>JAJAGP010000105.1:167822-570690 GCA_025084515.1 Ancistrus triradiatus | reverse complement strand
AGGAAACCCACCAACATCCCAGAGTTGAAGCTGTTCTGTACAGAGGAATGGGCTAAAATTCCTCCAAGCCGGTGTGCAGGACTGATCAACAGTTACAGGAAACGTTTAGCTACAGTTATTGCTGCACAGGGGGGTCACACCAGATACTGGATCATTTTCCTCAGTCAATAAATGAGGAAGTATAATATTTTTGTCTCATTTGTTTAACTGTGTTCTCTTTATCTAGTTTTAGGACTTGAGTGAAAATCTGATGGTTTTAGGTCATATTTATGCAGAAATATAGAATATTCTTTCAAGCACCACTGTAATATCATTCTAGAAATGCTACAGAGCCCTGCGTAGAATGCCAAATGGCATTCTGGTTACAGCTTGTTATTTAGACAGGTTGCATAACATACAGGTAGCGGAACAGTCTAAACAGCTGGGAGAGTCTCAGTCACTGTGGTAGATTAATGGACAGAAAACAGAGATGGAAGATAAAGAAAGTGAGATCGGAGATACAAAAGAAGAACTTGACACAGACCAAAAGGCTGTATATTACATGAAGTCAGTCACTCACGTGTTAGAATACCAAGAGCGTATACGATTATGGAAGTCATATTCAGTGCCGTCAACCAGTAGTGCCACTGAAACAGTGAAGCCAAAGGCTCAGACATCACTTGAAGAGGCATTTTCTCAAGGCACTGCATATGACAGGAAAAGCAAGCAGTGGAGCCACATTACAAACGCAGTAACAATCCAGTCAAGGGAGACAGAACAGAGCAATGATTAAATCACTGGATTCGAAAGTATGTCTTACTGGGATTAAACTACTTCTCTTTTCAAAAAGTTCTGTTTTTAATACGTGCAGTTTGCACAATAAAAACATTTCGCAACTGTTTCATGCATACTTCATATATATATTGTGTCATTTTTTAGCAAAGTAAACCCTATGGTCAATCAGATCTTTCATTATATACAAAATGAGACAGTAGAATAAGTTATAAACCTATATAAATTGGGTTTCCACTGACAAGCAGCCCCACTGAAACCAAAGACTGTCATGTGTAGCCCCAGTTGTTGGTTGGGGTTATATGAAGTGCTGCACTGAAACATTGGATATTGAAGCAGTTTGGGGGAGTTTGAGAGGCAAATCTGGGTTTGATTGATGTCTTGACAATGCTGCAGTTGGCTACAGTGTCAGCTTAAACGTACTGTGCTTGGGGGGGATGGCCTGGGTCCATTAGTTCTATTAAAGGGAAAATTTAACACTACAGAATGCAGTGATGTTGTAGGGAATTGTGTGCCCCTGTGCACAAAGCAAGGTCTGTAAAGGAACGGCTGGCTGAGGTTGATCTGACCAAGCTCATGAGACAAATGTGTGCCAGCATTTACAGTACTATGCAAAAGTCTAAGGCCACCATTAGATTAGATATACCCATTTGTTGCAGTAATGGTATAATGACCATATATAATTATTTCTCACAATCTGTTACACTACAACGATTTCAATACACGAAATTTGTATGCAGTATTACAATTAGAAAAGTCTGAAAAAAACCCTAGCTTCTATAGGCTACACTTGAGCATATGCTAAAGCTTACAAAGATTTGAATGAAGATTATTGGTAAAGAGTGTTATGGATTGAACAATCTCAGTTGGGTCCAGGTGTTGACAATATGTTATACCATTGCTAAAACAACAAATCTAGTGGTGGCCTAAAACTTTGCACAGTGCTGTATGTTCAATTGTTAGTCCCTTCGCTTGTTCACAAATTCTATTCCATTTTATGTAATTTTTTTTTGGACCTGACAGGTAGCCACAAAGTTTGGTCATAAGATATATGATATACTGCAAAGTGAAAAGATCTACTAGCATCCAAGGTGCTCTAACAAAAGAGAACTTTCCTATTTACAAGACACATAATGATAAAGATTAACAGTTTCTGGTTTGTTTTCATGACAGCCTATTTTGTGTGTCCACCATATGGTGCATTGAATGTCTTTTTTTATTTACGAAAGTAACTGAAGAACTGTAATTGGCTTCTAAATATATTTACGTACAAATCTTTTCTTTTCATTTGCTGTGCGTGGGAAATTTAACAGCAATACCTGCATTTATTTCCATCATATTTATTTACAAATCACATAAAAATTATATAATTATTTAGTGTTACTGCTCAGGTCTTCTTACAACCAAAATCACTGCGGTGGTGCTAGGTCTTATTTCAATTTGCACTGTGCTGGGAACAGTCTGGCTGTTTCTCTTTGAAGATTAAGCATCAGATTGGCAAAAAGGAAACTGGGCTCAAATCTGTGCAAACACCACAGGAGAACATGTATGGGTAGAGGCCGGCGTATGATACTGTGCTTTTCACAATTTGAAGCTTTGATGCTCTCAGTAGTGAAGGGCTTGTTATTGCCATTTTCTTTCTCCCTTCTGGTTGTGTTTGGAGAGCATGTAGCTGTTTACCCACACACCTTTGAGAGCTCCTTTCTCCGATTGGTATCGGCTGAGTAAGTCTTGAGAGGTGACAGAAGAACGCAATTAGGTTTTTCCATTGGTTACTATTGTTTGCTGATGATTAATTAAGCGTAATGTGTGACACAGCTAACACAATAGTTTGTTTTTGGTAGTACATTTACATTGGTCGTACACAACATCTGGTTCCATTTTTTTTTCCCAACGATAAAAAAACAACAAAGAAAACCAGACAAGACGAACAAAAAGTCTTCTTTAAGTATCTAAAGCACGACCTCGAGTGTATTATTGTGATTATACCACAGTTCCGTTATCACCATTTATTGTTAGATTTTAAGATAAAGAGGATAGAAAAAACTATTTGTTTATCAGCCTTCCACGAGGTAAAATAGTTCCATTCTATCGTTACCCCGCGGATAAGTCCTTCAGTCATTAAAGTCGAGGCACAGAATGACCAGTAACTGTTTATTATACAGACAATAAACATAAATATATCGATTGGTAAGTTTTAACTTATTAAAAAGAAAGTTTAATTACATTCAGCAGATAATGGGTGGGGTTTATAAGGCAGGCTGTTACTAAGATCCACTATTCTACCGACTGAAGCAGATCGGAGTGAGATAGGATTTGATTAGCGATCTTAAATCTGTATGATGAAGCTCTTAATGTGAATCTGATCAGTCAGAAATGTAAGGGCAGAGCTACAGAGCATCAGCAGCTTCTCTGGGTTAGAGCTGGACTTACAGATAACAAACCTGTCAGAGGAATGAAGCTCCGATCAGCCGCCGATGGGGTTTAATGAAAGAGCCGAGTTTAACTCCAGCAAACGGCGTCTTTCTGAGGGATGTAGCTGATTCAGCATTTTTGTTGATGGGACTAAAACTGATCTTCAGTCTCGTTGCTCTTCAGTCGAGCTGTGGATCCATTAAGAGCCGGACGTTTGATTTAAAGGACTGACTTTGTTTTGGTTTTCCAGCTTCCAAATCCTAAAGGTGATAAACCTTTGGCTCAGGCTGGTCATTAATAGCTTCATCTAACAAATTTAAATAGTTTTCAAAACCAATAGATTTTCAAAGCCTATTATAGTTTTCATTTTGACAGTGTTTTACTTATTATAACTGGGCTGCTTTTTAGGGCGGGCATCGTTGCTAGGTTATGTGTGTATGCCGCGGAGTAATACTTATAGAGTGTCGGTCAGAGTGCCCGGGAAAATCGTCCCTCAGCCAATCAGATTGCGGGGTATAATTACTGTGGTATAATTACTGATAATAAAACTTATTTTTATGAACATCGTCCCAAACCCGAACATTTTATACATTTACATTTAGAGCATTTAGCAGACTCCCTTCTCCAGAGCGACTTACAATTGGTACAGTTTTACAATCCAAGCAATTGTGGGTTAAGGGCCTTGCTCAAGGACCCAACAGTGGCAGCTTGGCAGAGGTGGGATTTGAACCCTGGACCTTCTGGTCCATAGTCCAGTACCTTAACCAATAGGCTACCACAGTCCCGAAAGGAGATGTTTGTTGGGAGTGGGATTTGAACCCACGCCTCCAGTGGAGACTGCGACCTTAATGCAGCGCCTTAGACCGCTCGGCCATCCTGACTACTATTTTATAGGATAAGCAAGTAAAATGGTTCTGTGTTTCCGGGGAAGAGAGGGTACAACAGAGGGCTTGTTTTTATTCAGTCTTGTGCCAAGTATGAAAAGGCTCCCAGTGGAGTGTCAGACTGAAAATACAGGAGCTGCTTCATGAGGCACAGACGTGATCGGTCAGTGACTTTGTGTCACTGGCGAAAGTTCGCAAAATAAAATAACATCACATTTTCGCTGTTCAAAATATCACATTTGGTGTGGATGATTCTAGTGATAGAATTAATTATTTAATTAATTGAAGAATTAATTCGTTGGCTGATTAATACCATTTTGAAATAATCTGCATCAGCCGACATTTATGCTCAGGTATCTGATATTCACAAATAGTGGAGAAAATGCAGAGAAACTTTATTTCCAGCATTACAGCTTGCAGCTCAAACTGGGACTACAGAGTGACTAAAAATAAAGAGATGCTGAGAGAAAATTCATTGAGGGTTTGACCATTTATGAGAAGATGAAAACTTTGCTTCCAGCATTACAACTCTGCTCTTGGGACTAGGATTAAAAACAAAAAGATGATGCTATCATGTGCACTACTCTTAACACTGTTTTTGTTTTGTTTTTTTGCAAGTATTCACACTTTTTATTCTCAGAAAGGAGAGTTATAAGAGAGTTATTTGGTAGTAAATGTTGAGGTTAAGGGAAATATTATTTATTATTTATCTAAAAAAAGAGTGTAAACAGAGTGCATTTATATCTTAAATATGTTCATTTAATTTCAGCAATTTTGTGTCATTTATAATTATTAGTTTTATATAAAAAAAGGTGATAATGGCATATGTAATGGGCTCTCTGCTCTCTAAATATCAGCATCGGCCATTAAAAAAACCCATATCGGTCGACCAGTAGAAGATACGGTCATTATACACAAGCTCAAATTACTTTAGTGTCATCCAAATAAATCACAAGAAAAAAATTGCATTTGGTGTGTAACCTTTACTGTGTTTTTGAAGCACACACAGATATATTCTGGCCTCGTCCCACACTTCTTTGAATAGTACCAAATAGGGTGTCAGAATATTACAGACTGGCATGGCACGACTGGAGCCTTAACTCAAGATCAAAGGAAGACATGCATCAACGGTCTTCTCAGTCTTACACAATGGTGGAGGAATGAAAACGTCTGAATGGCTGAGTCACTGGCTGTCGTCCAACAGTGACTACAGACTCATTTTTCACTCAGCTTTTAAGTAAAGACAGAGATTGCACTTTCACATATACAAAACACTCTGTCTCTTTTATTACCATGTTTGCTGTCGTTTCCTGCATTCCTAACAGGGTTTTAGTTGGATGTTGTTCTTGGGCTGCAGGCTATTTCTGCTAGCATGAGGTCATGTCTACTAAGCCCTTCTGTAAGCTGCTGTAGATAAGGGCATATTGATTATGTTCTCAAATACTTTCATTCTTCTTAAGCAGGTCCACAGCGGTTTCAGTTCCTACCCTTGGAACTTTGGAGGAAATACGCTCTGGTGGCCATCATGTTTAAGGCTTGTTGCCTTGTGAGGTCGAGTTAGGCTTCATATTTACTCTCTATATTGTACAAGCTCACAGTTCTGTTTCTCTATAATATACACTTTTTTATTAGGTACACTTGTTCAACTACTCGTTAACACATATCTAGTCAGCCAATCACATGGCAGCGAGTCAATGCATTTAGCTATGTAGACATGGTCAACACCAAACTGACCAAACAGTTTGGTGGCCTAGTGGTTAAGGTACTAGAAGGTCCAGAAGGTCCACGGTTCAAATCCCACCTCTGTGAGACTACCACTGTGATTCCACAATTGGATAATGACCTAAATGTAAAAGTGACAAAACTTTGGAACTGTGGTAGCCTAGCGGTTAAGGAACTGCACTATGGACCAAAAGGTCCAAGGTTCAAATCCCACCTCTGCCAAGCTGCCACTGTTGGGTCCTTGAGCAAGACCCTTAACCCACAATTGCTTGGATTGTAAGATTTCATCAATTATAAGTCGCTCTGGATAAGGTCTGCTAAATGCTGTAAATGTATAATGTATAAACGTACGACCTGCTCAAGTACAAACGAGCATCAGAGCGAGGAAGAAAAGGTTGTTTAACTGACTTATAATGTGGCATAGATGTATGTGTGACTTATAATGTGGCAAACTCTTGATCTACTTGGATTTTCACAAACAGTCATCTCTAGGGTTTACAGAGAATGACCCAAAGAAGAGGAAATGGGTGAAAATGCCCAGTTGATGCCAGAGGGGAGTGCCCAGACTGGTTCAAGCTTATACATAGACAACATTAACTCAAATAACCACTAGTCACAACCAAGGAACGCAGAAGAATATATCTGCATTCTTTAAAGCAGATGGGCTACAGCAGCAGAACAACACTCCTGTCAGCTACGTACAAGAGACTTGAGGCTACAATTCACACAGACTCAACAAAATTAGACAATAGAAGATTGGAAAAATGTTGCCTGGTCTGGTGAGGCTTGATTTCTGCTGTGACATTCGGATGGTCAGGTCAGAATTTGGTGTAAACAACATGAAAGCATGGATCCATCCTGCCTTGTATCAACAGTTCAGGCTGCTGGTGGTGTATCGGTGTAGGGGATGTTGTCTTGGCACACTTTGGGTGCCTTAGTACCAATTGAGCATCATCTAAACACCACAGCCTACCTGAGTATTGTTGCTGACCATGTGCATCCCTTTAAGTCTTCTGATGGCTACTTCCAGCAAAATAATGCACCATGTCACAAGCTCAAATGATCTCAAATTAGATTTCTGAACATGACAATGAGTTCACTGTACTCAAATGGCCTCCACAGTCACCAGATATCAAACCAGAGCGGCTTTGGGATGTGGTGAAACAGGAGATTCGTATCTCGACAAATCTGCAGTAGCTGTATGATGCTATCATATCTCTGAGGAATGTTTCCAGCACCTTGTTGAATCTGTGCTACAAAGATTTAACGCCGTTCTGTAGACAAGCGGTAGCTTAGTATTTTTATGAATGTCTGTATTTTAACCTCACAGTTCGGTAAAACCCCATTTATAGTGGCCTAGTGTATATAATTTGACATTTATCCTTGTAAAATCAGTGTTTCAAGCACATTATTCACACATCAAGACAAAGACAGTTTCAGTGAAGAGTGACTCACGTATTGTCAGGCTGACGGCTGCTTTACTTAGGCTTTAATGCATTTGCGGGGATGTTGTAAGGAGCTGTTAGCAGACTGCATAGTGTCGCTAAAATAATCAAGCTGCTGGTTGTGTTACATACTATTACCAGTGAGACTGTCAGTAGAGTGGTTTATTTTTAATTTATTGATTTCCCCCCCGTGACGTCTAACCCAGCTGTGAACATCCTTGACTTGTACAGTGTTCAGTACAGGTTTGTTGCATTTAACATCCGTATTATATTCTGCAGTACAGGACATTGACCAAAATGGACACTGACTGGACATGACCATACTCTCAATACCATAATCTTTTTAGGCTAATGCAATGTAAATTTAAAGGGTATTTTCACAAGCAAACGATACGTAAATGCATCAGCGATACCGCTGAAAACAAGTGGAACGCTACATGGCATCTCTAATGCAAAATTCACAATAATTATAGAAAATACATTATTGCACTGTAGAAAGCCTTAACACTTAAGAGTGTATTGTGATGGAACCTCTTACTTTTGTTGGACAGAAATGCATTAATAGACAGTATTAGGAACAACACGGAAGACCAAGCATTACTAAGCACTACTACTTACAATAGGACAGGCACATACACTTACGAAAACCAATTACAGCTTGTTATAAATAAGGAGTGCAAAAGTCATACAAACAAACATGAGTAACTTCCACAAAAAAAGTCTTTAAACACATCAGCCAAGTTTAAAGCAGTCTCTACTTCAAACATCAGCTAACGAGCAAGCGGACGTCTGCTCTTAAACTCGTAACTCCCGCCTCTGCTCATGGATCATGAGGTGACCTATTATACAGTGGGGCAAAAAAGTAGTCAGCCACTGACTGTGCAGGTTCTCCTACTTAGAAAGATGAGAGAGGTCTGTAATTTTCATCATAGGTACACTTCAACTATGAGAGACAAAATGAGAAAACAAATCCAGGAAATCACATTGTACTTAATTGTAAATTATGGTGGAAAATAAGTATTTGGTCACCCACAAACAAGCATGATGTATGCCTCTCACAGACCTGTAACTACTTCTTTAAGAAGCTCTTCTGTCCTCCACTCGTTACCTGTATTAATGGGACCTGTTTGACCTCGTTATCTGTATAAAAGACACCTGTCCACAGCCTCAAACAGTCAGACTCCAAACTCAACCATGGCCAAGACCAAAGAGCTGTTGAAGGACAACAGGAAGGAAATTGTAGACCTGCACCAGGCTAGGAAGAGGATTGGGAGAATATCATGTGGTCAGATGAAACCAAAATAGAACTTTTTGGTGAAAACTCAACTCGTCGTGTTTGGAGGAAGAAGAATGCTGAGTTGCAGACCAAGAACACCATACCTACTGTGAAGCATGGAGGTGGAAACATCATGCTTTGGGGCTGTTTTCTGCAGAGGGGACAGGACGACTGATCCGTGTTAAGGGAAGAATGAACGGGACCATGTATGTGAGATTTTAAGCCAAAACCTCCTTGCATCACTGAGAGCATCGGGCAACAAATGAGTGTCTCCGTAAAAAGAATTTCAAGGTCCTGGAGTGGCCTAGCCAGTCTCAACCCCATAGAAAATTCGTGGAGAGAGTTGAAAGTCTGTGTTGCCCAGGGACAGCCCCAAAACATCACTGCTCTAGAGGAGATCTGCATGGAGGAATGGGCCAAAATACCAGCTACAGTGTGTGCCAACCTGGTGAAGACTTACAGAAAGCGTTTGACCTCTGTCATTGCCAACAAAGGTTATGTTACAAAGTATTGAGTTGAACTTTTGTTATTGACCAAATACTTATTTTCCACCATAAAAATCCTACAGTGTGATTTCCTGGATTTTTTTCTCATTTTGTCTCTCATAGCTGAAGTGTACCTATGATGAAAATTACAGACCTCTCTCATCTTTCTAAGTAGGAGAACTTGCACAATCAGTGGCTGACTAAATACTTTTTCGCCCCACTGTAATATATTATACTTTTGATCGCATTGTTCTTGGACGACGCTTACCTGTGCTAAATAAAAAACTGTGCATGCACCTTATGATGCGTGCCATTTTAGTTTCCATTAACAGCAGTCCCCTTTTATTCAAAGCAACTTACAGTCAAGCTGAAGGTTAAGAGCCTTGCATAAGAACCCAGCATTGGCAGTGGGAATTGAAGTGACAACTTTTGCTTCAGTAGTCAAGAGCCTTAATCACCGAGCCTCCCTGTTCGACTGTAGGTGAAGTATGAATCGCTTTGGTATGAATATGATTTAAAGTCTCGCTTAGACTGTTCACGGTTTGAGTAGCAATTGGAGGGGGTTATGTTAAAGGAGGCTTTAGAAATGACATTCGTAATGAAAAGTATATCGCAAATTATGCAAATCTCTAGTCCTACTGGAAGCACAAAAATAACAGTATGTACTCTTTGCTTTAGAATGTTATAAACTTTATTCTCCTCAATATTTCCCGACAGCTTCAGACCTCCGTTCAGAGTTCTGCACCATATGAGTTCGTTCTGTGATGTGTTGGTGGCATTTTCTTGTCTGACTTGCATCAACTCAGAAATCTTGAAAGCTGAAATGTTTTTTTTTGTACAGCATAGGAACAAACTCATGGTGGATTTAAACCTGCTGTGTTTCTGTGGAGGAGATCCTTACAGATACATCGGCGTATTTAGGAAATGGATATTCTCTCGTCCCATCTCGCTCTCCCTTTATGTCTGACTCACGAGCTGATGCATACACATAAATGAATGGGCTTGTCTGTAAACAAGCGGTTGCTGTTTGCTATAGTTTATTTATTGCAGAATATCCTGTAATGTATTATTTATTTTCCATTAAGTTCAAGTCTAGTAGGTAATGACTACTGCGGATGGCTGTTAGGGGACGTCTGCGCTCCAGCCTCCCAACAGCTGCACTTATGATAGCTATTTATTTGTGGCTTTGGCGGGGAATGGGCACCATGCAGATGCCACAGTGCTTTGGCCAAAAAGCCATCTATCATCTCCTTTGCCATGCCAAGCAGAGCCAAGAGACTGCAATTACAGCAGCTTGGGGCTTGACTGCCACACATGATAGGTGTGATGGTGTGTGTGTGTAGGTAGAAGGGGCTGGATACCATTATGTGTGTGTATGTGAGAGAGAGAAAAGGCAATAAGCAGAGGTGGAGAGCCAGCTGCTTGGAACAGCATTTCCTGGGAGTTTGGGTTCAAATCCCGGATGAGGCTGCAACGTGAAGGCTGGGTGGCACGTTTATGGAACCCTGCGATATACTGGCTCCCAGGCCAATGTGTACATCTGCCTGCTCCCAGTGAATTCCGGATTAGGATCCAGACCCTCCCCTGACCAGGATAAGTAGGCGTTAAACAGAATGCTGCTGAAGCTGCGATAAGCAGGGCTAAACGCGTTGATGGGACTGCAGATCAGACCCTCACGTTATCCACATGTCACTGTAATCTTTTCTTATCCTTGACAAGATCGCCACAATTTGAAGCCCGAGCACCATGTGACTTCAGTCTAGCACTCTCCACTTATCTTGTGATTTGTGACAAAGCCTAAAGTGGGGATTGATTGAATAGATAGAAGAAGTGGTTGCTGGAATGGATTCTCTTTATCATCAGGGACAATAGAGCCACAATGTTTTGTGAGGGAGTCTCAGAACTGAATCTACATCACATGCACCTGTGCATTTAGTCATTAGGCAGATGCACTGCTGCAGTGGTCGTGAGGAATCTCTACTTTTATTACTCGAAAAGAGTATCTATTTGTACTAAGTGGAAATGGCAATACCTACACAGCCTGGATATTTGCACTGACTAGTTTGTGTAAATAGCATGGTGTTGCTTTTTATACTTAGTGTAAGTAGAATTTAAGTTACTACATGAACTACAAAAGGGTATACCTCATCTGTATGTGAGTTTCTATGTATATTGCTATTTACACTTAGTGTAAACAGTGGGATGTTACTGTGTACACCTAGTATATATATATATATATATATATATATATATATATATATATATATATATATATATATATATATGCCACCTTGGGGACTCGTCGAATTCGGTTCTCAATGTTTTTTGACCAGAAAAATGTGTCTTGGTTCTTGTTGTTTGCTCGGTACTTACACTTGCTTAAAATTGTCGTTTCAGCCGAAACTCGATTCACGATTCAGAGTCACAATAGCCCTCAGAGAATATCTCTTCTATTTTTTATGTTTTTCTTTACTTTTACATCTACAGTACTATATTTTTAGTACAAATAAGTGTCCATGGGTCCTAAAAGGTTAGTTTACAAGAGCCAACCAAAAGCAAAACAGGAATTGAATGCTCCACAACACAGGCTGCCTTTAGCTTAGCAGCTGTGCTAGCACCTTGAGTTCACCAATAGAGTAAGTGTTTTGTTGTTACATTTCACTTTCAATCCATTACTCACTAAATGACTTTATTCACTAAATGGCTTTTTTTTACAATTTATTATAAAATAAGCTTAGTGCTAATACTTTTGGTCAAATGTAGGTTAATGTGAGTTTTTTAAACATTAATTTACTTACCATTACTTATCATAGGCTCCACTAAGAGACAGTATAGACCGCTATAGCAAATACTCAAACTCATCGGTTCATGATACATTTAAGTTATGATGGATATGTCGGAACGTGTCCCCATCATAAATCAGGGAGCACCTGTACAATACAACTGCATTCATGCATATAATGCCTTATACAGTGTGGATTTTCTGGGATCGATCTATCTATCCATCCATCTATCCATCCATCCATCTATCTATCTATCCACACACATATATATATATATATATATATATATATATATATATATATATATATATATATGTAGCTACTGATTTCCCTAATCTGAATTGACCACCTAGTACATCAATTTATCTGTAAGTGTTTATGCATTTTGAATTGAAGTGGCAAGCTCTGAGTAGGGCTCCATGTACAGTTAAAATACATTCAAGGATGTTCATTCAACAAAGCAATATAAAATACTGTGAACACAAAATGATGAAGAGAAAGCCAAGACTGGGTTGTTGTAGGTACAGTCTGAGGAAGTCTGTCTGTAGATCTTTGTGGAAGGAATGATTATAGAGCTGTCTGGACCAGACTTATTAGCTGAAAAGTTGCAAGCCATCACTCTAGCAAAAACTTTCTGCTCAAAACCACATGGAGAGCTGTAGATTAGTCTGCAGTTTTATTGGCCATCTGCTGGAGAGGAAATATGTTCAGCAGGATTGTGAATGATAAGCCTATTTCACTCGAGAAAATTAAGACTCTATTTCTTTTCAATGTCAATGTGTTCATGAGTAAAAAAAATAAACGTTTGTCTTTACTGTTGTGTGTGTGTGTTATAGGGAACTTCTGGCTAAAGACTTCACTGCAACTCACTATGAAGACGACCATCCGGTCACCCACACTAACAATTATGCAGTAAGCAAGCCTGGTATTCTCTCAAGCTGTCTGTCTCCTTATTTCTCTTTATTCTTTAGCATCGCTCTCCTAAGGGCATAACTTCCATGCCAGGCCATGTGATTAAATTATCCTGAAGACAACAACACATGATCTGTGCTCGCAATTACCCACTCATTTGCATTTCACTCATGAATATTAAATGCTATGACTGGGACAGAATAATTTTTTCGGATATTGATGTGTGCAGAAGAGCAGCAAACATCCGTAGATTTCAGCCCTCCCCTTGCTCTTGCTGCCAAGTGTGGTTTTATTGGGCTAGTTTATAGCATGCTTGTGCAGAAAGGTGTGACAAGTCACCGAGGTATTCCTCTACGTTGGTGAAGTGTGAACCGCCAGTTTCAATTAAGATGAGAGCCTGGCTCAAAGTACAAAGTCTTGCCTTGCAGCTCTTGCAAACATCCATCTTTTTAGTCTCAGTGCAGCAAAAATAGGCTTTTTTTGTCGTAATAGCTTTAAAATCACACTTAATACGGCTTTATGATTAGTGTGAAATTCGACTGTGTTTGTGTGTTCAGTTCCCTTATCAATGAGTGCGTGATCATGCAATTAATAATCAGATACTGACCGGATTTCAGCAGTTATCTGATTATTCAAGTGGTCATGTATACAGCATACGCCCATCTAGAAATCAGATTAAGAAATAGATAGAGAGAGCGAGAGTAATCGGACTACTTGTAGCATGTATACCACTTTCCCGATTGTAATCGGAGTTTTCAGACTGCACATGGGCAAATTTGTTCTTCCCCGGTTGCCAGGTCCTCGTATTTCTAAAGATTTGGGCCGTTTCTCGAAGTTCCGACTTACGGACTTCCTAAATCTGGACTAGGAAGTTGGACATTCTCCAGATG
The DNA here is from genome assembly GCA_025084515.1 of Ancistrus triradiatus. Lineage (NCBI taxonomy): Eukaryota > Metazoa > Chordata > Actinopteri > Siluriformes > Loricariidae > Ancistrus > Ancistrus triradiatus. The sequence goes on along the minus strand of JAJAGP010000105.1, from coordinate 557,107 downwards.
ATGGGAGGACGCAGTTTGGTTATTCTACTACTGGAACAGCAGCGGACTTGGCTATGGAGACAAGACAGTTTGCTTTTTATACCTAGATAAAATCCTAAACATCTTGTATAAAGAGTGTCAGTGGTGGAAGAAGTGCTCAGATCTTTTACTTTATTGAATACTTTAATCTACGTGTAACAACGGACCAATCGCATTTAAGCATAAATAAAATCCTTCCCGTACATAAGCGAGCACCAAACAAGTATGGTTTTAGAAAGGAATTTAATTCTTAACTTCAATTTATATCAGACAATTCATATTTAGAACACAGGTTGAATATATAATACATATAATGCATAATAAATAAGGTAATAACTTACAATTTTTATTTTAAACAACTACATTCTCACCTAAAATAATCTTATAACTTCATTCCGCGACACAATAAAAGTGTTACTTTGAAAATTATACATCCAGTTGGGAGTCCTCTCATCCGCCATTACCGAGCTGACAATGCATTGTGGGATATTTCGCTGTACAAGTCTGCTCCGATGCGTCCTCGATAATATGGGCGGAGCAAGAACACATACACGGATTTGGAGTGGACTTAGATGCGAACTAGTGCTCAGGCTGCGACTGATAATGTTTCACAAGTACAGAAAAGTACACATATTGAGAACCTGTTTCATTGACTTGATGGTTTTTCTCGCTGGATCTGGCAACCTCGGAATTAAACACGCCACGGAATTAAAGGCAACGAACCTTACACTTTGGGGAGACTGAGATGCAGTATATAGACAAGAAAATGAATAATTGGATTATTTAATATTAAATTATTATTTAATTTATTATTTTATTATTTAATTTTATTATTTATTATTAATATAAAAAACGTTTTTTCGTACTATAGAAGGGTCAACTTACCGTTCCGATGAAGGGGAGGTCACACTATATTTACATTTACATTTACAGCATTTAGCAGACGCCCTTATCCAGAGCGACTTACAATTGGTACAGTCTTACAATCCAAGCAATTGTCCTTGCTCAAGGACCCAACAGTGGCAGCTTGGCAGAGGTGGGATTTGAACCCTGGACCTTCTGGTCCATAGTCCAGTACCTTAACCGCTAGGCTACCACAGTCCCACTATATACTTGATACTGTAGTAAGCTGTTTTTCTGATTGTTTTTTCTCCGTTTTTAATACTGCATACAAATTTCATGTTTTGTTTCAGGTTGTATTCTAATAAAGAGACTGAGAAATAATTATATACAGTCATTATACCTCGCTAAAACAATGGTATATATAATTTAATGGTGGCCTAAGACCTAAGACAGTATTGTATGTAGTAATGCAAGTACATATATTTAAATATGGTGTTTGGATTACGACAAGGTTGTATAACGTGTAATTCAGGTATGTATTGTTTACATATTGTGGACGTTAAACAATACATGCCTGTGTATATATAATTATTTACAGTTTATTTAGTAGCAGAGGGAAGATTTATAGCTGGTTTGAGTCCAGTCAGACTTGCTACCTGAGCATCTGCTATACAATATTCCTGCTAAAAGGTATGACATATTTTAAATCTCTAGCCACTATCTGAACCACTAATCCATAACGAATGGTGATAGGGAAAACATTACGGGGTGGAGTGCGCTCTGAAGGGCTTCTTACCTCTACCTACACCCACCACTATTTCATCCAGTGGTTAATAATGCGGTAATGGTTGTTTCTTTAATCATTTCATTGTTGAGCACTAGAAGAAACACTGATGCAGTATAGAACGAGGAGGCTCGCTTCATGCCTGCACACAGTGGCACATGTGAAAAACAAGTCCCCGCTCATTAGAGAGCCGAAGCCCTGTCCAATCCACAGATGACAGAGAGGCAGCAGGGCCTTCAAAAAGTCCCTTGTGCCATTATATTACATTAAATGTCATTAAAAGTGTGGTGGGGTCTGTTCTGCTTTGCTCCACACAGAAAGCTGCTGAATGCGTGTTGCCACACAGGGAGTCGAAGAAGGAAATGAAAGCCAGTGATTCAGAGCGAGGGACAGACTAACAGGAAACAGAAACAGGAAATAGAGAATCACTCCCAAATTAGCTTATCTATTAAAAATGAATTGTTTGCAGGATATTGTACAGCATATAGGTCTTAATTACTGTAACTTGTCTTATACAGTCCAAAATCTTAAACAAGCATACTGTCGTGTGACCTGACGTTCTATTAAAAATACAAATGCATTAGACTTACCCCCTGCAATCTCTGATTTTATCAACATATCCTGTTCACATAAACGTCTGTCAAAAATATATCAATTCATACCTAATACAGACCCAAAAATAACATTGCCAACCCCAAAAAAATGTCCAGAAGACTGATCCACCACTCACGCTGCTGATTTCTGGATAGCAAAGATAACTTTCCCATGATCACAAGCACTCTTCTACAGCTCATTAATCACAAAATGATTCACAGGACACACTATACTGGACACAAAACGTTTAAAATGGGATTCACCAGCACTGAGGTCTGTTCATACTGCAAGTAGAATACCACAGACAATTACATCCATGCCATGTGGCACTGCACACCCATAAGCATTTCTGGCAAGAGACTATTAGAGTATGAGAGACCTGCTTAAATATCACTATCCCCCTATCACCATAACTGTGTGTGCTAGGAACCACATCAGCAATCAGTATAACAAGCGAAACTTCCACCGCACTTCTCACGGCTCTAACCATTGCCAAGAAAGTTATCCTGGTGAACTGGAAATCCAAAAATGCCATTTCTGTCAATAACTGGACCATATATCTATGGAGAAAATATCTACTTCCGTCAAAAACAAAAACCCTGAATATGATTCTGTCTGGAGACTGATAACAGTAATCATCCCACCAACAACTACAGTGTAAAAACAAAGAGATCCAATAACCAATTCAAAACCACTCATATATATATATATATATATATATATATATATATATATATATATATATACACACACACAGGTAGTCCTCGACTTACGACGCAGATCCTTTCCTAGGTGGTGTCGTAAACCGATTTTCGGTGGAAGTCAGAACATACGTACATACGTAAATAACATACTGTAAGCACTTATTCTATCCTAACACAGTAATTATCAAAAAACGAGCCGCGTAACCATGTACCGTATTTTTCGGACCATAAGGCACACTTAAAATCCTTTAATTTTCTCAAAAATCGACAGTGCGCCTTTAAATGCGGTGCGTCTAATGTATGAATTAATTCTGGTTGTGCTTTCTGACCTAGAACCGATTGTAGATGGTACACGGCGCTCATAAATCTGTCAAAATGTTTTAGCACGGCCTTGGTAGGTTACGAAGCTTACGGCCCGTAGTGCGCAGCTTCGCGGAGTAATACGGTATGTGCTTCAGCATTAGGGTACGTGCATTCATTCATTTATTTTCGAAGCGGATTTCAAACTCAGCGCTATCAGTCACGCAGTACAACATGGTCATAGAGCAGCTGTGAGAGAATTCAGCATTAACGAATCAATGGTACGGAAGTGGAGGAAGCAAGAAGACGCCCTGCGCCAGGTAAAGACCAAACTGAGCTTCTGATGGAACTTAAGAGTTTTGTTTCATTTCATGTGTCTTATAACCCGGTGCGCTTTATGTATGAAAATAGATCCGTTAGCAGTCGATCACTGATATTACACCTTATAACCCGGTGCGCTTTATATGTCTTTTTTACTTAGGCTGTGTCCGAAACCATGTACAGTGGTGCTTGAAAGTTTGTGAACCCTTTAGAATTTCCTATATTTCTGCATAAATATGACCTAAAACATCATCAGATTTTCACACAAGTCCTAAAAGTAGATAGAGAACCCAGTTAAACAAATGAGACAAAATTATAATACTTGGTCATTTTTTTACTGAGGAAAATGATCCAAAATATTAGTGAGTCCAAAGTTCTGTGCATACTGCACACTCGCATACTGGAAGAGCACACTGCTTTAATGGTCGAGCAGTATGTAGTAGGTACCGTTTAAGTATGCCATTTCGGATTCAGCCTTAGTTGTTGTTGTGCTTATTTGTTTTTCTTTTCATTTTATGCCCTCTCTGACAAATCATATATTATAAGTATAAATAAAAATTCAAAAAGTCCCTCAAAGAGGGGGGTGGTGGATGGAAAAAATGCCCCTAAAAGCACATTCTGTCAAATCTACGACTATTTATAGTGTTTATTGAATAGGAAATCAGATGAATGAGCGTTGTGAGGTTCTCAGGACTGAGTCATTCGTATACGCCATGTTGTAATCATTATTTATTAAAGTCTATTCAGTACTCCCGTAATTTACTGGCATTAGGCAAATCAGGAAGTACATTGTTGACCATCGACTGGCAGTTATTATTTCACTTTGAGTGCTCGGTCTGGACTCTTTTTTTAGGAAACATCTGCCTCAGCTGTTCCAGGAAGTCATTGCAGGATGGCAGCTGCTGACTTCAGTCACATGGCTCCGTTTAAGTGTTAGGCACAACTTCCTGACTGGTCTTTGTTAAGGTCATGAGCAAGCCTCATGTTTCATGGGGAAAGCATTAGTCCATACAGGACTGAACAGGATGCTCTGGCTTCAATGTAGAACTGCTAATTAGAATAATAGGACCTAGTAATCATTACACAATGCTAGCAGGTTAACTGTAAAATGAACAGAATAGTTATTGGCCCTCACCGCCGACTATTTACACCAGGTGCGTTTCATGACTACTTGTTGCACTGGGGCACGCACCGAATTTAGAGGGCACAGCTGTACCCCACTGCCAATCAGTCGTAGAGGCTGAGACCGTGCATAAAAATGAGCCTGTTAAACACTAAATAGATGGAGTGATTCAACACTAAAGTGGGCCTTACTGTGCTGTGGATGAGACAGGAAGAACAAATTAAAACTAAAGATTTTTTATTAATTGCAGTAAATTTGTTTGTGCTAATGTTAACTGATGCCTTTGCTTTAGTGGGTCAATATGTACTTGTGGTAGGTTATACTGTTATAAGAGGCTAGCCAAAGCATATAGTTATGAACGATCATTACCTTCTCTGCAGCATGCCTGACGTTCGTTTAAATATTTGCAGAAAAACAAAGAAATTGGCTCCGACTGAAACAAGAGCCGGGCATTTTGGAAAATGTGGTGCCTGTATTCAATTTGAGTGGCTTGTGCTGTAGTTCTACTCAGCAATCCGGGATAATATTGACTTTTTAGCCCCATAATTTCAGTGGGGCACAGTAACATTTTTCTGGAGCACACACTCCAGTAAAAGTGGGTCTGATGACGCCCCTGATTTACACAATCTAACTCTGTAACCCTGTAATTTACACAATCTGTCCACAAGCCTTAAAGAAAGTCCAGGTTTAAAATTGTCTGATTTCAAGTCCCCAATAATTGCATTTATATTCTTGCCTATGTTCTGCTCTACAAGCCCTATAAGCTGCTTTACACTGTTTATCATGTTTTGAACCATGTCAAGGTTTTTTTTAAGATGATTTAAAACCAGAGCTAAATTTCGGAAGGTTTATCTAGGTCATTTTGATTGGGAAATTGTAAAGTTGAATGTGTTCTCCCCACTGAGAATCTGTGACCTTGTGCTTATTTGCGTTAGACATTTTAACACCATAGCCTCAAGTGAAAGCTTTCACGAGTCTTTAAAAATCATCCCTGTCTTTATTTTTAGTGTACATACACTCCCCGGCCACTTCATTGGGTACACATTGCTAGTACCAGCTTGGACCTTCAAAACTGCCTTAATTCCTTGTGGCATAAATTCAGCAAAGTACTAGAAACACTCCTCAGATTTTGGTCCATGCTGACATGATAGCATCACACAGTTGCTGCAGATTTGTCGGCTGCACATCCATGATGCAAATTCCAACACGTCTCAAAGGTGCTCTATTAGATTGAGATCTGGTGACTGTGGAGGCCACTTGAGTACAGTGAACTCATTGTCATGTTCAAGAAACCAATTATGAGATGATTTGAGCTTTGTACATTATCCTGTTGGAAGTAGCCATCAGAAGATGGTACACTGTGGATTTAAAGGGATGGACATGGTTGGAACAATACTCAGGGTAGGCTGTGGTGTTTAACCAATGCGCACTTGGTATTAAGGGGCACAAAGTGTGCCAAGATACAAGGCAGGATGGATTGTCTGGCCATTCCCCTCTGTCATCTACCTTCTCTTTTTCAGACCATCTTCTATAAACCCTAGATATTGCTCTGTGTGAAAATCCCAGCAGATCAGCAGTTTCTAGCTCCAGCAACCATGCCATGTTCAAAGTCACTTGTATCACCTTTCTTCCTCATTCTGATGCTGAGTTTGAACTTCAGCAGGTCATCTTCACCATGTCTACATGACTAAATGCACTGAGTTGCTGATATGTGACTGGCAGATTAGATAATGGACAGTTGAACCACCTAATAAAATGGTTGGTGAGCTTATAACTACTAAAGATGGATTTCCCATCTTTAGACTTTTCAAAGAAATGAAAAAGGAAATTCAGAAACCTTTAACAACCCATCTTGTCAATACACTAATCAGAGCAAACATTAAAACCACATACAGACCAAACAAAAAATAAAGGTTGATTATCTTGTTACAATAGCACATGTTAAGATGGGATATATTAGATAGTGCATAGTTGTTCAGACCTGAGGGCCTTAAACCTCCTAAACAAGAAGGCCTGTGTGGCGTACGTACTGATAATGGAGTACTGATACATGACAGTGCCCCCTGCAGACTATGGTGCTCACCATGGTAACCCCTGTCCAACATCCAATTTACCTACAATAATCATGCGAGCATCAGAATTGGACCTTGCAACAAAGGAAGAAGGTCATCTGGTCCAGTGAGTCCTGTGTTCGTTTCCTTCACATAGATGGGTATGTGTGCATCTTGGCGAAGTGTAGGCACCAGGATGCACTGTGGGAAGAGTACAAGCCAGCGGATGGATTGTGATGCTTTCACATGATGGGTCATGTTCTGCTTGGAAACTGGATCGGGGCATTCATGACTTTAATTTGACGCCTCACACCTACCTAAACGTCGTTACGGATCAGGCCGTTTCAGTGTTTTGGCTGATGGGTGTACATTAGGTATGCACCTACGATCACAGCGGTGCATGCAGCATTAATCTGAGACACTCCTGCATGTGCAGTGCACACAAAAAACCACAATGAGATGTCACCAGCCTTGATAGTCAGCCTGTGTCTCCAGTGGCCATAGATTTGTGTGTTGGCTGAGCATGAATGTCCCACCTTGCTTCCTCTCAGTTCAAATAAATGAGCTAATTTCACGGTCTGGTCGGTCCAACAGGCTCTTTAATAGCCGAAGACTAGCGCTCATGCGCAATTTGGACCTTTCCGAAAATGTAGGTGGTGCTATTAGTTGTAACTGTACATAGAAGCCACAAGAGTTTGGATTATGGGAATTTTGTCTAAGAACGAATGTCATAAGCTGAATTATGGCACCTGTTCAGTACAGTACAGTCTTGGGCCACCATTAGATTTGTTGTTTTAGCTATGGTGTAATGACCATATATAACAGATGGTCGACGACCCAAGAATTTCAAACTTGGATTCTATAATACTCTTTTCTGCTGATCTTCATTCCAGTCATTGTGAGCTTTAGCATATTTTAGCCTTTCACCCTGTTCCGATTCCAAAAATGTAGTTTCTTGGCTGCTACCCTTGCAAAGAGACCATTTCTGATCAAGCTTCTGTGAACTGTAGAATTGTCAACTTGGTATCTTGATGAAGTTGCCAGATGCTGCTGTTGCTCAAGTGTAAGGGGAGGGCACACTAAATACTTGCCCCTGTAGCCTATAGAAGCTATTTTTTAATATAAATACACTTTCATTTTTTTTATACTGAATGCAAATTTCCTGTATTTTCTGATTGCATTTGAATAAAGAAACTGAGAAATAATACCTGGAGATTATACTATTGCTAAAACAATGGTATATCTAATGTAATGGTGGCCAAAGACTTTTGCACAGTAATGTATTTATAAATTTCCCATTTGGCTTGTCCTTTCTCAATCTTTTCAACTGTCAATTGAAGTGAAAGGCTTTTTATTCCATTTCCTGAATACTCTAGGTTAGGCCAGTATGCATCAGAGCTAATTTACCCAATTAGTTAATTATCAGGTTTATCGTGTTGGAGCATGGAAATAACCAAGCTTTGCTGGACATTGACTCTCTCTCTCTCTTTCTCTCTAGGATCATTGTTTCTATCACGGGGTTGTTAAGGGCCACTCCTCATCATGGGTTGCTCTGAGCACATGTGCTGGAATAAGGTATGAGCTGTGTGTCTTATTTCATTCGATTGATTTAGGTCAATAAAAGACTACAAGAAGTTCAGGAGTGTGCCATTAGGAATCAGCCCAGAAAATGCATGAACTGAAGTCAGATGTTTGTGTTAGTGTCTATAGTCATGTGATTGTTTACAGGTTATTGTGTGTCTATAGTGCGAATGTGTGAGTAACCGTGTACAAGTTACATGAATGTCTGTGCTCGTGTTATTTAAGTTTCTGTTCAGGGTACAAATGCTGCTCTTTAGTAATGTACAGTGGTGCTTGACAGTTTGTGAACCCTTTAGAATTTTCTATATTTCTGCATAAATATGACCTAAAACATCATCAGATTTTCACACAAGTCCTAAAAGTAGATAAAGAGAGCCCAGTTAAACAAACAAGACAAAATAAATCGGAAAATGATCCAATATTACAGATTAGTGAGAGGCAAAAGTATGTGAACCTTTGCTTCCAGTATCTGGTGTGACCCCCTGTGCAGCAATAACTGCAGCTAAACATTTCCTGTAAACTGTTCAGTCCTGCACACCGGATTAAGGGTTCGATTGGATTAAGGTCAGGACTTTGACTTGGCCATTCCAAAACATGAACTTTATTCCTCTTTAACCATTCTCTGGTAGAACGGCTTGTGTGCTTAGGGTCGTTGTCTTTCTGCATGACCCACCTTCTCTTGAGATTCAGTTCATGGACAGATGTCCTGACATTTTCCTTTAGAATTGTCTGATATAATTCAGAATGCATTGTTCCATCAATGATGGCAAGCCGCTCTGGCCCAGATGCAGCAAAACAGGCCCGAATCATGATACTACCACCACCATGTTTCACAGATGGGATAAGGTTCTTATGCTGGAATGCAGCGTTTTCCTTTCTCCAAACATAACGCTTTTTATCTAAACCAAAAAGTTTTTTGTTGTTCTCATCCATCCAACAAAATATTCTTCCAATAGCCTTCTGGCTTGTCCATGTGATCTTTAGGAAACTGCAGATGAGCAGCAATGTTCTTTTTGGAGAGCAGTGGCTTTCCCTCCTTGCAACCCTGCCATGCACACCATTGTTGTTCGTGTTCTTCTGATGGTGGACTCATGAACATTAACATTAGCCAATGTGAGAGAGGCCTTCAGTTGCTTAGAAGTTACCCAGGGGTCCTTTGTGACCTCACCAACTATTACACGCCTTGCTCTTGGAGTGATCTTTGTTGGTCGACCACTCCTGGGGAGGGTAACAATGGTCTTGAATTTCCTCCGTTTGTACACAATCTGTCTGACTGTGGACTGGTGGAGTCCAAACTCTTTAGAGATGGTTTTGTAACCTTTTCCAGCCTGATGAGCATCAACATCTTTTTTTCTGAGCTCCTCAGAAATCTCCTTTGTTCATGCCATGATTCACAAATGTGTTGTGAAGAGCAGACTTTAATAGATCCCTGTTCTTTAAATAAAACAGGTGCCCACTCACACCTGATTGTCATCCCATTGATTGAAAACACCTGACTCTAATTTCACCTTCAAATTAACTGCTAATCCTAGAGGTTCAAATACTTTTGTTCACATACTTCTTTTTTTTTTTTCATTTTTAAAAGACAGTACACCTAATTTTGAATTGTAATATTTCAGAAATAAAGTTTTCACTCCATTATTTAAAATTTGATGATGCTACAGTACAGCATTCTGATTTTTAAACCTCTGTTTATAGTCATTTGTGGGGGACTAAAGTTTTTTTGTTCAAAAATGTATCCATTGTTTGTCTTCAGGAATAAAAAGAACGTCTCTTATCAAATGTAGAATTGATAATCATGAAAAAAACTAATCATGAATCGAATCAAATCGTGAGCAGATTGTATCGTCACACCCCTATGTCCCACCCGATATCGGAAACAGTTGCATTTGTCCCATCCAAACATTATAATACGGACTACCATGGATTGTCTAATAAACAGAAGTACAGATATTGATGCGTTCTGTTTATTTATTTGCTGTTTATTGTGATTCCACAAATGCTGTTCCATGTCACTATACATGCAGTATTTTACTGATTTAAGCTACTGTGGAATCAGCTTAAAGCTAGGGAATTTGGGGGATGAGGTGGGCTTTGATTCATAGGAGCAAATGTGTCCCCATCTAATGTCAAACTCATCCCTACGCCTTTGGCTGTGATCAGTAATCGGTTTGAAAATTGCATGACCAGCAGTCCTAATAAAGGGTACAGCCAGTGTACAGTATATGTACAGAACAGCAGCCACTGTAAAGTCATATGATAGTCATAATCTCAGTGTAACAGCCTCTGGTATTTGCATTGCGTTTTATATGCGAGTATTGAAAGGACAGTGTACTGAATGTTGGCTGGGTTGAACTGAATCTTGCTTTAAGCTGGCATTTGACAAACAAGATTTCTTCCGGTGCTTGCAGTAAAATGGTCTTGAAAGCGTACATCACAAGCCAGACTCATGAGATGCATAAGAAATACAGAGACTTTGTTCACGGTGATGGAGGACATGCACTGCACTAGTTGTCATTCATCAGATATTCACTATGTGCTTGCCAATTTTCAGACAATTAGAGCATGTTTAATAGTCGTATCAAAATGACAGCGTTATTAAGTGCAAACCCCAGGAGCCTATATCTCGAGATGTTGTGAAAGAGATTTTCAATTTTCAAAAGGTCCATGTTGAATATTAATAGATGATGTCGAAGCCTTTAATAGAGCCAGAGGGTAAGCATTGTCATCCTCTGCATGGAGATGCATTATAAGGCACCTGACAGAGGAAAAAATCATATACAAAACATGCATTAGTACCGAGTTCATCTTTCACTTCTAGGAAGGCTTTCCAGCACATTTTGGAACATGTGCATTTATTCACATCCATTCAGTAACGGAACTCTACTGAGGTTGGGCACTCATGTTGGCTGCTGAGGCCTGGCTCCCAGTCTGTGTTCTAATTCGTCCCAGTGAGGCTGGAGAATTTCCCCTTGAGGCAAGATTTTCCATTTAATGGAACTATTATTTCACTTTTACTAAACTGGAATCAGACAAACCCAGACTCAACAGTCACACTGCCAGAAGTCAACGTCAAATTTAATTTCTATTGCGCTATTTACAATGAAGCGTTGTCTCCAATCAACTTTACAAATGTCTAGGCCCAGAACCCTAACTGAGCAAGCCTAGTTTTTACTGGAAAGGAAAAACTCTCAAAATGTTATAAGGAAGAAATTTTGGGAGGACTTAGTGCTACTGCTCCAGAATCCAATGGCTGTGTGCTATACACACTCCAGGCAATGCATAGAATTGTGCATGGTGATCCAGGAAAACCCAACTTCCAACTAATTGTTATTTCTTTGTGGGTTTTGCGCTTTGTGTTGACAGATTTTATGCTTTAGAGGTGCAGTGGTGCAAAAATATTATACTTTGTCATTTATTTATTGAGGAAAGCGATCCAATATTACATATCTATGAGCGGGAAAAGTAAAAATTGAGTGAAACTGTACGATTTGCAGTTCATTTGAAGATGAAATGAGAGTCCTGTGTTTTCAATCAATGGCATGTCTCAATCAGGTCCGAGTGGGCGCATTGTTGTATAGGAATCTTAAAAACTTTGTGGCAATTTATGTTGTATTACAGTACGAACAAAAAAAAGCTTTCAGAAGACCACAGAAAGAGAGTGGTTGGAAATGATTACAAAACCATCTCTAGAGAGTCTGGACTCCAATCCACAGAGACAGATTGTGTGCAAATTGATGAATTTCAAGACCATTATTACTCTTGTCTACGAGATCACAAAGGATTGCAGGGTAACGTTGAAGCAACTAAAGGCCTCTCTCACATGGCTAATGTTAAGATTCCTGAGTCCCCCCTCAAGAGAACAATGAACAACACTAATTTACATGGGAGAGTTGCAAGAAGAAAGCCATGGCTCTCCAAAAAACAAACAAAAAAACAGACCAAAAAAGCTGCTGTTATTAATTCAGATGCCTACTGGAAAAAACATTCTTACACCAAAATATAGCTGTTTAAATAAGATGCATTATAAATGGAGAAAAAGGAAAACACAATTCCTACGTACAACCCTTATCCGATCTGTGAAACATGGTGGTGGTTGTATCATGGTTTTTGCCTGTTTTGTTTCATCTGGGCCATGACAACTTGCCACCATGGCTGGAACAATGAATTATCCCAGCAAATTCTAAACGAAAGTGTGAGGACATCTGTCTGTGAACTGAATCTCAAGAGAAGGTGGGTCATGCAGCAAGACAACGACCCTAAGCACACAAGCCGTTCTACCAAAGAATGGTTAAAAAAGAATAAAGTTCATGTCTTAGAATGGCCAAGTCAAAGTCCTGACTGTAATCTGGTAGAAATGTCATAAAAGAAGTTCATGGGAAAAAACCCAGCAACATCTCAGAGTTGAAGCTGTTCTATATGGAGGAATGGACTAAAGTTTACTCCAAGACAACAATGCAGGACTAATTAATTGTGTGTAGTTGTTATTGCTGCACATGGGGTCACTCTAGACCCTGAAAGCAAAGATTCATACTATTACCAATCACAGATATGTAATATTGGATTGTCTTTTGGCAACATATAAATTTCCAAGTATAATATTTGTCTATTTTTTCATGATTTAGGTATATTTATGCAGAAGTATAATAATATAGGGCCAATAAAGCGTTCACAAACTACAGATTCAGTGTAATGTACTCTCAGTGTGACTATATTTGCATTGTTTTGACAGTCACAACATATTAAAATGGCCAGTACGTATTACCTGCAGGTCTGTGACTGGGAAGTGGGGAATTTGAGTTATGAAACAGACCGAAGTTTAAAATTCTAAGCAGGTCATGTCAAGGCATTTCAGCAAAATGTGAAACTTCCCTGAGGTGTTAATGATTGGAATCTGCATCAACCATTGTACAGAATAAATGGCCCCCTTTTGAGTCTGTACAGCTGCTTCAGTACAACAGCCATCACTCAGTTAAGACATTTTCGACCTGGAAGCATAAACACAACTTTTTTGACAGCTAGATGACAAATCTGCTGAATGTTAAAAGCAAGGATGTTGCTGCTAACTACAGGTTAAGTCCTTGACTGTAGTAAACATGAACTACTACTTCTACTGACATATCTTTTCAGCTTAGACTGCAGACTTACAGTGGTGCTTGAAAGTTTGTGAACTCTTTAGAATTTTCTGCATAAATATGACCTAAAACATCATCAGACTTTCAGACAAGTCCTAAAGGTACATAAAGAGAACCCAGTTAAATAAATGAGACAAAAATATTATACTTGGTCATTTATTTATTGAGGAAAATGATCCAATATTACATATTAGTGAGTGGCAAAAGTATGTGAACCTTTGCTTTCAGTATCTTTCAGTATTTCTTTCAGTATCTGGTGACTGATCAACAGTTGCAGGAAATGTTTAGCTGCAGTTATTGCTGCACAGGGGTGTCCTGATCAGTCCTGCACACCGGTTTGGAGGAATTTTAGCCCATTCCTCCAACAGCTTCAACTCTGGGATGTTGGTTGGTTTCCTCTGATATAATTCAGAATTCATTGTTCCATCAATGATGGCAGGCCGTCCTGGCCCAGATGCAGCAAAACAGGCCCAACCCATGATACTACCACCATCACGTCTCACAGATGGGATAAGGTTCTTATGCTGGAATGCAGTGTTTTCCTTTCTCCAAACATAACGCTTTTTCTTTTAAACCAAAAACTTCTATTTTGGTCTCATCCATCCACAAAACATTCTTAGCCTTCTGGCTTGTCCACGTGATCTTTAGCAAACTGCAGATGAGCAGCAATGTTCTTTTTGGAGAGCAGTGGCTTTCTCCTTGCAACCCTGCCATGCACACCATTGTTGTTCAGTGTTCTTCTGATGGTGGACTCATGAACATTAACATTAGTCAATGTGAGAGAGGCCTTCAGTTGCTTAGAAGTTACCCAGGGGTCCTTTGTGACCTCACCAACTATTACACGCCTTGCTCTTGGAGTGATCTTTGTTGGTCGACCACTCCTGGGGAGGGTAACAATGTTCTTGAATTTCCTCCGTTTGTACACAATCTGTCTGACTGTGGACTGGTGGAGTCCAAACTCTTTAGAGATGGTTTTGTAACCTTTTCCAGCCTGATGAGCATCAACACCTCTTCTTCTGAGCTCCTCAGAAATCTTTTTTGCATATGCCATGATACACTTCCACAAACATGTGTTGTGAAGAGCAGACTTTGATAGATCCCTGTTCTTTAAATAAAACAGGGTGCCCCCTCACACCTGATTGTCATCCCATTGAAAACACCTGACTAATTTCACTTTCAAATTAACCTCTAATCCTAGAGGTTCACATACTTTGGCCGCTCACTGGTATGCAATATTGGAGCTTTTTCCTAAATAAATAAATGACCAAGTATAATATTTTTGTCTTTATCTACTTTTAGGACTTGGGTGAAAATCTGTTGACGTTTTACGTCATATTTGCGCAGAAATACAGAAAATTCTAAAGGGTTCACAAACTTTCAAGCACCACTGTATGTCACATGCTATAGATAATGCCTGAGGTTTCGCAATTTGTTAATAGATCAGACACCACTGGTGTAGACAGAAAAGATTGCAAGAGGAAACGCACATCTAAATGACACTGTGCAGAGGATTTTGAGTGGCTTTTGCATTTCCTATGATTAGACAGTGATAGCCACCATGGCAGTGCTGCCCACTCCACTCATTGCCACCTACCAGTCACTCTGAGGCCAGACAAAAGACCCTGTTATTAAAATTCCACTCAACTCACCCCGTGTATTTTCTTGTATGTGTGTGTTTGTGTGTGTGTGGTGGTATTTAGGTTTAAATTTCATTGTGAGGACCAAATGGATACATGTATTCATATTTTAATCAAATGTAAAGGGTATACAGGGTGTTTTTTTTTATTTTTATAAATAAATTGTATATTATAAATACACACACACACAGTACTGTACAAGTGTTAGTCTTTCTATATTTTTCTGTTTGTATTCTGCTTATTTTTCTTTTAAGTTTTACTGGTCACTGCAATTTGTAGTTCTTCAATTACAGACTGTAGTCCATCTGTTTCTCTACATACTTTGTTATTCCCCTTTTCTTTGTTTTGTAATGGTCAGGACCCCCACAGGACCAGCACATATCAGGTACTATGTGGGTGGTGGATCATTCTCTGACAATGATGTTGTGGTGGTGTGTTGGTGTGTGTTGTGCTGGTATGAGTGGATCAGATACAGCAGTGCTGCTGGAGTTAATAAACAACTTGATTGAAAATAGTCCACCAGCCAAAAATATCCAGCCACTAGCATCCCGAAGGATTAGTGTTCAAAAACTCCAGCAGCACTGCTGTTTCTGATCCACTCATACCAGCACAACACACACTAACACACCACTAGCACATCAGTGTCAGGGCAGCCCTGAGAATGATCCACCACCCAAATAGCACCTGATCTGTGGGGGTCCTGATCATTAGGGAACAGAGTAAGGGAGACTAACAAAGTATGTTGGAGAACAACAAAGTGCTTCTATATGATAAGCGGAACTGAGGACAATGAGTGTTGAAACAAGGAGGTGGTCATAATAAAGTAATATACATTTCAAGTTTATATACTTGTGAAAACCAAATGTCCCCACAAGGATAGAAAGATCTGACACTTGAAATGGTGAGCACACAAAAGCTGTGTGTGTGTATGCATGCATAAGTGTGTACTCATCGGGCAAGACTGTGTGTCAGAAACAGCCACAATTAAACAGTGAATTGTGTGACACCAGCAATTACTGCAGACTTCTATGACCTAATACTTTAGCTTCTGTACGTTTAAATTACTGTTATTTAGTACCTTATCCTAAAGGCAAACCCATTAAATCTGTTGCGCTTTCAGAGCCCCCTGCTGATGGCTAATATAAGAAGCATGATGATAGGAAAGCAAACTGGTGTGCTACCTACATCATCCTCAGGGACGTGCACTGTGAAAGAGTTTTGTCGTCGTGTTGCACACCTTTTTAGACGTTGCACTTTATAATTCCTTTCCTAGGGGGCTGATTGTGCTCAACTCCAGTGATACCTTCTACCTGGAGCCAGTAGGAGGGCAGGAGATTCTCCACCACACCTTCTATCACACAGATGAGCTGCCAATTAAAGGCGGAACATGTGGACATGGCCATCGGAGTGGACAGGAGGGCATGTTCAGCAGTCTGCTTAAACCTTTGCATCAAAGGGTCTGTTATCAAATATAGCTTATTCTCTCTCTCTCGCTCGCTCTCACTCTCTCCCCTGTCTATACTGTCTTATGAAGAAACAAAGAAATTCAAAAGGAATACGTATATCAATATCCAGTACTGTGCAAAAGGCACACAGAAAAAAACCATCTGTAAAGCAAATATACCTTCAACATTAGTGAAATTTGAAGGACCATACTTTGATTAAAAACTGCATTCATTCTCTTAGGTGCATTGTTTTAGAAGGAAAATTGCACACTCTCCTTCTGTGATAGCTGTTTGTTTAATTTGTTCAATCTTGCTGTTGGTTATAATCCTACAGAATAATCAAGTGGGGTTTTTTTTCGCACAGCCAAGACAGAATGAGCCCACTTAAAGAAACACTAATTTCCAGACACTGGCGATGCAATATCACCTTTAAAACACTTTAAACCTTTAACTAGGTGAATCCAGTACGGAAATACTAGTAGAAAGTTACAGCGGTCAAATGACCGGCACTCAGCACTTCTAGGCATAGGTTATGTAGGTGAAACCAGGATGATGCCTGTAGTGCTAAGCAGAGTAAAAACTTTCCATTTCATGTCTCTGCTTGTGTGTGTCTTAAAAGTGTTTGGGCAGAAGTACAAAAGAGAAAATCAAAGCATATCCATTAGGGCTGCAACTAACGATTATTTTAATAATCGATTAATCGGTCGATTATTTTTTCGATTAATCGATGAATCGGGTTAAAAAAAAAACTTTCCACGTCTTTATTCAGAAATATAACATTAAATAACAGAACAAATAAGTGCTTACAATAAATGAATAATAATAAATTACATTTATTAATACATTAAAATAAATTAAATAATAAAGAAAAGTAAGTGCATCTCTGATGCAAACGCTACATACAAACTCATTCACTCCCTTTCTTTAGGAACTTTGCATTGCAATCCAAAAATGTTATCATGTCAACATGCTCCAGGCTAAAGCTGGCTCTCTTTTTTAGAGACTAAGGCCCTGTCCACATGAACACGGGTATTTTTAAAAACGTAGCTTTTTCTATGTGATCTTTCGTCCACACGAAAACGCCGTTTTAGGTCACTGAAAACGGACTTTTTTTTGCAAAACGCCTTCCAGGGTGAAGGTTTTCAGAAACTCCGTTTTCAGCGTTGTCGTTGGACTGGGAAAACGGAGTTTCTTGCTTGTAACGTCATTTGTGCGCCGTTATCTCCTTTGTTTACATGAGGCGATTTTGTGCAATAGCGGACGTAGCCAAAGTAGTGCCAGCTGTAACACTGCTGACCGAACTTGTTACAAATCTACAAATAAATGTACAATGATTACTTTTTCATTACACTGAAGAACAGAGGCGTCAGAATGCGCTACGGAGGTCACTACTATATATCCATCACACCCACGAAGCAGTTCCCGCCCCCAGCGTCCCCGGTTTGGGACGAGACCCTCTCGTTGGTGGGACAGCTTTCAAAACGAAGTGGTTATTGAAGAACAATGGCGAGAAAATGTTCGTACGCATAGGACATCGCTGTTGTCGTTGAGTGAGCTGCTTCGCCGGCATATAGGACTGCTGGTCTGGCACTGCTCTTGGCAGCGACTGTGTGCGTTTTTGTGGACGAAGTTTTTTGTTTAAACAGTGCTTGTGTGGACGGGATGTTTTTTATAAACGAATTTAAACCATACCCGTGTACGTGTGGACATAGCCTTAATGCTAACTTGTTTTGAAGATTCCGCGTCCGTGCCGGCTCCGCCTCGCTCCGTTCAATCGCTCATGGGTTTTTTTTTTTTCCAACGCTGACCGCAAGTGCCGCAAGTAACGTAAGTGGATATGATAAGGCGGGGGACACAAATCATGCGACACGACAAATCGATAATGAAATTATCGATTATCGATTTTATCGATTCATTGTTGCAGCCCTAATGTCCATATATATATATATATATATAAACAATATACATAAATACACATGCAATTTTTTTTTATTTGACCAGCTATTTATGGCTGCAACGTCCAGAGTTAAAAGATTTCTATTTCTTTCTAGAACTTATAATTGTTAAGAGCCTGGACTGCCAATATTCATATACTAATATGATTATTCATAATATTATATTATAAACTAATAATATTGAAGATAAAAAGGCAAGAACAAAAGTGTAAAAAAATCTGCTGCAATTATTCCTGCATATCATCTAAATAGGTTAGTCACTTAATATGCACCAGCCCCTCGTCTGTTTATGGCTGTCTGTTTCACCACTACCATAAATCCTGTTTTAAGTGCTTAACATTTTGTACCTATAGAGAGTGAATTGCATCTTACTGTAGCTCATACACTGCCTTACAGAATTGGTTGGCCTTTAAAATGTCAGCAGCAGACTGAGGGGGCCGAAAGTCTGAGCCCACTAGTGAAAATGCTATTATTTTGTTTGGGCGAATTTAATACAGTGTTTTTCCTTTCAAATATAATGACCCAAAACACACCTCAAATCTCAAGGAGTGCTGACTGTCAGGGACTTTTCTCCACACCTGACCTAAACCCCATTTATGGTGTTTATAGGGGCACATTTGACGACAGAGAACATCAAGCATTCAGTAACAACACAAGATGCTCTCTGGAATATTGTGAGATCGTGCTGGAATAACGTGGATCATCAGGTTTTGCACAAACTTGTGGACTCAGTGCCAGCTCAAATTCTGTCTTATAGCAAAAGGGTGAACATACCAAACACCAATCAATTCTAAAATTTGTGGGGGGTTTTATTGTTATAGCTGATTCTGTGATTTGCAATGAAGAACTTTGTGTTATATTAGAGGGAACTGCTAAATACAACCATTTTCACTATGGCTCCCTCTGTAAGTGAACATAGCAGAATTGTGTGTTACCTGAGGCAGAGCGTGACTTGATTTCCTGTTTCCTTATCAGTCTGCCAGTGTTACTAACTTTGGACAATAAGTACAAGACAACAGTTAGCATGCTCCAGTTAGATGGACACCTGAAATAAATGTATAATACCAAACCAGAGGTGGAAACACACAGTTCCTTACTCAAGCAAAAGTACGACTAATCTGTTAAAAAATACTTGAGTAGAAGTTGAAGTATGGCATATATATTTTACTCAAGTAGGAGTATAAAAGTACATGCTACTAAATATACTTAAAGTAAAAAAAAAAAAAGTATTTATTTCATTTTGGAGGCCAAGAGGCACAGATCGATGACACTACATAACATTTTGCACTACAACTAGACTACATGAATCGTCTGCAAAAAGCATACAAGTACAGAATCAAAAACAGAATAACAACATTTTCAAACATGAGCCAATATATACAGCATTTACTTTACTCAATGCTGGTAGCGCTCTCATAACTTGCCATGACAACATTCTGTGATGCACTAAATCGTGATATTTACCCCCAAACAATAGTTATCTAGAACTCTTCGAAACACTGTCACTAAATTTGCACTCCACTGCACTCCACTACACTACGCCTACTTCATTTAAAAATACTCAATGCTCAAACGCTTAAAACGTTTAGAAATATTCTATTGTTTTTAATATACCTTATATTCGCTACAGAAATAGCCTGGAATTCACCGTTCCTGGGACAAGGGAAACCTCTAGTGTCTGATAATAAAAGCTGTGTGAAGTGTATACAGTTATTTTTGGGAGAAGACTTGATTATGTCGAACATTAAATGAGTTAGAAAGACTATTTAAGGTCTTGGGTGTACCTGCCACTTCTGTTTCAAATAAGTATTCTGGGTATCTCTATGATTTCTCATAGATGTATCATATAAATACATGTAAATGCGTACCTGCTCCTCAAGAGCGTCTTCAAAATAGTGAAGCATGGCGTGAATGGTGAGAGCCTACAACAAGAGATCTGGCCCATGCACCGTTGTGACAGTTGTAATGCGTCGAGTATAAACCTAGGATTCTGATTGGTGCTTCTTTCGATGCCCGACTAGAATTGACTAAATAAAAGAATAAAAACAGATCGATAAAACAGTTAAATAAATAGATTAATTAAAGCTAAAGTCTACCCTGAAGATATAGTGAGTACAAAGTACAGATTAAGTTAAAAGAAATAATCAAGTAAAGTACAGATACCTAAAAATATACTTACAGTGGTGCTTGAAAGTTTGTGAACGCTTTAGAATTTTGTATATTTATGCATAAATGTGACCATCAGATTTTCACACATCTGTAGGACATCTGTCCATGAAGAGAAGGTGGGTCATGCAGCAAGACAACGACCCTAAGCACACAAGTCGTTCTACCAAAGAATGGTTAAAGAAGAATAAAGTTCATGTTTTGGAATGGCCAAGTCAAAGTCCTGACCTTAATCCAATGGAAATGTTGTGGAAGGACCTGAAGTGAGCAGCTAATGTGAGGAAACCCACCAACATCCCAGAGCTGAAGCTGGGCTAAAATGGGCAACAGTTACAGGAAACGTTTAGTTTTAGCACAGGGGGGGTCACACCAGATATTGAAAGCGAAGGTTCACATACTTTTGCCTCACTAATATGTAATATTGGATCATTTTCCTCAATAAATAAATGACCAAGTATAATATTTTTGTCTCATTTGTTTAACTGGGTTCTCTTTATCTACTTTTAGGACTTGTGTGAAAATCTGATGATGTTTTAGCTCATATTTATGTGGAAATATAGAAAATTCTAAAGGGTTCACAAACTTTCAAGCACCACTGTAAATATTACCACCGCTGTACCACATTGTCCAGTGGAAAAGCTGCAGTAGATTGTTCTCTGTCAAACATCATGATGAACATTCAGTTTTAGGTGATCTAAAAACGCCAGCCATTATGTTTTCAGACTGAATATCTGTATCATTCTGCCGTGCTGTGTGACTTTAGTTGTACATAATGTAATCAATAAGCTAGGCTCTCACACTCACAGACAAGTGACAGTCCAATCCCACTCTGTGCTGCCATGGTTATGTTCTTTTGTTTGAACCAAGGCCATTCATTTATAGGAACATTTAGCTCTGATGGGATGGTAAGCCACTTGCTCACTCACAGTCATCTTGGGCCATGTTTTAGTATGTTATACAGGCAGGAGAGCTGTAAGGTTTGACGTTGTATAGCCCGTTTAAGCCCAGTTTAACCATTAATACTGATGAAGAGCCTGACTTGAGCTCCTGATAGGTGTGAGAGTTAATCCCCTCACATCTTGTATGCGTTTGTCCTTTTTCGGCTGCTCAGAGAGTAATCCTGCCTCCTTAGGGGAGCTAAAGCTCTTGATGGGATTTTTCTTTTCTCAAGAAGAAAAAAAAACACAAGGTTGCACATAAGCAAGTAAACAAGTTGGACCAGTTCTCTCAGTCTTCATTAGTCAGAATGGCTTTGACATGCCATATTAAATCCAATCTTTAATATTGGGTAAAGTCATTTAGGCTCTGTGGAGGAAAGCAAATTTGACATTATGATGAAGACGTTTTAAGTTAATGAACAGTGATTTGGTCCGTTGTGTGTTTTGGCTCAGTGGAATCCCAGGAACCGACAGCCCATTTTCAAAAGCCTGAAAGTCTCACACAAACTGGTAGTAATCTGTGATGTTGATGAGAAGATAGAAATGAAATTGGATTGTAAATTATGGATTGCCTCACTTCTTTATTCAGACAACAAAGCAATTCATACTTGATGTCAATCCTGATTGTAGTGCATTTGTAATAAGAACAGTTTTAATTTCAGTGCCTGATTCATCAAAACATACTCCCATATTGTCAGGGAATTAGTGACTCGTCTACGAGTTGAACTTATTTTTTCTGCATTGTTCACTACACCTTTTAATAAAACATGTATTTTTGAGACCATGCTCCTGCTTCCAGTAGCACTGAGCAAATTTTTTCGTCCCACAAACTAAAATAGGTTGACCTTGCAGTATTTTTACACTGAATTTGAATCTGATTTTAGATTTGTGTCCATCATTCATGGCTTTTGAGTGACAGAGCAGTTAAATTTTATCCATATTGCCCTATATCTGGTCTGCGTTCTCATCATAAATGTCATGTTTTTTGGAGGCTCTGGCTCTGGTAATTTCTGACTCTGAGCTAGCTACTGGCCTCATAGCATATGGTAAATTAAGACATTAAACAGTAAGTTTGAATTTTGATCTTATACCATTTATTTGTATATAAATAAAGTAGTTCTAATCGCATTTTTATTAGAGATGGGAAAGAAAGTGTTCAGGATTTGAATGTGGCTGTAGCATAAAGTATGCAGTTTTATGGCATTATAATGGCGGATGGGGTATCAGCAGAACATTTGAGGCATTACAAGCATTCCCCGTTTTATGCTGGTCCGGTTTAAATTTTTTGACTTTTGTGATAATACACAATCAGCAGAAACTGTATTCTAAATTTGTAATCTTGATTTTTCCCAAGGCAAGCCATACACAGTGTGATACTCTCCCACAGGTGCTGGGTAGATCTGGGCAGCAGCCAGCTTTGTTTCGTTTTCAATACTTTATTCAGTGAATTACAAGAGATATTCAATACTTTATTATAAAATAGGCTTTGTCTTAATGATTTTGCCCAACTGTAGGTTAATGCTTAGCCTACACTATGATATATACAGTATATATTCAACTCCTTGGTTTTCATGTTTCTACATAGTTCTAGTCTGAAACTCAAAAGTGGGGACTGTTTGGATGTCCCAGCATGTCTACTTGTGTTTCTCCAGGCCCCTGGTGACTCATTTATCTAGGCTAACCCTAACTCTAGCTATTGCACTTTACAAACGATGAAATGTCGTTCAACGTGAAACATTTGTTAAACGTTTTGTTTCAAATGCTGTAGACCCCTGGTACATACTGTATATCCTATATGTAATGAAACCTCTGATTTACAACGGGGTTACGTTCTTAGCACAGCCTAGTTTAAACTTGTTTAAACACGAACGCAACCACAGCTTTTCCTCACTACATTTCCCAGCGCTCTTCAGTCCTGCCACGAGACTCCCTAGGTCACACGATGCAGAGTGCCGGAAAGTATTGTAGTGAGTATGTAACTTAAACGTGTTTAAAACACTTACATTAAACTACAGTGGGGCAAGGTCATTATCATAAAGCTCATTTTATAATAAAGTGTTTAATCTCATGTCATTTCTGGAATAATGTATTGAAAGTGAAAAACAAAAAAGGATTATTGCTCAACTCATGCCGACAGGCACTGCCGAATTATTCTTCCTACGAGTGCGGGAGGGTGGCGCTTGATAGTTTGTGAACCCTTTAGAATTTTTTATTTTTCTGCATAAATATGACCTAAAACATCATCAGATTTTCACACAAGTCCTAAAAGTAGATAAAGAGAATCCAGTTAAACAAATGAGACAAAATGATTATACTTGGTCATATTTGGAAAAGTTTGGACTCCACCAATCCATAGTCAGACAGATTGTGTACAAATGGAGGAAATTCTCAAGACCATTGGTACCCTCACAGGAGTGGTTCGTGACCAACAAAGATCACTCCAAGAGCAAGGTGTGTAATAGGTGCGAGGTCACAAAGGACCCAGGGTAACTTCTAAGCAACTGAAGGCCTCTCTTCACATTGGCTAATGTTATGTTCATGAGTCCACCATCGAAGAAACACTAAAACAAACAATCGGTGTGCATGGCAGGGTTCAGGGTGGGCAGGAGAAAGCCCATGCTCTCCAAAAAGAACATGCTGCCTTCATCTGCAGTTTGTAAAGATCACGGGGACAAGCCAGAAGGCTACTGGAAGAATGTTTTGTGGACGGATGGTATGAGAACAAAATAAAACTTTTTGGTTTAAAAGAAAAGTGTTATGTTTGGAGAAGGAAAGAAAATGCATTCCAGCATAAGAACATTATCCCATCTGTGAAACATTGGTGGTGGTAGGTATCATATATTTGGGCATGTTTTGCTGCATCTGGACCAGGACGGCTTGGTCATTGATGGAACAATGAATTCTGAATTGTATCAGAGAATTCTAAAGGAAAATGTCAGGACATCTGTCCATGAACTGAATCTCAAGAGAAGGTGGGTCATGCAGCAAGACAACGAGCCTAAGCACACAAGCCGTTCTACCAAAGAATGGTTAAAGAAGAATAAAGTTCATGTTTTGGAATGGCCAAGTCAAAGTCCTGACCTTAATCCAATGGAAATGTTGTGGAAGGACCTGATGCGAGCAGCTAATGTGAGGAAACCCACCAACATCCCAGAGCTGAAGCTGTTCTGTACAGAGGAATGGGCTAAAATTCCTCTAAGTCGGTGTGCAGGACTGATCAACAGTTACAGGAAACGTTTAGCTGCAGTTATTGCTGCACAGGGGGGTCACACCAGGTACTGAAAGCAAAGGTTCACATACTTTTTCCAGTCAATAATATGTAATATTGGATCATTTTCCTCAATAAATAAATGACCAAGTATAATATTTTTGTCTCATTTGTTTAACTGGGTTATTTTTATCTACTTTTAGGACTTGTGTGAAAATCTGATGATGATTTAGGTCATATTTATGCAGAAATATAGAAAATTCTGAAGGTTTCACAAACTTTCAAGCACCACTGTATGAGTACAGTTTCTGCTGAATGTGTATTTATGTGTTCCTGTAAACTAGGACAAGCAAACTATGAGCTTCTGAAAACATATTGGAATTCAATGTACAAAAACATGTGTGAAACAATTTTTTTTTTTTTTTTGGTTTGTTTTTTTTGCATTGGACAAAATCTTTGTTAACCAGTGCTGTCAGCTGTGGCTGCTTAATCAGTTTCTGAGCAGAAAGGACACTTGTCATTACAACTTGACGAAAACAACCTTGTCTTAGTCATGCAGTGAAACAGTAGGACCGAATCAGGATTGATGATTAGAATAAATAAGTGAATGGCAACCACAACAATGCACATGGCTATGGGTAGGCTTATGGGAGTGCAGAGCAATGACGCAAGGACAGCAGGACTGCAGATTCCACTATTGACCAGCTCCCTTTAACAATTACCTTTTTTTTGGTGAACTGCTTCAAGGCTTTCCTGCAATCGCTGCCTTTATAAACATTTCTGGCTTCCCACCAAGTTTGACTGAATTCATGTGAATATGTTACCAGAGTAGAGCTTTTAAAGGGGACACTGTCATCAAAAGTCATATTTAGACATGTCCGTGCAGGCTTCCAGATAAGCTTACGCTAAGCTACCTTAGTGACTGGACGTTTTGTTTTGTATTCATGAATCCATTCCTTAACTCCTCTGAGAAATTTGGGTAATGTGAACTTCTCGTGGGTTAAAATAATTCAATCCGTAAGCTTTGACAGAACACATGGGTTCAATAAACAACGACACCAAGTTCATCCAGGAAGACAAACGGTACAACCGTCTGACCTACTTGAACCGAGAGGAGAATGGCAATTTGGACATTGTTTACCAGAAACCAAGTCAGATGGATCCGCATTTGCTTTTTGACTCTGACCACTCAGTATAGCACAAGCTGGGAGAGATGAAAATGCTAGACCACCAGGCAGAAAATGTTCCAAGTAAATATAAGTGCGAACATTTACAAAAACCTTGCGGTTACCCAAATTGGGCTTTTGTAAAAACAGCAACACATTCAAAGACGAACGCCAGGACTAACAACTAAATGAATAACAGAGCAAACACTGGAGGAGGGACCCTTCTAGAGGAGTGTACACATTTTGGAAAGTGCAGACAACCGACTCGAAATAATAGTAGTGGAGGCCATTGGCAGCCTCATGGAAATGATTCCTAATTTACCATGTAGGAGCTAAGTGTGAGTGCAAGTTGTAGTTGAGTTTGCACAGCAGTTTGTTACGAGATGTACAATCCTGGGTAATTTGGCCACCATTCGATTTGTTGTTTTAGAAATGGTATAATGGCCATATATAACATATTTGCGAGGACTGGACCCAAAATAACTTGGATATGTCAATGCATAATACTCTTTTCCACTGATCTTCATTCCAATCTCTGAGCTTTAGCATATCTTAGCCTTTTCACCTTGTTCCCTGTCTGAAAAAGTGGTTTCTTGGCTGGTACCCTTCCATAAAGACCATTCCTGATCAAGCTTCTTCAGACTGTAGAAGAATCCCGATGAAGCTGCCAGTGCTCATGTGTAAGGGGAGCTCACACAAAATACTTGCCACTGTAGCCTATAGAAGCTGTTTTTTCTTATTTTTGAAGTTTGTAATACTGCATACAAATTTCCTGTATCTTCTGGTTGTATGCTAATGAAGAGACTGGGATATAATTATATATGGTCATTATACTAATGGTGTATCTATTCAAACGGTGACTTGAGACTTTTGCACAGTACTGTAAATGGGGATTTATGTGCAAAGAAAGTAGATACATTTCCATAAAAAATTGCAACAGCTTTTTGGTAGGGCAATTTAAACACAGTGATACCTCGGTTCTCGACCACCTCGGAGCTCGTTGATTTCGGTTCTTGACGCATTTTGACTAGAAAAATTTGCCTCGGTTCTCGTCGTTTGTTCGGACCTCGGCGCATTTGTATGAGTCGAGTCAAGCGACTCGTTTTAGCCAAAACTCGATTCATGATTCATGATTCACGATTCAGTACACAGTGATTCAGGTTCACAATAGCCCTTGCTCACTGAAGTGCTGTGTTTATCATGCTTTCCTTTATCCTTATTTTTTTCCTTTATTTACATCTACGGTACTATATTTCTATATTCTTAGTGCAAATATGAATGAAGTCCGCAAGACAGTTCTAACACCTGTACCCCAGCAGTTTCATACCATTGTAGACTTTCACACCCTAGCAACATGTTAATCACTTGAATCTCATAGGTGTGATACGTACAGCATTTAAATAATAGGGATTTTCCACCATTCAGCAGAGTGGCAGCATTTATTTATGGTTGAAACAAATCCAGTCACAAAGACATAATATACCATCAGATGAGATTTACTAAAGAAAGCTCACATGATAAATGGTCTCTGAATTGGTTTAAATTTTTGTGAGTACAGTTTTGTGGTGCGATAGGCGCCTGTGGCTCGGAGGATGGATAATGGAGAGCTGGAACTCTGGGGATTGAGTTCAGAGTGGCTTTCCAATGCTGAACGTCCAGGCCCCCTCTGTTTTATTTATTTATTCTTATTATTGTTTGTGTGTACTGAGATGGGGTGTGTAATAAGTAGACTCTACCCTGCATATGAATGGAACTTCATCTCTACGATGCTGGGTCTGAAATACTTTAAACGTATTTTGGAGACTTGCGTGTCTGTATATTGGAAATGCATTTGACTGTAGCTTCAACAGAGGAGAAGATAAAAGAGGCAATATTATTTTAATACCTGCTGAAATGATACTCCCTCTTTTTATCTTGCATTTTAGGCTGAAGTTACGTTCAAATGTTGTGTTTTTTTATGAAAAAAGGGTCCATATTATGCCAGACGTGCTGGAATTTGGCAAAACACCAACTTCTTTTAGAAGTTTGCGTAGCTTTTTAAGAATTTGCGTACTCGTATTCATGTTGTGTAACTTTGGTTATCACATTTACAGTTTTTGCAATCGTTTACACATTAAAATTGGTACTGGAAATGCAAGCACAGAAACCTGAAGCTCATATACCAAAAATCTCAAGCACAGTTTCTATTTTTCGCTCATTTTCCATACGACTTTCTCATCACATTCCTAGACACACTACATGGCAGTCTCGTTCCAGTCGAGCAGACGCATGGACCTGAGCATGTTGTCGTTTAGGACAGCATGAGTTTCCACTGTGCTGCGGTTCACAACTGGTTCATCGACTACCCACAGTGTATTGTTTTGAATCTTTGATCATATCCCCAGTCCTAAACCCAACTGAAGTATTTTGGCATGGTGATGGAAAGCGTAGGTTGCCATCCCCTCACACCCTGCCTTCTTCTCCAGGCATTGGAGGACGCCTGTGGTGAAGTTGATGTGGTGTATTTCTGCCAGACCAAAATCATTTCTTTTTTCTTGCATTTTGTTTTTGTCCTGTTTTGTTTAGAGTTTTAGGTGGAAATCAGACAGTTTTATTTATGTATTTATTTCAGAACAAACTTTGTCTTTCCAAATGTTTTGGGGGTTTCTTTTGTTGGGTATGTTACTCAAATATTCCAAAGTATTGCATTTTGGAAAAATAAAAATGTTTTTGATGCATTTGTGTGTGTCACCTGGAAGAAAAACGAAATGGAAGGAAATTTTGATTGCAGTGTTTACTTGTTGGAAGTTTTGTGTTTTATGTGTATAGTTTTGAGAAAATGAACCAAAAATTCAAAAAACATATGTAAAAATAGATGAAACACAAAATGAAATACAAAAAATGATGGAAATATGCTCTAACAAGTGCATCAGAAGATGTGCGTGGGTTCAGGTTAATGGAACAACATTCATTTTTTCCACAAATCAGGACGTAACCACTCAGTTAGCCCACAAAGTGTGCATCATTAAGTACCTACCTTTTCCATTTCTGCCTGGCTTAATGCTTAGTTGCAGATTTGCTGCTGTGTTTCTGAATTGGCTGTTCTGTTTTCAGATTTGCTGGTTTGTTTTTGTACTTGCAGTTGTGTTTCTGCAGTTGATTATTGCAGATATGACTAAACTTAAGTTGATTACCAAGTATAGGATACAAAACATCCCATCGGTAACTCTTATAAATGTCTCCCCAACCAAAATACATTCTCTGTATAAACCCACTGATGTTAGAGGCTTTTTTGAACAGCTAAATCATTTTTGCCTTTACTTATATAACTTTGTATAATATGGAGACTTTTCCAGTAGAAGAATTTTAAGGGGCAACTCAAATTTCAAATATATTCATTTCCAAATGGCATTCTCTGAGATGTAAATATATTAGCACCTTGGCATTAGTGCCTACATAACACATTACACTATTCATGTCTGATTTAAAATGTTTAATGGAAGCTATAACAAACTACAATCAGTATTAAAAGGCCTTAATATGTAAATGCAACGGGGGATCTGGAGCCTAAAGGGTGCCAGTCCATCACTCTACAGGGATTATTGTTTTTAATAGTTTGGTTACAGGATCAGCTTGCGTTCGTCCTATGTATCGTCATATCATCTCCTTATATAACGTCTCTGGTATCATTTGTTTCCGTGTTTATAATTGATGTGGTGAGGCTGTTAGATTAGAACAATTTTTGTCTCTTCAAACTTTCAGCATAATGATTGTATTATTTATTAATTTGTGGCAATCATGTTTCAAAGGCATACATTATGAACACACTACAAACCCGTCTCGCTTTGAGTGGTGCTGGAGAATTGGGCTGTTTTAGTTCTGAATTCGTGCAATTATTGTGTGATCTATTTGAAACAAGGACATTTTATTAGGGAAGTAGGTCGAATGTAATTGAAAGTGAAATTGAGACTGTCTTTAAATATTACAAATAGGCTATTCCATGACTTGTTTCATCTATTAACTGTCATTTTTTCACCTAAGCTTTCTAATTTATAGCTCTCGATGTCTCAGAAATGACTATAACAGCCCCATCCATGCCTTCACATCTCCCCTAAATATGTCGTAATGAAAAACGTCAATACCGCCCAACCCTAGCTGCCAGCAGCTGACCACCACCAGCAAGCCACCAGAGCTGTCAATGGCAAATGCTTGCGAGTGAAAGAAGTCTTAACCAAGGTATCCACTTAGCTTTGAATCTGTTCCCTTTCACAGGTGAAACGAAATGCCTGGGGCACAACCAAGTACATGGAGCTATATATCGTCGCTGACAACACACTGGTAAACCCATGAGCCTTTTGCACCCATGACTACATTAATGACAGCCTGTAGAAAATAAATCTTTGCCGTCATGTCTTCACACTAATTCAACACCTTATCTAAAGCACAGGATGTACAGTAATGAGGACACATAAACAATTGGCTTTAAATGTGACGTTAGCAAAAGAGAGGAAAGGATAGGAAGTGTAGAACAGTCTTCCATTGTATTATTGTAATTAGAAATATGTCAAAACTAAACAGATACAGATTTACTTAAGTGTTTTACTTAAGCTGGCATATGAATAGGTGGTCTTTTTCTTAAAAAGATGGAAAAAGATGACAACATTTCTACAAATGTTGCCCTATACACTACTGTGGGAGAATAACATTGTATATTTTACAGCCATTGTATTATTATTATTATTATTATTATTATTATCATTTTTATTTTGAATAAACCATAAAGTACTTGCAAAAAAATCTGTAGTCAATTGAAAAAAATCCTAAGAATATCTGCTGTTTACAAATGACCTAATTTACCTAAGTTACTTGCACTGAGATTGTACGGTGGGGCAAAAAAAGTATTTAGTCAGCCACTGAGTTTGGAGTCTGACTGTTTGAGGCTGTGGACAGGTGTCTTTTATACAGATAACGAGGTCAAACAGGTGCCATTAATACAGGTAACGAGTGGAGGACAGAAGAGCTTCTTAAAGAAGAAGTTACAGGTCTGTGAGAGCCAGAAATCTTTCTTGTTTGTGGGTGACCAAATACTTATTTTCCACCATCATTTACAATTAAATTCTTTAAAAATCCTACAATGTGATTTCCTGGATTATTTTTCTCATTTTTTCTCATAGTTGAAGTGTACCTATGATAAATTACAGACCTCTCTCATCTTTCTAAGTAGGAGAACTTGCACAGTGGCTGACTAAATACTTTTTTCCTCCCACTGTATCTTATTCATTATCCATGCAATACGTATCTTAGTAAGGATTGACTTTAGCTTGTCCTCTTTATCTAAGCCTCATTTCCAGTCTTGCTTTGCGTTCGATCTACATACTGCACTGCTGTGAAAGTGTTGATTGTATTTAACACAAAACAAGCATTACCCGAGTGAAACGACCGAGTCTCAGTTGAATGGTCCATCATTAAAGCCTTCTGGTAATGTTGCAGCAGCAAATCTCATAAATAACAAAGGTTTCATATGATTAAAATTTTTTCTTAAAAAAAACGATTTTTGAACGTCCTTGTATATTTGCATGTGTTTGTATCCATTTTGTGGTATGCCGTTTTCATGCAAATATGTATCACGTCCGGATGAAAAATCTGAATCCTCCAGGGAATTTGTAAATAAATAGCATTTCTTGATGTAATTTCTCATCATGCTGTTTTTTCAAGCTGCTATCTGACCTTGAAAAGCTTACAGAAGCTTTTCCAATGGCTGGTTATTTTACTGCTTTATTTTGTTGGGCAATTTTAAATATGTAATATTAAGTGTGTGACTATGTGTTGAAAATCGTTTTTCTTGTATTTTTAGTTCAAAAAGCAAAACAGGGACTTTGACAAAACTAAGCGAAGAATCATGGAAATCGCAAATTACGTGGATAAGGTATGTAGAAGCAACTGAATGAAGTTTTAGGTATTATGTCCTTAGATAATACACCTTACGCTGTCTCGCAGTCTCAAGTGACTTTGTGTGCATGTTTGTTTGCAAATCAGTTCACTGATCATATTATGTGTTGTGATGGGTCAGTTCTACAGAGCTCTGAATATCCGGGTGCCTCTGATTGGGCTGGAGGTTTGGACGGAGCGGGATCATTGCATTATCAATGAGGAGCCCAATGCCACACTATGGTCCTTTCTACAGTGGAGACAGAAGCTCAAGTCCCGCAAGAAACATGACAACGCACAACTCCTCACGTTAGTAAAAAAAAAAATCAGGGGTTATGCTGGCTGGGGCTGAGAGCATAGATCATTGAATGCCAATGAATTCCAATTAGCTCTTCATTTTAATAAATTACACTGATAATCCATGACCACCTATTAATCTAACATTGCATGACCATGACTTTTTTGGCTTTGCACGTAGCTCTGGGTGCTCAACCTGTTGAATTTATAACTGGTTTTAATTATTATACCGTGCTTGAAACATTTCAAATTTGAAATTTTAACTGAAATCTATTAGCCACATGTATGTGGCCACATGTAGCCAACCATATGTAACCAAAAGTATTGGGACAAAAATCCTAATTTTATTTGGATCCCTATTTAACCATAATTATTTTACATTTACAGTATTTGGCAGATGCCCTTATCCAGAGCAACTTACAATTGGTACAGTTTTACAATCCAAGCAATTGTGGGTTAAGGGCCTTGCTCAAGGACCCAACAGTGGCAGCTTGGCAGAGGTGGGATTTGAACCCTCGACCTTCTGGTCCATAGTCCAGTATCTTAACCACTAGGCTACCCCAGTCTTACTTTTATCCAGTCCTAATTTTATCCATATTTCAAGCACTGTTGTAGTTCCTTCAGGAAATGCTGATCTAGTTACTCATGTTATCCAAAATGAGGAGACACATGGCGTCAACCTACTTTGTGCAAAACTCATTAATACATGCACAGATCATGTGCTGAACACAGAGACCATGTTACCATATGGATAACCAGCGCAGCTACATTGCGTAGAAATACAAAATGTGTGAGTGACACCTACTTCGGCTCTTGATAACAGAATCATAAGCATTACATCGTCTACATATGCTGGAGCATTTATGAAAGGCATATGTCAAAACAAGTTAAAATTAGACGTTTTGTACTCGTGGTTTGTTCAATGTTGTATACAAGCGTTCTTGCAGATTCTTGCATCAGATTTCCCCTCGTTATTCGGCTGAGCTTATTGCTCTTTGTAACACATTACATACCGCCATGTCAACTGGAGTAGAGGAATAAATTAATAGATTATAAATAAAAACAAACTTTCCCATAATTTGTCCCTTTAGTTTGAGGGCATGAAAATCATTCATTCATCAGCTGATATTACACGGGAATGGGGCTTCAGTTTAATATGATACATTATATAGACAAAGGTTTGTGAACACCTAATTATCAAGCTCTTTTCAGCACTTAGTAACACATTCATATTATAAAGGAAACATTTCTGGATTCTCCATTAACAAACAGTGGCGGTAGAATGGTCTTTATGGATAAAGTCCATGGGGAATCCATCAGACACCTTGAAAATGCACTGGAATGCAACATCAGAATCCGACCTCACAGTCATGTTCCAAAATGTAGTGAAAAGCCTTTCAGAAGAACAAAGACTGTTGCAGCAGCATAGGTGGATAGCAAACACCATACTAATACCCATGTTTTGGATGTGATTTGTGGGTGTCCACAAACTTTTGCCTATATAGTGTATATTTCTATAATAATGCCTGTACATTTTGAGAATGGCGGCCTCTGTTTTTAGCTTTCCCAGGTTTGACATCGTAACGTCCTCAGTAATACTGCACCAGTTCTTTTTGTTCTCACCGGCCACTTTATTAGGTACCTTACAACCCCACTTTGCCATAACAACTGCCTTGATTCTTCATAGCACAGATTGAGCAACACTTTGTGCAAACATGAAAGTGACATGAAACGTGAAAATGCCAGTAGATCAGCAGTTTCTGAAAAACTCAGACCAGCCCAACAACCATGATATACTCAAAAATTGTTTAAATGACTTTTCTTCCCCATTTTATGCTCAACTTAAGCATGTCTACACACCTAAATGCACCGAGTTGCTGAAATGTGATTGGCAGATAGTTATTTGCATTAATGAGCAGTTGAACAGGTGTGCCTAATAAAGTGGCCGTGCGTGTACATGATAGTTCATGTATATGCAAGACCAAATGTAAGTACTAGGGCTGTAAGACTAGATGATTAAACTAAGCTTATTTAACCGTGTCAATCACAATTCTTAGCGCATTAATATCAATTAATTGAATATTTCCTTTGCTCCCATTTGACCCTACATTATCATTCTCCATTAAAATCACACTACATAGCCATACAAGTGGATAATATAAGCTTCAACAGATTGCATGTATTCAAGTGTGCCATGCCATGGAGTGCGTTAGTGTGGTCATGTTAAAGATTCTAATCATTCTGTTCCCTCTGCTGCTCTAGATAATATGCAGCATGTATTATAGGACAGTGGTAGCCTAGGGGGTAAGGTACTGGACTATGGACCAGAAGGTCCAGGGTTCAAATCCCACCTCTGCCAAGCTGCCACTGTTGGGAGCAAGGCCCTTAACCCACAATTACTTGGATTGTAAGACTGTATCAACTGTAAGTCGCTCTGGATAAGGGCGTCTGCTAAATGCTGTAAATGTAAATGTAAATGTAGGAACAGTGATCAGATGACCATTCCAGAAACAGTCCAGAAATCGTCTGTGTTAAAACATCATTACCTCAATGCGTTATGAACATGTTAGCATTGACAGCGGGGAGCCTTCAACTAAAGTGTCCTATCTTTTTCCTTAATTACTTTGCCAGCTTGATCAAATAAGGTCTTTATAAAACATATTCCATGTGAGTAAAATGTTATATTATCTTTCAAAGGCAATTTGAGCAGTTCGGTTGGTTTGGTGGTCTTTAATGTATTCCTTTAATTAGGAAATTGACCGTAACCAATTTTAGGCAGTTTCAGCCCTAGACCGGAAGCAGATATGTAGATTCTTTTGTATAATATCGATTGCTGTCACATTGGAATATCTTATCTGGATTATGGAACATAGCGTTAGTGTTCCGTTCACTTTTTCATTCATTAAACACGTTCTCACAAGTAAGTGTCAGTGTGACAGCGCAGCAACTGGAACAGTGGATTCCAGCACCGGGGGCAGAGCCTTAGCTATTTAAAGCACTTTTTCTAATTAAGTTTAGTTCAGTTAACTTTTAAATGCAGGGAAGTATCTACTTACTTTTTCCACTTCTTACCCATGATGTAAGAAAAGAAATGTGGGTTTACATTTATTTGTTTGAGAACATTTTGCATTGTTGCATTTGTTTTAATGGCCTGGATCTGAAATTCAGCTATAACGTCAACTGTATGTTCTGATACTTGCATAACTTTGTATTATTAGGTAGACCTCCTTGTTTCTACACTCATTGTCCATTTTATGAGTTCCACTTATCATATAGAAGCATTTTGTAGTTCTAATTACAGACTGTAGTCCAGCTGTTTCTCTGCATACCTTCTTTGTCCCCTTTTCTCTAATGGTCAGGACCACCACAGATCGGTAGATCGTTCTCAGTACTGCAGTGACACTGCAAGTGGTCCCAGCAGTGCTGCTGGAGTTTTTAAACACCTCAGTGTCACTGCTGGACTGAAAATAGTCCACCAACCAAAAATGTCCAGCCACCAGCTGGATGGTAGAGGGTTCTAACAGAGTGCACAGTGAGTGAACACAGTGTTTAAAAACTCTAGCAGCACATCACACACTAACACACCACCACCGCATCAGTGTCACTGCAGTGCTGAGAATGATCCACCACACAAATAGTATCTGATCTGTGATGGTCCTATGGGGGTCCTGACCATTAGAGAACAGAGTAAAGGGGACTAACAAAGTATATCAAGAAACAGATGGACTACAGTCTGTAATTGTAGAACTACAAAGTGGACCTATATCGTAAGTGGAGCTGATAAAATGGACAATGAGTGTAGAAACAAGCTACCTAATAAAGTGACCAGTGAGGGTATGCCTTTCATAATAAAAAGGAAATTGTTATATATGAATTAGATTCTTAAAATTGTCAGATACCTTAAGAGTACACATTCTCTGGCTTTATCAGACATCAGTTGCTGCTTTCTCTTTGTGTACTCACAATAATGGCATCATATGATTCAGCAGGTTTTCTCCACACACAAACGATCATAAAATCACAGCACTGCTATGTGTCGATGTGTTTTTCTCACTACCAGTGGGGTGATATTCAAGGGCACCACTATTGGAATGGCACCGCTCGAAGGAATGTGCAGTCATGAAAACTCTGGTGGCATCAATGTGGTAAGAAAACAAGTGCACATCTTTTTCTATTGGAACATTGGACAGTTCTAAGCATTGTGTGTGTGTTGGGGGGGGGGGGGGTCTGATGTACAAGTGGTTCTGATTAAGAGATCAGAGATCAGTGCCTCTGATTAGCTTCTAAAAGGCTTTATTTGCTTGCTTACTGACAGAGAAGAGCTGTCAGGAATACTAATGGATACATTTATTTAAAATAAACAGATACACATCTCACAGATTCATATAAGGAGGTGCATCCAAAGGAAGCCTTTACTTTAGTTCCCTCTATTGCAGAGTGATACTGTAATGGCACCGTACCATATATGTATATGAATACATTAAAAATGTTAATTTAATCAAAAGCATTTCTAATGGCTGCGCTCATTCAGTATATGTGTTAAAGGTTGTCGGGTTGCTCCAGATATGGTGTGGCAAACACAATATTTCATTCTCAACAGGCCATGGAGGCGTGCAAGCCTCATGAAGAAAGCGGATGGATAGTGTCATTGCATGCTACATTTAATCCTTGTTCTTCTAAAGCCATACTGGATTGGCTCTGTTGCTGCTGTTATCCATAAAATCAATGCTGTGTGCTCATCAATGAGTTATCAGATTGTATCCACCCACAGAGAAGCCAGAGATAGTCACAGAGAGATGAAAGGCAATTCTGTTGAACTGATTTAATATCATGCGAATCTTCCAAGTGGAACAAAGTCAAGCTGAACACTTGGTCACTGAGCATGTTGACGTCCATATATTTCTTGTTCAGTATAACCAATGCAGGTATGCGCCGTTTAATGAGCGTCTGATCAACATGCATTCACTTTAACTCCGAGGTCTGAAATATTGCAAGAAATTGTTAAAGGAAGTAAATTTTTGTATTTTAACTTGGCACGTTGCAGCCGTGAAGAGCTGGTCACCTCGACAGCCAATCAGTGTTGCGGATCCAGAAGCAGAGGCGGGAGTTAGGTCGTGTGCTTGGTTGGTCGTAGCTCACGTTTGGACTAGAGACTGGTGTAACTCGGTTGATGTGTTTAGAGACTGCTTTGTGTATGTGTGTATGACTTTCTGCTACGTATTTGTAACAAGCTGTAAATGGTGTTTGTCCTATTGTAAGTAGTACTCCTTTGTTTGCCCCCTCACTACCTGTATATTCTCTCTAACCTATAACTATATAAACAGGTTCATGTTCAGTAGTTCTAATCTCTGTTTCGTCTGGCTGATCTTCCATGTTGTTCGTAATGTCTATCAATGCATTCTTGGCTTCCATCAAACTA
This sequence comes from Ancistrus triradiatus, assembly GCA_025084515.1. NCBI lineage: Eukaryota > Metazoa > Chordata > Actinopteri > Siluriformes > Loricariidae > Ancistrus > Ancistrus triradiatus. The sequence continues at coordinate 519,515 of JAJAGP010000105.1, read as the reverse complement.
CTGGCAGGACCATCATACCATCCTCTTAAGTGTTACGGCCTTCCCCTAGGTAGGGTCATAACAGGGTCTATAATTAATGTGAATTTCCTTAAATTAAAAGTATAAAGCTGGTCAGTTTCTTAGATTAGAACGCATTTTGCCTCTTCCATCTTTTAGCATAATGTTCTGATTAGTCAATGTGGCAAAACTTTTTTTAAAGGCCTACATTATGAGCACACGATAAACCCGACTTGAGAGTGATACTGGAGAAGTAAGCGCTTTTAGTTCTGAATTCGTCTGTCTCCGTGAAATTATTGCATGATGTGATTTTTAAGTAAGATCAATAAATTATTTGTAATTACTAGCTCTCAATGTCTCATAAATGCTATAGTGAATACATTGATTATAACAGCCCCATCCGTGCCGTCACATCTCTGCAAATTGTTCCGACAGGATATTATATTGAATATCATTCCAATAATGCTGTCACGCTCTTGGCACGGAAGGACAAGGGAGGCAGACGTAAGCGCAAGTGACGGGGGGTTATTTAAAGAAAACATAGTGAAAAACATAAACAGAACAAGCAAAGCTAAACCTAAAAGACAAACAGAAACAGCCATCAACCAATAACACATACGACCAGGCTAATGCTAACAAAGAACATGCACACTAAGCTAACAAGCTAACTAAACAAACAGAAAGGCTAGAAATGAGACAACACCAAAACACGGGACAAGAGAAAACCAGAAAGAACCCAAGGAAGCAGAGACTGGGAGACCAAGATAAACCAGGACAGGAGACCGGAGCACATGGGGGCCAAGGCAAACCAGGAGTGGAGAAGCCAGACAAAGGAAGTGCACAGGAAGAGGGGTATTTATAGGAAAGGACAGCAGGTGGCAACAGCCCCACCTGCTGTTGAAATAGAAGAAAGACAGGGAGGCGCTAAAGCTAAAGAAGATAGATACGTGCATCATCGTTACAAATGCACACCTCAAACCCCCTCTTAAAAGACTAGGGTTAGGTTTTAGCTTGAATTCTTTGGCCGAAACCATAAATTATACCACAAGTACCATATTGCATTATTTCTTGTTAACGCCTGCTCTTCTTTGTGTGTTTTGTGTGGAAAGTGGTCAGTGAGAGATGTTTCATACCATATACAGCATTATTATCTGAAGATTTTTTCAGTGGTACCTCTGACACATTTATGTATCATTTGCACAGTTTTTTGACAATACACTTTATATTTACATTACAGTAGCATAAAAGGGCTATTTGACTATGCTAATATCTGATCAGCGTCCATTATGGTCAACGTCCAGTTTCACAGAACGTAACACGGTCAATAAATGCGCATACCTGTATTTGAATTTTGCAAATGCCCAATGAAATGTTGTCCCATTTCCTTTTTTTGTACTGCAACAGAAAATTTATTGTTATTCTGATGGAGTTGGTTATCAGAAATATATGAGCTACAGGCACAATGACTGCAAGAGCATGTTCTGTGTTCTCTCAAATTAAATCAGCGATATTACATTCTTGGGCTTCAATTTGTATTTTACGCGGCGCAGACAAAGAATTGATATAAAACATGAAAATGTGAGTGAAAGCTCCACAGAAACAACAGTAATGTGGAATTTAATAGGAAACATATGCCCATGTTGTATGGTTAGTTTTATAGAGGTCTAATTTTGGATCCCTTTTATTTACTGTCTGAAAAAAGAGGATTCTTTTCTTTATTAAACACGACGATGGGCGGTGACCCAAGCTGGGGAGGCAGCCTCGGAATCCTAAACAGCCTTTTTCTGACATCCTCAGAATCCTAAAAAGCCTAACGGTTTCTAATAGCGCGGGGATATGTTGTAATCTCCCCAAACCTAATCACCATTGACAGCATAGTCCAAGTGACTGCTCATTTCATAACGACTGCCCATTCCCAGCGGCTGCTAATAGCGTTGATTGATGTAGAAATGTCTAATGCCTAAGTGGCTGTTTTGTTCTGACTGATTGTAAAATTGATTCTCACATACAGTAGTTAGACCAGACCACATAGTGAAGCTGTTATGTCAGGAATCCTTAATGCAAAAGCTTTCTAACCATCAATGCTACGATTCTTCCAGGATCACTCAGACTTGCCAATCGGTGCGGCCGCCACCATGGCACATGAGATTGGACATAACTTTGGAATGAGCCATGACCATGACGGTTGCTGTGTAGAAGCCACTGCTGAGCAGGGAGGCTGTGTGATGGCAGCCGCTACAGGGTAAGCACCTTCCCGCTGCTCTGTGCTGCCTAGTCTCCACTGTTTCCATGTGGAAAACCAAACATGACCTTTCGCAGAAGTGTACGAATCTTTTTATCCAGCATCCTGTACTTAGTTTTCTATTCCACATGCCCGACAGGCACCCGTTCCCTAAGGTCTTCAGTCGCTGTAGCAAGAAGGACCTGGACAACTATTTTCAGAAAGGTGGTGGGATGTGCCTATTTAACATGCCGAACATGAAGGACCTGGTTGGGGGGAAGAGATGCGGGAACGGCTTTGTGGAGGAGGGCGAGGAATGTGACTGTGGAGAACCAGAGGTGAGACACGCCTATACACCAGTGCTGGTCTTGGAGCCAGTAACAGTTCAGGGGAGCATGGGACTTTTTAGGGAACCAGTCCATGTTCTCAGTGTTCTAAAGGGTGTCACACACCAAGCCAACTAATAATCTCCCCATTGGTTCATAGAAACATTATAAAGCTGCGGGACTGTGGTAGCCTAGCGGTTAAGGTACTGGACTATGGACCAGAAGGTCCAGGGTTCAAATCCCACCTCTGCCAAGCTGCCACTGTTGGGTCCTTGAGCAAGGCCCTTAACCCACAATTGCTTGGATTGTAAGATTGTACCAATTGTAAGTCGCTCTGGATAAGGGCGTCTGCTAAATGCTGTAAATGTAAATGTAAAGCTTAAAACTTTTATGTGAATTTATATGAATGTAAACAAATACACATTTAACCAACAAGATTAAGTGTATTGTTCTCCAAAGAGATAATTAAATATAGTTGCGGCGTTTACCTGCAAATAATTGCGTATGAACAATTTCCTATTCCTGTTATTAAGAATGGAACAGCATTAAACCAAAGTACAGCACTGTGCAAAAGTCTTAGGCCACCATTAGATTTGTTGGTTTAGCAATGGTATAATGGCCATATATAACAAACATTTCAAACTTGGAATTGTTTTCCACTGATCTTAATTCCAACCTTTGTCAGCTGTACCATATCTTAGCCTTTCACCCTGTTCTCCTTCCGAAAAAGTGATTTCTTGGCTGCTACCCTTCCGAAAAGACCATTCCTGATCAAGCTTCCTCAGACTGTAGAGGTGTCAACTTGGCATCCTGATGAATAATACTGCATACAAAGTTGTATATTTGGTTGTATTCTAATAAAGAGACTGAGAAATAGTCAAGTGAAGTCAGATTTTTTTAAATAGCACTTTTTACAATGGATCATTGTCGCAAAGCAACTTTACAATTTTAGATCATCTTCTAATATTTAGGGTCCCAAATTGAGCAAGCCTAGGCCGACAGTGGCAAGGAAAAACTCCCTAAGCGTTGGGAGGACCAAGACTCAAAAAGGGACCCGACCTCCTTGGGAAATAATGATATATGTTCATTATACAATTTCTAAATCAATGGTATATTTAATCTAATGGTGCCCTAAGACTTTTGCACAGTACTATAGGTCTAGTCTAGCCAGGCTTGAGTCTTGATGGGTACGAAAGGCAGAGTGAGGTTTGTTTAGATCATAATATGAGACTTTGGAGGCTTAGCGGTTAAGGTACTGGACGTTTGCACGGTACTGTACATTAACACAAAGAGTGGATTAAAAATAGGCAAAATAACAATGAGTTTCAGAAAACAAGGAAATCAATCTTACCTTCCTGCAATGCCTGAAATTGGCAGATAGTCAGAGCCCGTAATATGAGTGATTGGGTTACCATGTGCAGTTGGTAGACTTCTAATTGTGGATTAACACCTGGACCTTTATTGGGATGGACGTCCGACGTCGTTTCTGTATTGCGTCATTCTTGTCCTTACATACAGCAAGCCAGCTGCAGGTCTGTAGTGAGGAAATGAATTGCGGCATCATTAGAGCCTCCCTCTGGCTACCTCTTAACACACCACGCTTATTCTACCCCGAAGTTCAAAACAGATTTGCTGGCACCGGTCCTGCTATGCATTGTTGTGGGAGTGTTAATTATTAGCCCAGCTCAGACTCTCACCTGCTCATTTGTGAGGAAAAAGAAAGCCGCGGCGCTGAGCCAGTTTTGTCCTGTGTATGTGTGCATGCCATAAACATAATAGTATATCACCTAAAAAACGAAGAAGGAATTAACGTTCAAACAAAACATGTATTGCATACTCGTGGCAGACCTATTGTGTGAGGCTCAGCGTCGGGAGAGGAACAGACATCATTTGACATCCAGAGTTGATGTTTTTTTCCCTTTCTTTTCTACGCACGCTGTCACAGCGATCAAACCCATTCAGTTTACCACCCACGGAATATGCACAGGTGCTGCGAGCGCGCCCGTGTGTGTGCGCGCACTTGATAAGCGCCGAGTTAGCTGTGAATAGCTCGACGTGTGCTAAAGTGACTGGCTGTGTGGGTACAGGGTCACACAATGATGCACGGTAACAAAAGCAGACCGGGCTCACGTCTTGTGTGTTTTTTCATACAGGAGTGTACCAACGACTGCTGCCATGCCAGCAACTGCACGCTGAAACAGGATGCACAGTGTGCCCACGGCGTTTGCTGCGAAGGCTGCAAGGTCTCTGACAGTTATCGTTTTATTTCTGTCTGCCTTTCATTTCCACTGGCTCTCTCTTTTCCTTTTTTTGTGCTGAATCATTGTTTTGTCTAAGTCTCCTATTGTCTCTCTCGGTTTTTTTTTCCCTCCTAGCATAACATAAGCTACACTTTCTTCAGTTTTTCGATCCTTTGCCCTTGCGCTCGGCTTGATTTGCCTGTTATTGCCTGTATATCCCAGCTTGTCAAAAGCAGCCTGCAGGCATATGTGTAATATGACAAATATGATTATGCAAATGTAAATCTGACCCTGCTTTCGCCCTTCTCTTAGCTCAAGCAGGCAGGCACCATGTGCCGAAGTGCAGCCGGCACGTGCGATCTTCCCGAGTACTGCACAGGCGGATCACCCTACTGCCCGGCCAACGTTTACCTCCTGGATGGCTCCTTATGCCAGTATGGCCATGCTTACTGCTATACTGGCATGTGTCTGACTCACGAGCAACAATGCCTGCAGCTCTGGGGTTATGGTGAGAGTCCAGACTTCACACAAAACAACCAGCATGTGTTTTAGCTACTACATAAAGACTCACTTTTGTTTCAGATCTAAGGTGTGTACATAGAGCTTCAGTAATTACATTTTCTTCCAATTAATTCATTTCACTTATTACATCAACTAGTTGACAAAAATATGTATAATACATTTACAGCATTTAGCAGACGCCCTTAATCAGAGCAGCTTATAGAAGTGCTTTGTATTCTTCTTACTAGACATTATCTCATGCCAGTACAAATAGGCTATGGCCCAAGAATGCCATCTAACCGAAATCCTATTAGGAGCTTGTGTAGGTAGAAACACAAACAGTCCAAAGGAGAGGAACAATACGTTATTTAATGTGTGAGGGTCAGTCTTTGCTTAAGTGCTGAATGAAAACGAGTCTTCAGTCGCCATATGAAGACAGCCATATGGGGTACCAGAACAGAGAACAGTCTTGATCCCTGTCTTCCTTTGATCTTGAATGCTACAGCATTGTGCAAAAGTCTTAGGCCACCATTAGATTTGTTTTACCAATGGTTTATTAACAATATTGTCGACGATTGGACCCAAAAATTTGGATTTGGACCATATATAACATATTGTTGATGCAAAACTTGGATTCATCACATAATCCTCTTTTCCACTGATCTTCATTCCAATCCTTATGAGCTTAGCATATCTTAGCGTTTTCACCCTGTTCCCCTTCCAAAACAGTGCTGCTTCCGTCATCAGCTCCAGCCCCACCATACCTGGGCCACTTAATGCCGATGTGCATACTTCACATTTTATTCAAACTATGACTTCATGACTTTAGTTTCGCTCTTAGATTTATCATCTACGCCGCCCAAGGAGGTTGGGTCCCTTTTTGAGTCTTGGTCCTCCCAAGGTTTCTTCCTATAACACTCAGGGAGCTTTTCCTTGCCACTGTCGCCCTAGGCTTGCTCAATTTGGGATTGGACGTAGTTATTAGGAGATAATTTAAACTTGTAAAGTTGCTTTGAGACAATGCTCCATTGTAAAAAGCGCTATATAAATAGATCTGACTTGACTTGACTTGGTTCCTTGGCTGCTCCCTATTCTTGATCAAGCTTCTTCAGATTCAACTTGGCATCCTGATGAAGCTGCCAGATGCTGCTGTTGCACAACTGTACCACAATTAATACTTTGCACTGTAGTCTATAGAAGCTTGTTTTCTTCAAGCTAGTTTAAAAACGTGAGGGTTTGTTTTTTTCAGTTTTTTAAATACTGCATACAAATTTCCGGCATTTTATGGTCGTATTCTAATAAAGAAACTGAAAAATAATTATATATGGTCATTGTTAAACAGTGGTATCTAATCCAATGGTGGCCTATTACTTTTGCACAGTACTGTCGGTCCAGATCAGCCATGCTTAAGTCTTGAGAGGTACGAAGTGCAGAGTGAGGTTTGATTAAGAGCCTAATTAGGGACTGTGGTGGCTTAGCGGTTAAGGTACTATACTGTGAACCACAAGGTCCACGGTTCAAATCACACCTCTGTCAAGTTGTCACTGTTTGGTCCTTGAGCAAGACCTTTAAACCATAATTACCTGGATTCTAAGATTGTATCAGTTGTAATTTGCTCTGGATAAAAGTAAGGTAAGGACAGTCTGCTCCATTTTTAGCTGTACAACTCTGTGTCGCATAACAAATGATCAGATCATATCCTGCTATGAACTATTACATTATTATGACTTTCGAGGCTAAATAATAAACCGAAATATTAAACTTTGGTTCATTACCAGAAGACCAGTTCATATGTAGGAAGTGAGAATAAATTAAAGGTGCTGTGATGTAATCTGTTCAAACAAAATGCTGGAAGGCATCAACTTTCCTTTGTCACCACATCATAGGGGATGGCCCATGGTCAGCAGAGGTGATGACAAGCCCAAGCGATAAAGAGGGCTATAGAACATTACCATTAAAGCTACATCCACAACAAATGACCTCTTGTGCTAATGAAACTATTTTGGAACAAAAAAAAAACTAAACAGTTCTGACATGAAAGTGAAAAGTTCTTCCAGTAAAATGATAGGGTATACATTCCAGAGTGCCAGGTAAAACACAATAGCCAGTCCACCTTTGGGAGGGAAAGTAAAACCAGAAACCAGTAAAATCTCACCATCACTGCAAAGTAGGACCAGTACCAGGGACTTGTGTCCCTGTAGCTGTGAAACAACCTACTGCTGTCTGTAACATATAATACAGTGGTGCTTGAAAGTTTGTGAACCCTTTAGAATTTTCTATATTTCTGCACAAATATGACCTAAAACATCAGATTTTCACACAAGTCCTAAAAGTAGATAAAGAGAACCCAGTTAAACAAATGAGACAAAAATATTATACTTGGTCATTTATTTATTGAAGAAAATGATCCAATATTACATATTTAGTGAATAGCAAAAGTATGTGAACCTCTAGGATTAGCAGTTAATTTGAAGGTGAAATTAGAGGCAGGTGTTTTCAATCAGTGGGATGACAATCAGGTGTGAGTGGGCACTCTGTTTTATTTAAAGAACAGGAATCTGTCAAAGTCTGCTCTTCACAAGACCTTTGTGGAAGTGTATCATGGCACGAACAAAGGAGATTTCTGAGGACCTCAGAAAAAAAAGAGTTGAAGCTCATCAGGCTGGAAAAGGTTACAAAACCATCTCTAAAGAGTTTGGACTCCCCCAAACCACAGTCAGACAGATTGTGTACAAATGGAGGATATTCAAGACCATTGTTACCCACCCCAGGAGTGGTCGACCAACAAAGATCACTCCAAGAGCAAGGCGTGTAAGAGTTGGCGAGGTCACAAAGGACCCCAGGGTAACTTCTAAGCAACTGAAGGCCTCTCTCACATTGGTTAATGTTAATGTTCATGGGTCCACCATCAGAAGAACACTGAACAACACTGGTGTGCATGGCAGGGCTGCAAGGAGAAAGCCACTGCTCTCCAAAAAGAACATTGCTGCTCATCTGCAGTTTGGTAAAGATCACGAGGACAAGCCAGAAGGCTACTGGAAGAATGTTTTGTGGACGGATGAGATAAAAAATAGATACTGAAAGCAAAGGTTCACATACTTTTGCCACTCACTAATATGTAATATTGGATTATTTTCCTCAATAAATAAATGACCAAGCATAATATGTGTCTCATTTGTTTAAGACCAAAATAGAACTTTTTGGTTTAAAAGAAAAGCGTTATGTTTGGAGAAAGGAAAACACTGCATTCCAGCATAAGAACCTTATCCCATCTGTGAAACATGACCTGTTTTGCTGCATCTGGGCCAGGACGGCTTGCCAGAGAATTGTAAAGGAAAATGTCAGTACATCTGTCCATGAACTGAATCTCAAGAGAAGGTGGGTCATGCAGCAAGACAACGACCCTAAGCACACAAGCTGTTCTACCAAAGAATGGTTAAAGAAGAATAAAGTTAATGTTTTGGAATGGCCAAGTCAAAGTCCTGACCTTAATCCAATGGAAATGTTGTGGAAGGACCTGAAGTGAGCAGCTAATGTGAGGAAACCCACCAACATCCCACAACTGAAGCTGTTCTGTATGGAGAAATGAGCTAAAATTCCTACTTTTAGGACTTGTGTGAAAATCTGATTATGTTTTAGATCATATTTGTGCAGAAATATATAAGACACTTAAGGATTCACAAACTTTCAAGCACCACTGTATAATATAATAGAGATTATGAAACAATTTAGCACTCGTCATACTACACTTCCTTATAGAAAAAAAAATAGTTACTTGATTTTAAAGGGATCTGCCTCGTCATTACTGGGAAATGCAGTTACAATGTTCCTACTGTAGGGCCTCTTTTCAAGTCATAGACTCTGCATCTCATTCAAATCCATTTAGCTCGAGTTGAATCTCCTGGCCACCTCCCTTCATGTCAGTATTGAAGTATCACTGTAGGCAGACAAGCACTTATCCGACCATCCAGTCGCATTAGAAGCCTCTTGGCAGGAGAGTATACACCAGCCTTAATAGTGGATTGATGTCGATTCATATCAAATTATATCAGATATAAGCATCTTCATCTCAAACTGCTTATCTAGCTAAGAGAGAAAAGCTAATTATTCTGTTGTCCTGGTCAGGGTCACAGGGCAGGGTCTGGAGCTTAATGCAGAATTCCCTGGGTGCAGGCAGAGCTACACCCTGGATGGGGTGCCAGGTCATCACAGAATTCTATCTACCTCCTGACCTTCACTTTGCAATAACCAAATGGGATTCGAATCCAGGCCTGGAGGAACATGCAGCTGGCTCTTACTACTAAGGGTGTACTCATACTATGTGATCTGTACCGTTCCTGAGCACGTTTGGCCCCAAAGTCCGGTTCGTTTGACTAGTGTGATCGCTCCATACTGTGCCTGAAACGTGCTCAGGCACATTTAAAGAAGCGGTAGGCTTGAGCGTGGTTCAGTTTGACTCCGGCAAAGTACTCATGTAGTGTGAGCTCTGACCAGACAGCTGCCTCTGTAAAAATCTTACGTGTAGCACAAGTAGCTAAAAATGGCTGCATTGCATAATAAATAAATCTGTAAGGTGTTTGAGAGGGATTTGTGTCAGTGTGCCCCCAAAAAGCCACAATGTAGGTACAACCATGAAGCTGTACAAGCGCGATTTTCTTAACAAAACACAAAACAAAAGCATTGCAATCATGAAAGTGTGCTCAGGCGCAGAACATTTGAAGTACGATGTGAACGCAGACCAACGAGGTACTGGCTTCTGGGGGAGGTGGGGGGGTTAATCACGCTCCGGCACAGTTCAAAGCAAGCGGGCATAGTGTGAGTGCTGGTGCCTTTTCTTCTATTACCTCTAATCTCATTGAGCCCATCCTGTTAATAGCTATATAGTCATAAGAAGTTTGTTAATTGTTATTAAGTGGTATATAAATCCTTACTGGGAGTAATCTCTGTGCGATGCAAAGCATTGCAAAATCCCAAACTGATAATTGACAAAAACAGCTTGTAGATCGAGTAGCTATTTAAAGCACTTTGGGTCCTCTTGTGAGGATAGCTGCGGAGGAAGGCTTGTCATTTTAGGGCACTTCTGGCCAGCTGCAGCATCGTATATCCACAGCGGCTGATTGAATGCACCACTCGACTAAGGCTGATAGAGACAATGCAGTTGGCCAGCCATATGGGTTTTGTTTATGAACATCAAAGACACATCAAGCATTCTGAATTGGCACTTTGTGATTTGGCTTTGTTTTCTATAGCATCAGCACCTGCGGGTTTGGTGCATGTGCCTAAAGTGGAATTGGTGCCTTATTTGTAAAATCCTCCAGAGGAGCAATAGTTTGTTCTAATTTGCTCTCCTAATTGCGCATTTCTGGAGCTTCGTCAGCCTTTCTGATCACACATCGCTTGCATTTGCTGGTGGCAGCGATTCTCTCCAGCTGGCCGCGGGCACGAGTCCAGTCAGACCTCTAAGCTGACATCATGGCACGGCTCGGAACAGACACACAATCTGTGCTCTCCGAGGAGTCACCACGGCTTGCTTGATATGCTTGACATATGACAGATATTTCCATATTGATGCTTCCAGTATGAGTGATAATAGTTTGTTTTTTGTGAAATGAGACTAGTTCTAAAAAAGTTCTATAAATTAGAAACTACATTCAATGCTTGTCTTGAAACTGAAGTAGTGTAATACGGTAGATTGACAAAAGTTTGTGGACACCCTTTTCTGCTAATTGAGGCCTGTTATTTTAGCCAAATGTACTGCTAACAGGTCCATAATATGAAGTATACAGGCATGGGCAAACACTGGCAGTGGAATGGATTGCCCCGAGCACTTTGGTGACCCTGAATATAGAACTGAATATATCTTATATCAAATCAGTTAATCATCGTGACCTTTTTGATCACAATGTATCGGGAAACAGTGCAACAGTGATGCTTATTGTCCAGTTCATTGTCTAGCTTATGTCTCAGTGCATCTTCAGTCATGTTCAGAAATCCAGTGGAAAGGCTGTTGTAGTATCAGTGGTGGAACAAACTCCACATTCATTCCTATTGTTTTCATTTTTTGGATGTCCACAAATTTTCGGCTATATAGCTTAAGTGTATATCACGTCATGACGATTGAAAATGTTAACAGTCAGTATGCTTTGTTCAGGTGCCCGGCCTGCACACGATGCTTGTTTCCAGGATGTCAATACAGCGGGAAATGCTTTTGGAAACTGCGGCAAAGACGCACACGGCAATTACGTGAAATGTGACAAAAGGTGAGGGGAAATGAAAGAGGAAGGGACACTGCGTATGGTGACAAGGGATGGATAATTATGGTGGGACTTCATGGATGAATGTATTTTTCTGGCATACTATTGAATTGAAACAATTCATTCTCTATTATCATGCTGATAATGGACAAAGCAGCTCAATACAACCGTCTCCATTGTGAGGCTTTGTCAGGGATGCAGGCGTCACACGTTCACATGTAATGGATAAATCGTGCTTGAGATAAATTCTGCTCGTGTAAAGCGTCTTATTTTATTCCTGCCACCCACAATCCTGTTTCCCACAGTGATGCCAAATGTGGCAAGATCCAGTGCCTCAGTGCTGCCAAGAAGCCAAAGGGCACCAACGCTGTGCCCATTGACACTACGATCCACACAGATGGCATTGAGGTAAAATGCCGTGGTACATACGTGTACAGCACACAGGACGGACAGGGAGACCTTCCCGATCCTGGCCTCGTCATGACCGGCACGAAGTGTGGAGAGGGAAAGGTAAGCGATCTGACACTTATTTTCACTTCTAAATTAATGGGGTCTGGAGAGTTAGTAGAAGTGCGAGAGAGGAAACACGACACCTCTGAGAACTTGACCATACACGTAGGTTGAAGAGTGAAAAGAGGTTATATCTATTTTATTTAAATAATTTTCAAAAAATCATATTACGTTTATTACATATTACGAGGCTTTGTCTGCTCTGAGGTGCTCAGAGTTTTCCAAAATACAATTTGCACATGTTAAATAAAATCAAAATAACCCACTCATTAAAAAGGAAATCTGTATATAATATTACATAGAAGGATTTTCATTCAAAAAAGCTATAAAAGGAACCCAAGAAAAAATGAAAAAGCAATAATTTATGTTACATTTTGCCAATAAGGATTTGCAATGAATCACTTTATTCTTTTGGTCTGTGTATGTGTGGGCTGGGGGAGAGGGACACATTTTCTTATATACTTTTATGGGGAGTTCCAAGGAAAAAAAGGTTCCGAAATGCTGCTTCATGTCATCTCTAGGTTACTTATAATACCTAACAGGGGCGTCATCAGACCCATTTTACTGGGACACGTGCCCCAGTTAAATGTTGCTGTACTCCACTAAAGTCTCAGTGGGTAAAATGTCAATTTTATCCTGGATTGTCGGGCAGAACTACAGAAGACGATGCATAAATTCACTACAGGCACTACATTTACCATAATACCTGAACATCACTTTTAATGAGGGCCAGTCGCTTTTTTTTTTTTGCATGGAGTAATGGATTTCCGTAAATATTTAAACGAAAGTCAGTCATGCTGCAGACAAGGTAATGACAGCTCATAGCTATGTGTTTTGCCTAGGCACATATAACTGTATAACCTACCAAAAGTACATATTAGACCACCAAGTCAAAGGACTTCAATAAACAAGCAAAGACATCAATTCCATTAGCAGTTGTAACCCTACAACTAATTGCCAAGCGGAGAGGGACAGGGGTGTCCTTCTTAATTCTGTGTGTACAGTACAACTAGTAGTCTAGAAATGGCTGATACATAATACAATGTGCCTGTCATAAATAATCGTTATACTGTAATATGTAAAGAATAATAACACTATAAAAGTCTGTACATGTGAACTTACACAAGAAGCAAGGCAAAGAATGCCCAAAATAGTGCTGGAGAGATGTGTGAAATTGCAGGAGGTTATGCATACACACCAGTTCCCATGTACAGTGGTGCTTGAAAGTTTGTGAACCTTTACAATTTTCTATATTTCTGCACAAATATGACCTAAAACATCATCAGATTTTCACACTAAAAGTCCTAAAAGTAGATAAAGAGAACCCAGTTAAACAAATGAGACACAAATATTATACTTGGTCATTTATTTATTGAGGAAAATGATCCAATATTACATATTAGTGAGGCAAAAGTATGTGAACCTCTAGGATTAGCAGTTAATTTGAAGGTGAAATTAGTCAGGTGTTTTCAATCAATGGGATGACAATCAGGTGTGAGTGGGCACCCTGTTTTATTTAAAGAATGGGCATCTATCGAAGTCTGCTCTTCACAACACACGTTTGTGGAAGTGTATCATGGTAAAGGAGATTTCTGAGGACCTCAGAAAAAGAGGTGTTGATGCTCATCAGTCTGGAAAAAGTTACAAAACCATCTATAAAGAGTTTGGACTCCACCAATCCACAGTCAGACAGACTGTGTTCAAATGGAGGAAATTCAATACCATTGTTACCCTCCCCAGGAGTGGTCGACCAACAAAGATCACTCCAAGAGCAAGGCGTGTAATAGTTGGTGAGGTCACAAAGGACCCCAGGGTAACTTCTAAGCAACTGAAGGCCTCTCTCACATTGGCTAATGTTAATGTTCATGAGTCCACCATCAGAAGAACACTAAATAACAAGGGTGTGCATGGCAGGGTTACAAGAAGAAAACCACTGCTCTCCAAAAAGAACATTGCTGGTCATCTGCAGTTTGCTAAAGATCACGTGGACAAGCCAGACGGCTGTTGGAAGAATGTTTTGTGGACGGATGAGATAAAAAATAGATACTGAAAGCAAAGGTTCACATACTTTTGCCACTCACTAATATGTAATATTGGATTATTTTCCTCAATAAATAAATGACCAAGCATAATATGTGTCTCATTTGTTTAACTGGGTTTTCTTTATCTACTGTTTGGACTTTATCTACTGTTTTAAGTCATATTTATGCAGAAATATAGAAAATTCTTAAGGGTTCACAAACTTTCAAGCACCACTGTATGAAACGTACTATTTAGCAAGTGAATTGTGAATTCACCTCTAGACCATTTTGAAGTGGGGGTGGGCCAGGCTGGAACCAGTGGCTTTGTAAGAGGGGCCAGTTACTGTACTTTCTACCTAAACGTGCATTGTGGACTTTAAGAGGATTAATTAATTAACTCACTCCTGATTTAGGAAGGCCGTAGGGGGACCAGGCTTTTGGTCACAGGGGCACTGGCCCCAAATTACAAAAATAAAATTATAAATTTTTTTGTGTTGTTTTTTTGCAGTGTGTCAGATGAAAGGTGCAAATTACATAATTATGCTTGTCCACTAGATTTCTGTTTCTCTGTACCTTTTTTCAGCTATTTTAAGCAACAACAAAAAAAGACTTCCACAGTAAAAAATAGTGTTTTTGTGTTAGATTGTCATCAACCTAAAGACTAAATCTGATTCAGTGCTGTTTCACATGCATCATGGATGCTTTTACACATGTAGTAATTCTTTACTGGATATAATCTTGATAGTCTAAATGACCAGTACTAAATGGGATCTATATCTTGTCCTGCTGATGGGACCTGGAGTATTAAGCACTAATACAATCATTACATACCAGTGGAAGATAGAATAGTGAAATTACATAGCTATATAATCTCCTATGCCTCCTATTAAGATAATATTTATCATTTGCAGGTGTGCAAAGATCGTCGCTGCCAAAATGCCTCTTTCACTGAGCTGGAGACTTGTATTGCCCGCTGCAATGGACATGGGGTGAGTTCCAACATAACAATTCCAAGCCTGGGCTGTGTTTGTGTGACACTCGTCTAATCGAAATGAAAACTAATCTCCCTAAAACATTAGCATTCCCTCTCTCAAAGCTTTTCTACATGCTGAGTCTGGCTGGATTTCACACCTCCAAATCCTTTAATACCACCCTCTGGGTCACTAAGATGTCTGCCCCACAACTGTGGCCCCTAAAAAGGAGCCTTTTTCTAAATTGAGTTTTTGTATTGGTCTGCAAATGGTGGTAAACAGCCTCCAAGCAGCATAAACACACAGCTCCGTCTTCCTTAATCCCTTTGCCTTTTACTCCTGCTTTATTTTCATTCTCTCATTTCTTTATTTTTTTTACTTGTTTACTCTGTCGTGTTGTGAAAGGGCAGCCAAACAAGCACAGGCATGTTTGAAGGCCGGATTAGTGACTCGAAAAAGGCATTTTTATTATCCATTTGCATTATCATTTTATTCAGTATTGACCCCATGGCTTGGAGCGGGTGTGGATCATGAGCACAATAAATGGTTATGGTATTGCAGCAGCTCACACTCCTGCTTCTCCTCGGATGGGCTTCCAGCTTCTATTTCTCTCCAGGCTTGGGATCATAGTGGGCATGAAAATAATTTTTGCACAAAAAATTCTAGTTAAAGAGAATGAAAATTTAAAATGCATACTGTTTAGTGCAATATAAACCCAATAGATGGTATTTAAATTGAAAGTAATTGACCATTGTTCCAGGCCAGCATTAGGGATTAAGATAACAAATACCTTTTTGCCCGTATCCTATATGGCAGACGCATGACTGAATAGCTGTTTGTTGAATAAAGTAGCATTTTGCACTTTTCACACAATTTAGAGGTGCCAGTCTGATGTTTTTGGGAAGTGGAAGGAAACCGGAGTGTCTGAAGGAAACATGATCAGGCATTTAGAGAACATGACGATCCCAAAAAATCAGTTAAAGAGACAGTAGTTGTATCTGTCACAAATATCTGCTGGTCATATTTTGTAAATACATACCATGTTTGTTAGAATTTATTCAGAGAGGCTTTACTGTATGCAATGCGTGTGTGTCGTTTAAAAGTTTTTCAGCACCCCCAACTTAAAATGCCTTCTCACATCCATGTGCACGGTGATAAGCAGAAGCTTATGCATGAGTTACACCCAAGTCAGGATGAAGGAGCTTTTCATTTGGTCTCACTTAGTACAAAGTGCTGCTTTGTATGCAGGTGTGCAACAGCAATGGGAACTGCCACTGTAACCGGGGCTGGGCGCCACCCTATTGTGATAAACCAGGATTAGGTGGCAGTGTGGACAGCGGCCCGGTGCAGAATGACAGTAAGCACATCTTCTTTTATTCATGCTGTCTTTTTCATATCAAGGCCTCCTTCTACGTCTGCCTCTCAGTGAACTATAGTGATTTTATCTCTTATTTTTTTTCACTATCTATGCTGCCATCTTCTCCATTTCTGTCCCTCTCTTACTCACTCACCTTTTTATCTGAATGTCACCATCACCATTTTCATTTCTATCCTTCATGGCCATCCTAGGGTGCTGGTGGCTGTGCTGTTTTTGGTATTTTAGACTCCGGTCTCGGTTTATGAAACAATCGCTCAGTAATCTATTATTCAGTATTTTTAGCTTCATATTGTGATTTTTTTGTAGACTATAATTTTGATACATGGAGGTCTGCAGTTTTCAATGTTAAGTGATATTTACATGTCTATATGGACATTCGCTTTATTTTCTGTGCACTCAGGTCGGGTTGGGCTGGTTGTTGGTCTGCTCTTTGCTTTTCTGGTGCTGCTTCCTGCAGTTCTCATCGTCTTTTACTGCATCAAAATCAAGACTTCCTATTACCACAAATGGTTGGCACAGAGGGAGAAGACCAAGGCTAACAACAGGTAAAACAGCAGTAGGGCAGTGGAGTTGGTTATAACCAAAAGAGGCAGAGAGCTAATGGTTTTGACCAAAAATTCTCACAAGCATACAGAATTTCAGAGATTCACAGCCAATTACTGTAAGACCACACAGGAAACCTTGCTATAAAATGGTATAATGAAACATTTACCAAAATGACTGTTATTAATTATTCTTGGCAGAATTCAATATTTTGGCGAATCAAATGATCAAATAATCTCACTGCATCATTGTGTTGTTTCATTGTTGGTTCACTAAAATCAAAATCCTCCCAGTGAACAGTGCTTACTGCACTCAGAATCTGCTTTGTGGCCTCAGACACATGCCTAATAGACACTCGTTGAAGCCTGTGTGTGTCTGAGTGTCTATGGCTCAAATGGGTATCGGTTAAAAAGTTAGGATTAAAGTCTAATGCTAAGTGGAGAAATGGCTTTGAACCTGTCATTCTGAGCCACACCTGGCTGCATGGGCTTCACTGGCAATGTGTGGAGTTTGTGCAATTTCATTTACACAGAAAATTAAAAAGTGACACCTACCGACTCGTCTCAAAACTTAAAACTTGGCGACTTAATGGGGTAGAATTTCTTTGCTGGCAAGACATTTGTCGCATTTCAAGAATGGCGAGGACAAGAGCCGAGTTTGGAGGCTTTTCGAGATGAAGTACATGGAGGGAAATCCGTTCCTCTGTCACAGGTGGCGAGAGATGAGTTTGGAGACATAACAGGGGTTAAATAATGAGGTTAGACTGTACTTTATTAGGCAACACAACTAACTGCAGCTCCACTGGTGGGATGTAGAAAGACATACTCTTATGGCTGGCCAGTAAAATAAACCGTGAACATTAAAAACCACCAGCCGCCACTACAGAGCTTGAATTGTGAGTCAGCAAGTCTCATTTTGCTTTACAGCTATTTATTCTGTTAGGACAGCGGCAGAACAACCAGACATTGAACTGACTGATACAGCAGACATGACTGATTATGAAGGGATGCACTTAGAAAAACCAGCACAATGTTACAGTGAAAGAAGATATTAGAGATTGTGCTTACATGCGCACTAATAATCAGATTTTGGCATTTATATGATTACTCTGTAATATTTTATATTGGAGTAGGCAGTTATTGAATTTAAAGAAATTAAAGATGCCTGGATTTTAGCCAAGTAATTGCTTGAATATCTTTTTGCAAAAGGCTTGACTTTATCTTAAGATCCAAACAGAGACAGGTCAAACAGCCTTATGTACTATTATTATTAGGAGGTGCGCTGGGACTAAGACGGCAGGCCCCAGCATGCATGTGCCGACAGCACCCAGCAGGTGTGTCATTAATGAGCCCTGATGAGAGACACCTGCTCTCCTGCCTATATGAGACAGTTTAAGAGTAGTGTCGCACCTTTGGTATGTGTAACGCTGCGGCGTGAGGTAGCTAGGGATAGACAGTATTGGTGCCTCTTTGTAGAGAAGTTCTGAAATAAGATTGCAAGGTCTGAGGTAATAGGGCTTGTTAGGGTCAGGTCCTGGTGTGACTGGCTCTTTATTTCGTGACGCTTTGATTCCTGCAACCTGTTTGGCGACGTCAGCTCCGTCGCCATGGTGACATGAGCTTCCGTTCCTATCTTCTAAGCATTCGTTGATTATACTCTGTACTCGTGAGTTTATACTAGCGATTGCACATTCACTTTGCTCCCCGTTCGCTACGTGTAAGCGCTGTGTTATTCTGAGCGTTGCTATTCTTGTTGCTATTGCGTGAGCTCTGCCTTTTGACTCGCGAATCGTTCTCGGAGTCGACTCATAATTCCGGTGTTGGCACATTCCAACAAGTCCTTGCGTTTCGTTTCGCGCTTGCCACTCCGCCGCTCGGCGTAGTCAGTGGTGGCGTTACTGCCACGTGCTTGCGGCATTCAGTATCTCCCCTCGCTCTTAGTGACATCCTTGATTTTTTAATCCGCCTCCGTGCGGCTCCTTTGTTTGCTGTTTAAAGCCCCTTCCCTTTCTAGTTCTATATGTACCCCAGTTAGCTCAGTTGGTAGACCTTACAGCTCCTACTCTAGCGATATGGGTTCTATCCCCACTGCCTGTTCCACAGGTAGAAAAAATTATTTGCTTTTCCTTTTATTTACACACACACACCTCTCTTGTGTGCATGCTTGTGTAGCTACAGTGGTGCTTGAAAGTTTGTGAACTTACAAGGTGAAGGTGAAATTACAGTCAGGTGTTTTCAATCAATGTGATGACAATCAGGTGTGAGTGGGCACCCTGTTTTATTTAAAGAACAGGGATCTATGAAAGTCTGCTCTTCACAACACTTTTGTGGAAGTGTATCATGGCACAAACAAAGGAGATTTCTGAGGACCTCAGAAAATGAGTTGTTGATGCTCATCAGACTCAAAAAGGTTACAAAACCATCTCTAAAGAGTTTGGACTCCACCAATCCACAGACTGTGTACAAATGGAAGAAATTCAAGACCATTGTTACCCTCCCCAGGAGTGGTCGACCAACAAAGATCACTCCAAGAGCAAGGCATGTATTAGTTGGCGAGGTCACAAAGGACTCCAGGGTAACTTCTAAGCAACTGAAGGCCTCTTTCACATTGGCTAATGTTAATGTTCATGAGTCCACCATCAGAAGAACACTGAACAACAATGGTGTGCATGGCAGGATTGCAAGGAGAAAGCCACAGCTCTTCAAAAAGAACATTGCTGCTCGTCTGCAGTTTGCTAAAGATCACATGGACAAGCCAGAAGGCTATTGGAAGAATGTTTTGTGGATGGATGAGACCAAACTAGAATATTTTGGTTTAAAAGAAAAGCGTTATGTTTGGAGAAAGGAAAACACTGCATTCCAGCATAAGAACCTTATCCCATCTGTGAAACATGGTTTTTGCCTGTTATCATGGGTTGGACCTGTTTTGCTGCATCTGGGCCAGGACGGCTTGCCATCATTGATGGAACAATGAAATCTGAATGATATCAGAGAATTCTAAAGGAAAATGTCAGGACATCTTGTTTCCAGCTGAAACATAATCACCAATGCAGTAATGATCTGATGGGAGACTCTTTTTTAAACTATTTAACTATTTGCTTAGTTAAATCCAGGTCTTGACCTTTTTTTTGGCCGGGCATTGTGTACGTATATACGTTCCTTTATTTTTTCATGCCTGAGTGTGAGGCACTCACTAATCACACCACTTCATTTGGCTTCATTAATTGGGCTTGCCATACACCCAGCTAACTGCACTTGGGTCCTCCTCACTGAACCCTAACAAATTCTGTATTTTCAGTTTATATTATGTATATTCTTTATTTAAGTTGTAGTGCTCACTGCACTTTGTAGTTCTACAATTACAGACTGTAATCCATCTGTTTTTCTACATGCTTTGTTAGTCCCTTTTACTCTGTTCTCTTAAATGGCAAAACATTAATCTTTAAACGGTCTTAACAACAAAGTATTAGCATGACACCTTTGACACCTTCAGTGTTGAAGCCATGTGGATAAACCAGCAGAGAACATTTGACCTAAAAATGAGAGACAGTATTTTTCTACTCAGCATTGATGGCTTCAAATACTTTAGGAGTAGCTCAACCATTTCTCCAGAATTTTCCAGCTAGTTTGTATTTAGTGTGAGACTGAATATTCTCTATAGATTTCTGGACTTTTTATCAAGCCACTTCTATGGAAAACAACGTTTCAGTTGTGGGAAGCAAACCTTTCTGCAATATTCTGCTGTACCCCAAAGTATTGACTGACTTTTCACAGTGAAGTAGCTCAGCAGTAACGGGCAAATTAAAAAGGCTTTCCACATCATGACACTTCTTCCTCCAAACTTAACGATCGTAGAGCTGCAGTCACAACTAACCAGGTCTTTCAAAGTCACCTCTCTGGTGCATCGCCATACAACTCGAGTCATGATTCATCTCTCCGTACACCTCTGCAGAACCACTCTGAATCAAATTCTGTTTTCTTTCAAAAACATTTTGTCCTTGATGTATTTCTCAGATATCAAATGGCTTTTTAACACATTTTCAAGACATAGAACCTGTATGGGACGACCTTTTGGGGATTGCTTTTCTTGAAAGAGTCTTGCTTTCTGATCCCATTGGGCTGTTTATTGCCTCAGAGTATATGCTTTAGCTATATGCATGTACAAATATAAGTACAACCATAAGTAAAAATGCATATATTCCCAATGGTGTTATTATGTACCAAATATGGTAGGTGTTTACTCACTTACTTTCACAGTGCTTTTATCATTTGGAGATACAAAAGGCTCTGGTCAAATGACAAATTATCCTCACCCACACTCACAAGAAACCATGACAACCTGTCATTTAAATTTATCGTTTATGTTACATACAAAAAAATACACCACCAATTTTTTGCCGATGTGCATATTTCACATTTTATTTGAAACTATGACTCCATGACTTTAGTTTCATTCTTAGATTCATCATCTATGCCGCCCAAGGAGGTTGGGTCCCTTTTTGAGTCTTGGTCCTCCCAAGGTTTCTTCCTCATAACACTTAGGGAGTTTTTTCTTGCCACTGTCGCCCTAGGCTTGCTCAATTTGGGATTGGACGTAGATATTAGAAGATCTAAATTTGTAAAGTTGCTTTGAGACAATGCTCCATTGTAAAAAGCGCTATATAAATAAATCTGACTTGACTTTTCAGGGGTGGTACATTGGTGCAGCAGTGCCATGGTCGCCTCAGAGCTCCAGTATCACTGATTTTGTCCTGACCTCAGACTCTCGTGTCCATGTGGGATTACTCCGGGTACTCTGGTGTCTTCCCACAGTCCAAAGAAATGCGTGTTAGGTTAATTGGTGTTTCTAAAAAGTGTCCTTAGTGTGTGAGTGTGTGTATGAGTGTGTTTGCCCCATGATGGATTGGCGCCCTGTCTATGGTCGTTCCTGCCTTGTGCCCTGTGCTACCAGCAAGGCACTGACTTTCCTGCAACCCCGACCAGGATTGAGCAGATAAGACGGGGAATGAACGAATGAATGATGAACTCTTTTAGAGCTTTAATATAAAAGTAATAACTTTTGTGAGACAACATGAGCTGAATCGGTGTATTTATTATTAATATCATTATGTGTTCTTGTGTACATTCATGTAAGATCTGAATGGGCTGACATACATCAATGTACCACATTTATATCCTTATTTATTGATTTATTTATATATGCATTGCACTTCTTGTTGTTAAAAATAAAGCTTAAACTGTTGCGTCTTAGCTTCTGCTTTCCATTCTATGGCATAGTAAATGCTTGTGGGAGGTTAGCCAGGGTTATCGACGGCGGTTCCAAGACTTGACCAATTTTTTGGAGGGGGCCGCATGACAAAACGTTTGAGAACCACTGTTTTAGAAAGAACTTAAATTGACTTGTTTGACCTCATACCAAACCCACACTTCCTTACTTGCTAGGAAAACTGATGACTGGCCATTCCCCTTTAGCTGTGTCATATAATTGAATTGTGGAACATTAAATCCAGTTGTGTCTCGCCTAGTTCTACTATATAAGCTTATTAGATTTCTCGCAAGCACAAGACTGCACATGGAGCAAAATGCTTGCTCTGTTGTATTCAAGAGCGAATGTTGAATCCCGGTCATTTTCATTTACACTTGAGCTTGCAAAAACCTTTTCTTCTGTTAAATGCCATTGTATCTGAGCCAGCACTGTTACCCTGCGAGGTAACGAGATTAAACGTCCAATTTAATCAAACTGATGACAAAATACATTAAAAAGCAAATGAACACCTTCTTATTTCAGCACGCATGATTTAAATGCAAATGCACCTGATGATTACGGCCCAGCCAAAATGTGATTTCTTCAAGTTATCTAATTAGTTCTACATGTAAACACACCCAGTGTTATCAATTTAAAACAGCTTTGTTGAGCATAATAGCATCATCTTAAACCATCTTCTGTAAACTGATCTGGACATCCTTGAGTTAGGCACAAGATAAACATCACACAAATCGCCAGCATATCTCTCTAGTATCTACTGAAATGGGCTGAATGTGATCCAGAAATAATTTGTCCTATTGAAGAGAACTGTTTGTGATTTTCTTCCAGCAGACATCTGAGCTCAATAGAAAAGGAGACGAATGGACACTTAAACCCAGCTTTTCACCTAAAGGTAGTGGGACCCCCTAGCAAGAGCACCAATCTCAAGGTACAGAGCAACCACAGTAACAACACAGAGCTCAATTCCTCTTTGCATTATAATGCATGCAGGTTCATGGTTGTATTGTTTGTGGCATGACCCACTGAAGCTCTCCTGTTATAACAGTTACAATCCATTAAACAACTATTCAGTTTAATTCATTTACTCAACACTTTCATACTAATATCAGTCTGCAATAACTTTACCGGATTTCCCTGTAGGGCTGTGCTAGAAAATCAATACAGCAATATATTGCGATATTTATTTTCACAATGAACTACATCAATTTGGAGCTCAAAATATCAATTAAAACATTATTTTAAATAATGATCAATTGTGAATTATGAATGAAATGTGATGTGATGTATTAAGACGACTCGTATTGTACAGTGGGGCAAAAAAGTATTTAGTCAGCCACTGACTGTGCAAGTTCTCCTACTTAGAGAGATGAGAGAGGTCTGTGATTCTCATCATAGCTACTCTTCAACTATGAGAGACACAATGAGAAAAAAAATCCAGGAAATCACACTGTAGGGTTTTTAAAGAATTTAATTGAAAATAAGTATTTGGTCAATACATTTGGTTCAACTCAGTCTTCACCGGGTTTGCACACACTGTAGCTGGTATTTTGGCCCATTCCTCCATGCAGATCTCCTCTAGAGCAGTGATGTTTTGGGGTTGTCCCTGGGCAACCCGGACTTTCAACTCCCTCCACAAATTTTCTATGAGGTTGAGGTCTGGAGACTGGCTAGGCCACTCCAGGACCTTGAAATGCTTTTTACGGAGCCACTCCTTCATTGCCCAAGCGGTGTGTTTGGGATCATTGTCATCCTGGAAGACCCAGCCATGTTCCATCTTCAATGCTCTCACTGATGGAAAGAGGTTTTGGCTTAAAATCTCATGATACATGTCCCCGTTCATTCTTCCCTTAACACGGATGGCTGTGGACAGGTGTCTTTTATACAGATAACAAGGTCAAACCGGTGCCATTCATACAGGTAATGAGTGGAGGATAGAAGAGCTTCTTAAAGAAGAAGTTACAGGTCTGTGAGAGCCAGAAATCTTGCTTGTTTGTGGGTGACCAAATACTTATTTTCCACCATGATTTACAATTAAATTCTTTAAAAATCCTACAATGTGATTATCTTCTCATTTTGTCTCTCATAGTTGAAGTGTAGCTATGATGAAAATTACAGACCTCTCTCATCTTTCTAAGTAGGAGAACTTGCACAATCAGTGGCTGACTAAAAATTTTTTGTTCCCCACTGTACACCGTAACTTTTTATTTTCAGTGAACTGAGGAATATCCCAACGTATCGAAATATGCATCGTACTGCAATGTATCGTCATATAATCATATCGTGACCCATGTGTTGTGATGCGTATCGTATCGTGAAGTCCTTTCCAATACCCACCCCTATTTTCCTGTACAGGAAAGGAATTGGATTCTTCAAAATCCACCTATAATGGATGTCTACACTGTTAGCTCTGCTTTTTTTTTTATTTATTGAAAACATAACAATATATATATACGTACGTATATATATATATATATATATATATATATATATATATATATATATATATATATATATATATATATAGTGGAACCTCGGAATTCATGATTGTCAATGATTGGTTTTACACATCAATGATTGTTTTTACACCTGTATTCCATATGTAATTAATGATTAAAAGCATGAATAAAGCAAATGAATTTAATACAATAAAAATAATCAATAAATACATGAAATAAGTGAAAATAAAGTGAAACCTTATAGCCATTGAGGCGATCGCAGTTTCGGCACGTCTTATCTCTGGGACAACAGCGGATACTTTTTTTGCCCCACTGTAATATAATATAATATGCCTGTGATCGCACCCTAGTTCTTCTTCTTTTGGGTTTTATGGTGATTTGCATACCGTATCGGTGCAATATCGTATAATAATAGACGTTCGAATTGCGAGGTTCCACTGTACTGTACAGTTGAATCAGACTACCGAAACTCCTACTATAACATCTAACCTGCTATGACAAATATGTGGCGCTCCTAATGGGTCACCTCTACATACACCCTGCACTTTTCAGTCAGTGGTCAATTATGAGGGAGTGGATGTTTCCTTTATATTGTAGCATTTAGTGTGTGAGACAGCAGAGGACACTTATAAGGCAAAGCCCCGTCCAAGGGGATATCAGGAATTCCTCTGCACTATTTTAGTATAATATCATACTAATTTAGTGTCATTTTAGTGGAATTGCGGTGCATGGTTGTAGCAAATAATTTAATATTTTATAAGGATTATAGGCCACCATTAAACTATTGTTTTAGCAATTGTATGAATACCATATATAATTATTTCTCAGTCTGTTTAGAATAATTAGAATACAATCAGAAAACACAGGAAATGTGCATGCAGTTTTAAAGTAAGTATTTAGTGTGACCACCCCTTGCCAGGTCTTCTAGGCTGAAGAAGCTTGATCAGGAATGGTCTTTTTGGAAGGGTGGAAGCCAAGAAATATTTTACAAACATTTTTCTGAAGTGACACAGAAGTGTATCATTACCTGGTTGGTACAGAGTGTGTTTAAGACAACTTGACTTTTGTCAGGTTGAGGAGTTGTTTACTCCTCAGGTAGTCATTAGGTTGTCATTGACCTGCTGCAAGAAATCCAGACATAACAAAAGCATTGATAAGAAAAACACCGTCTGCTTTAGGCTCATGTGAGTGAGTGTAAATAAACAGGATATTGTTCTATTCTTGGTACAGGGAAATATATTGAAATGCTTGTCCGTGGTAACCCCACATGCTGCCCCAGGTAAAACAATATTGAAGTCTGTGTAGTATTTATCTAATTACTTGTTGTTGAATTCCTCCCTTCAGCTACCTCATACCAGTAAGGAAGTGCTCCCTCTCCGACCAGGCCCCGTCTCCAACGGCACCCAGCCAGTCAACGTTGTGCGTCCCCTTCGGCCGGCCCCTTCTCCCCACCATAACGATGTCAAAGTGCCTCGGCCTCCTCCTCCCATCAGCAAACCCCTAGAGGCAGCCAAATGCAGTCCTACTGCTCAGAAACTCAGCCCTCCCAAGAAACCCCTGCCTCTTAATCCCACTCGCAGCCCAGCGGTAATGTCACAGCTCACGCTCACACTGTCTAATGTATTCAGACATATCCACTTCCACAGAAACACCCAGCGACTAGTTTTCCACCATGACCGCAGGACTGTTCATCTGAACTGATAGAGCTGAGGTTTATCAGCCACTGAACCTGTTTCATAATTGCTCTCTTTTAACATGTTCAATTCATCAGCTAATCCAGGACCTTCAAGACATGAACCAGAGCAGGGAAAATCTTTACAGGGCAAATGAAGTGAATATGGAATCTACATTGCCTAAAAAGACCGAGTTATACACATTTTTTTTAAGTGCAGCAGTGCTTTATGAGGAGTCAGGGTTGCTGGTGTATTTAATAGTGGATGGGAAGATTCTGTTTTGCATCTCCCATAATTATGACAGCAAGCAGTTGCAGGACTGCTGGTGGAAATCAGTTCCCTGCAGTTGAATTGTGTACAGTCAATATTCCATTTACTCAGAGGGGTATTGCTGAGTAAGTAAAATCAGCTGCTAACTGTACAATATAAGATGCTGACAGTATTGAGTGAGTAAATATTTACATTTATATTCCGAACCCTATGTAAACAGTATCATTATTTATGATAGTAAACACTATCTATGTAATGTCTTGATGCATGCTCAATGATCCAGGTAAGAAAATCCCAGAAGTTGAATCTGTTCATCTGGACATAGATTTTGTTGGAGAAACGTTTCGTCACTCATCTAAGTGACTTCTTCAGTCTGAAGAAGTCACTTAGATGAGTGACGAGATGTTTTCTTCAGTCTGAAGAAGTCACTCAGATTCAACTTCTGGGATATCCTCATGGAACCACTACTCCCAACACCTCCTAACAGCCACGTCAGAATGGCCTAGATGGCAGGCAATTCCTGGTAAGACCTAGGTCCAAGGACTTGGACTACCTATGTATGCATATAGTGCAAGATCTCATATTTAAATGAAGCCATTAGTGTTTAGAGAGAATCTGCTCAGTAATTATATTCAGTGTGGGTACATTATTAATCATACATCCTTCATATCATACTTCTCCATCCAGGTAAACCAATTTTCATTCAAAATAAAGACAATAGTAAGAGGACATGATCTCTCCAGAAATTGAGGACGTCAGATTTGTTTATATAGAGCTTTTTACAACAGAGCATTGTCTCTAAACAGCTTGACGAATATGTAGGCTTACACCCTCAATGGAGCGTATCGAGACAGTGGCAAGGAAAAACTCCCTAAATGTGATGAGGAAGAAACCTTGGGAGGAGAAAGACCTAGAAATTGACCCGACCACCTTTAGCAGCTTATTGTGTTATATGTAAGAAATAAATGGCAGTACATAAATAATACATTAATAATGGGAGTTTTAAGGCAGAATCTAAATAGAAAACTTGACATGGAGATTTTACTAAATAAAATATAATAAAATGTAGAACATAAATAAAATAGAGAATGGACTATTATATAAAATGTAATAAAATGGAGAATCTAGCTAATAGAATAGTTTGTATTCTAAAGTATATACAGGTACGTGACGCCGTTCAGAAATGTCTGTTTGCATATATGTCCATGGTCCGATAAGGTTATTATCCTTATTATTAAGGTAGTTAACCTACTTTACCGATATATTACCTTGCTAAATACATTAGCTGTTGTAGTACAGTAGTTAATATGACACATGTACCAGCGCGGCCTCTGGCGCAGAAAGTTGTATTAAACACAAAGTTGTATTAAACACATGCAGCATTAGTGTGAGCAGACCGAATGCTAAGCAATGCTTGTCTGGCGCTGCACTCCTTATAAGCACCGAGATCATGATGAGCAGGTCTTACCTTACCTTAGAGCTAATCCTCTGATGTGTACTAGATACAGGGTATGAGGGTCCTGGGTCCTCTCTTGTGGATTCCCCTGTTCAGGTCTTTCAGTGAGGTTCATTATACTAAGTTGAATGCGAATAGAAATGAGAACTTGCTTATCTAAGGGTGTCAATAATTGTGACATTCTGTGCATTCTCTCTTTTTTCCTGTCCCATCATCTCAGATGGTGTCAGGGCTACATCCAAAACCATCCCCCACACCGCCACAGAGGCCGCTTCCTGTGAGCCCCGCTCGGGGAGCCCAGACCAAACCCTCCACTGGAACCGGAGGACTGCTGGTGATGATGCCCCCAGCTGTGGGTCCCAAGCCTGTGGGCAAGGTCACTGCCATTCCTCCGCTCAGAGCACTCAGGTGAGAAAGCCCATCTCACTGGCCATAATGGGATATTTCCAGTTACAGTCATACCTCGGCACTTAACTACTTCACAAGTCATTTAATTCTGTTCTTGAAAAAAAAAAATTGTCTGTTTGTTGGCACACTGGGCACGCGCTAGAACTCGTATGAGTCAGGAAACGTATGCTCATATGTCTGTTCCAGCAGAAACATCAGAGCATGTGCGAGTCTCACAATAGCTCTCGCTCAGTGCAGATCTCCGCTAAAATCTGCTGTAACATTTCTCGTTTAAATGTTTTTTTTTTTACATATATTCTTAGTGCAATAAAGTCACTATGGGAGCTAAGGAGGTTAAGGATAACAGCCAGCCAAAAAGGAAACCAGTGAGAACCACAAAAGAAATTTAAATTTATTTAATCTCATTTTATATACAGGTATGCGCTGTTCAGTGAAACAGGTCGTAGACTGAAAAGCTTGTTGACTGGATATTAACGTAGTCATAGTCTTTTTATGCTACTGTAATGTAAATATAAAGGGTATTTTTTACAAAAAAACTGTGTAAACGGTACGTAAATGCATCAGAGATACCATCTGGAAGCCTCACTTGTTATCCACATGCTAAACCTTTTGTAATTTATGGAAATTCACAATAATTATAACAAAATGTAGTAATGCACTGTTCCGACCCTGTGTAGGGGAAAAGCCATAACACTTAAGAGGATGGTATGATGGACCTGACACTTTAGCCAAAAATGCATTGATAGGCATTATTACGAACAACACGGAAGATCAGCCAGATGAAACAGAGACTCAACGATCGAATGTGAACCAGTTTACATAGTTATAGCAGTAGTACTTACAATAGGACCGGCACATACACGAATGCCTTGTTACAAATAAGTAGCGGACATTCATAATCACAAAAGGTCTCTAAACATATGAGAACCGTCAAACGAAGAACAGTCTCTAATTCAAACGTGAGCAAGGATTTAACACAAACAAACCAGGGTTGCCAGATCCCACAAGAAAAATAGGCATGTCATAGGAAACAAGCCCAAAACAAAAACCTTCTCAAAAAAAGCCAAAAACATACGACCACGTACAATGTGAGAGAGTGGCCATTTGATCAGTTAAATAAAAAAATAAGGAGAAAAACATTTTCCTTTTAATTTTAGAGGCTGGAAAAAAAAAAAAACTTGCAGGAAAATTGGAGAGAGAGACAGTTTGAGGGAGCAAGTCCTAATAAGCAACTACACTTTAGAAACAAGTCCCCAAGACCTGCAGCCATCAGCTACCAATATTTGTAAGTGACTTTATAGAAAAGAAAAGCCGCTCAGCATATGTGGACCTGGCAACCATCACACACACACACACACACACACACACACACACACACACACACACACACAAACGGAGTCTCTTTAACTCGCACCTCTGCCTAACATTGATTGGCTGTTGAGATGAGCTGGATTGATTGTTTGCGTCCGGAATTAAAATATAGATTTTTATTTCCTATTATGATTTATTAGAATTGTTAAGTACTCGGTTGTTAATCGGATGGTCATTAGACAGCACAAACGTACAGTGTTTACGCATAAAATTCAACTCTATTAGTGTATAATGCCTCATACAGTGCAGATTTTATGGGGTCTGAAACTGATTAATTCAGTTTACATTATTCCTTATGGGAAAATCTCTCTGTATTTGTATTTCTCTGTATTTTCCACTCTCGGTGTGCCTTCTGGAACGAATTAACAGCGAGTACCGAGATGCCAATGTGACACATTGCAAGTACCCCTGTCATTCAGCTGATTCCTAAGAGTCTAGGGACATTCGTATGAAATGGATACCATTGCATTTATTAATCTCTTGTCCGTAAACATTAAACAACACTGAATGGGACGGACAGTGACAGCAAAAGCTGTTAACAATGGACACTGTTTAAACACTTGATTATAGTCCTCATGTCTGACTGTTATCTTTGAACACAAAAGCGTCTGGTATGAACAGAAAAAACACCAGCGACTTTATGCAAACCTTCAGTTGATCTCTTGACTTATCAATATCAACCGATCTTTATCCCACACTCCTATCAACAAAGCACTCAGAGCTCAGTCACCAGTGCATAAAGAGCTGAACGCTTAGAGATAAGACTTCTTTATGTCTCCCTAAAGAAGTCTGAGCTCCGTATTGAATGCTGGCCTTTTACATAGAAAATGGAGCAGTGGCTTCACTTCAGCATCTAGGAAAGCTAGTCTCAGAACGGCGTGCAATGAAATATGAATTGCACCGCGAAGCAGTCGCAGCAATCCGTCATCATCGGCACAATGACTCATAGGAATCAACCACACACGGCGTGAGCGGGATTTGACTATGATAAGCTTGGCGGGGTGTCCGTTTTGTGTTTGCTTTTCGTGTGGGGCAGCGGCTATGCGAATACACAATAGGTGATTATTATTTTACTTGAGTCTACATGGAAATAAACGGACCCGGAATAAAATGAAGGTTCAGACGGAGTCAAGGTCAGCGTGTGAAAACGTGCACACGAATCGCAGCCTTCACCTCTGCGGTGCATTATGATGTAAAACAGCAGCAGCACTTCTAGAGAAGAATTTGGGAACGTGCACACACTTTTAAGTCTGTTAGTAAAGAAATCCAGAGACGTGCGGGATTTCAGACAGCAGCTATGTCCTATCAGTTCGGAACATTTTTCATCAGCGCAGCCACGGATGGGCAGACAAGTGTCAAAATGAGATATAATACAAAATTCAATCCTAAATAAAAAAATGCCTTCAAATGAGCTAGAACATACTGTGGCTGAAAAATGCATTGAAATAAAATGCAGTCGTTTGTATTGTCGGTATACAGAAATGCATCTCAGGGTATCAGATCAAAAAGTGCCTGGTGGGCTGCACTGAATTGTGAATGGCCTATCAAGCATAGTCTTTTTTTAAGTGTGATCCTTTCACAAAAGCTAAAAAAGACATTTTGCACTAGGTTCATGTCTGTACTGTTACAGAAGCCCTCTCCCTCTTGCCTCTCTCTAGATCTTTATGATCAGTAATGGTTAAGAGGGTACATAATGTGGTTGTCTCATCATACATGACTTTCCACTGTTACAATACATAAATATTAGTGCCGAAGCCCATGTTCAAGTGTTTTAGTGGCTGACAGAATTGTCTGAGCAAGGGAAGGCCAGGCAGCAAAGATGAAGATATAACAAGCGAGACAAGACCATTTGCTTACTAGCACAAAGTATGATAATTATATTACTGTTTATTATTCATTTATTTCTCATGTTACCCCTGCTTGGTCAGGGTCTTAGAAGTCCAGAGTCTGTTTTTTAGACATTAAGCAGCTCTGGTGCTATGGCATATTTGATAAATTACATACAGTGGTGCCTGAGAGTATGTGAATTTTCTGTATTTCTGCATAAATATGATCTAAAACATCATTGGATTTTCACACAAGTCCTAAAAGTAGATACATGGAGCACAGTAAAACAGAAATATAATACTTGGTCAATTATTTATTGAGGGAAATGATCCAATATGGCACATCTGAGAGTGGCTACAGTACGTGAACTTTTGCTTTCAGTATCTGGTATGATATTGTGCAGCAGTAACTGTAACTAATTGATTTTGGTAACTGTTGATCAGTCCTTCACATCGGCTTGAACTAATTTTAGCCCAGAACAGCTTCAGCTCTGAAATGTTGGAGAGTTTCCTCACATAAATTTCTCTCTTTCACAACGTTGCTATTGGATTAAGGTCAGGACATTGATTTAGCTATTACAAAACATTAACTTGAGCCTTCCTTAACCAGTTTTGGTAGAACGACTCATGTGCTTAGGATCATTTTCTTACTGCATGATAAACATTCTCTTGAGATTCAGTTCGCATACAGATGGACTGACATTTTCCATTAGAATTAGCTGGCTCCGATGTAGCAAAACAGGTCCTAACCATGATACTGCCACCATCATGTTTCACAGATGGCATAAGGTTGCTATGCTAGAATGCAGTATGTTTCTCTTTCAACACATAACACTTCCGATTTAAACCAAAAAACTCTACAACTTACAATTGAAACAATCTTACAATCCAAGCAATAGTAGGTTAAGGGCCTTGCTCAAGGACCCAACAGTGGCAGAGGTGGGATTTGAACCCTGGACCTTTTGGTCCGTAGTCCAGTACCTTAACCGCTAGGCTACCACAGTCATTCATGCCACAGTACAACCTGTTGTGAAGAACAGACTCAGATAGATCCCTGTTCTTTAAATACAACAGCGTGCCCACTCACGACTGAGCGTCATCCCACTGATTGAAAACTCCAATTTCACCTTCAAATCAACTGCTAATCCTGGAGGTTCACATACATTTGTTACTCACATATATGTAATGTTGAATGATTTACCTCAATAAATAAATACCTCAATAAAAAGTGTAATATTTTTCTCTCTACTAATTTTAGGACTTGTGTGAAAATCCTGATGTTTTAGGTCATATTTATGGAGAAATATAGAAAATTCGAAAGGGTTCACAAACTTTCAAGCACCACTGTACACTGGAAATGCTGTCAGTAACTGCACATAACCTTTGCATTTTTATGTCTTTGTTTTTGTTCCCCTGCAGACCTGTTCCAGGACCCAAACCAAACACAGTCTCTCAGTCTCCGTTTCGAAAATGACCTTTGTAGGATTGACTACAAAGACAGCAGCCAACCTATTTGCACTATATAAAGGCCTTTGTTGGGAGATCGGTAACAGTGTGGAAGAGCTGAGGACGAAAGAGTACGGTGCTAAGGCCGGGACATCCTTGGCCTCGCTTATTTAAGCCAGAGTACAATCCAGCATAGACGTGATTTGAATGAATGACAAATGCAAATCTAGACGAGATGCTTCTTGATGAGCATCACATTGCCAAAACTTGTATGTTTTTGTTTTTCTTTATGGTTTTCTTGTACAAAGCGTTGTTAATTGTGCTGTGCCATTGTCATGTTTACATTGTTTTGAATTCATTGTATGTCATCTGCCAAAGATGTTGTTTTGTCTGACTGTCGATCTAATTTGTTATTTACTGTATGGATTTTTGCATTTGTAATATAAAATGCCCCATTACAAGTTTTTACTAAAAACAGGCTTGTGTGAGTTTTATGACTGGACATTCAGGTATAAGGCACAGAGCACTAAGAAAAAGGAGGAAATTAACAGCAGGGATGCCCATTAGGCAGTACAGTAAAGCAAGCAGAGAAGGATGATGGTGAAACCTTTGACCTTGTGCGTACAAAAACACTACCCGAGTAGACACACTGTGAAAAATTGAATCCCAATCCCAACCCTTCAGCGGAAACAACAGATGAGAATACCAGTGGGTGCACACGGAGAACTCACTGTACTCTGGCATTTCTCTCTATAATGGATTCTGACGAATAGTAAATTAAATTTCTACAAGCCACCATCTTATCTCTCAGGAGAGTAATGTATTTGGAGAGCAGAAGGATTCGGAGTGGTCCGGTGGGAGACTTGCTGTGGGCGCACACACGAGAGATTTATTGACACAGACATTTTCCAAGCCATTACCAAGACACCCAAACAGGCTCTGAGGCAGGACACTGTGTTCGTAATGTGAGCTAAATGAACTATGGCCTGTTTGCTGAAATACCAGTAGTGATCATAGTTTCCTGCACTTAAGTGTGATTTAGGAGTAAAAATGCCAGGACACTCTAATTTGCCCAAAAAAGTCAAGATTGTCAATTGATTATGGCTAGACACTTGCCAGGCACAGCTACAAGGCGTTGTAAAAGGAAGTCCCGGAACTCAGGATTCATGTCGTTCATCAGGTTAGGGGTAGTAAGCGGTATCACATCTCTGCACTTTAACAGGCTGGGCAGAGGGCACAGATTGGAAAGTAATGGAGCTGAGAGTAGTGTATTGGAACATCATTGGTTTGCATTCCGTTGTAAGACCATTTAGCAGCTTTATAGCCTGAAGCGTCTAGTGTTATGACAGTGGGAACACCGGGGTCCTTTTAAGTGTACTGATAAATCAACCAAAGTAGATTTGGTGACTGGAAAAATACTGTCCTGCAAAAGTAAACAAATATATTCCTCCAAAGAGCCGTACACAAATGATAGGACAAAACGTTTGCCTGGGTAAACATTTGCAGGAAATAAACAACACACAACAACACACACGTTCGTCTGTCAGCAATTTCCCAGGATGTGTTAAACGGTCTAAAAACACTATAAAAATGATGATACCATCATTCTGACCTCAGTACTAACACCAAAATGCCTGATATATTATCAGTACTAAAAACTAGTTATGATCGTCCCACAGTTTAAAACAAGCACTTTGATTGTTTTCAGATGCAAAAAGCTGTATAATATTGCTGTATAAAGGTCTTTACTTATAAGTGGTAGCTAATGCGAATATATCCCCTGTCAAAACATTTCTCACTGGATCTTCTTAAGCAGCATCAATTCATAATTAAACGTTATTGTTTAAGATCAGTTGTTAAGACAAAACTTTCTTAGAAGGTACAGTGGTGTGAAAAAGTGTTTGGTCCCTTCCTGATTTCCTATTATTTTTTTGCATTTGTCACACTTAAGTGTTTCGGAACATCAAACCAATTTAAATATTAGTCAAAGACAACACAAGTAAACACAAAATGCCGTTTTTAAATGAAGGGGTTTACTATTAAGGGAGAAAAAAATCCAAACCTACATGGCCCTGTGTGAAAAAGTGATTGCCCCCTAAACCTAATAACTGGTTGGGCCATCCTTAGCAGCAACAACTGCAACCAAGCGTTTGTGATAACTTGTGAGTCTTTTACAGCGTTGTGGAGGAATTATGGCCACTCATCTTTGCAGAATTGTTGTAATTCAGCCACATTGGAGAGTTTTCCAGCATGAACGGCCTTTTTAAGGTCATGCCACAGCATCTCAATAGGATTCAGGTCAGGACTTTGACTAGGCCACTCCAATGTCTTCATTTTGTTTTTCTTCAGCCATTCAGAGGTGAACTTGCTGGTGTGTTTTGGATCATTGTCCTGCTGCAGAACCCAAGAGTTTGTTTCAGCTTGAGGTCATGAACAGATGGCCGGACATTCTCCTTCAGGATTTTTTGGTAGACAGCAGAATTCATAGTTCCATTTATCACAGCAAGGCTTCCAGGTCCTGAAGCAGCAAAACAGCCCCAGATCATCACACTACCACCACCATATTTTACTGTTGGTATAATGTTCTTTTTCTGAAATGCTGTGTTACTTTTACACCAGATGTAATGGGACACACCTTCAAAGAGTTCAGCTTTTGTCTCGTCAGTCCACAGAATGTTTTCCCAAAAGCCTTGGGGATCATCAAGATGTGATTTGGAAAAATTGAGAGGAGCTTTAATGTTCTTTTTGCTCAGCAGTGACTTTCATCTTGGAACCATTTTTGCCCAGTCTCTTTCTTATGGTGGAGGCATGAACACTGACCTTAACTGAGGCAAGTAAGGCCTGCAGTTCTTTGGATGTTGTTGTGGGGTCTTTTGTTACCTCTTGGATGAGTTGTCACTGGGCTCTTGGGGTAATTTTGTTCGGCAGGCCACTCCTGGGAAGGTTCATCACTGTTCCATGTCTTCACCATTTGTGGATAATGGCTCTCACTGTGGTTCGCTGGAGTCCCAAAGCTTTAGAAATGGCTTTATAACCCTTTCCAGACTTTCTTTCTCAATTGTTCCTAAATTTCTTTGGATCTCGGCATGATGTGGAGCTTTTAAGGATCTTTTGGTGTACTTCACTTTGTCAGGCAAGTCCTATTTAAGTGATGTCCTGATTGAGAACGGGTGTGGCAATAATCAGGCCTGGGTGTGGCTAGAGACAGTGACCTCAGGTGTGATAAACCACAGTTATGTCTTAACAAGGGGGCAATCACTTTTTCACACAGGGCCATGTAGGTTTGGATTTTTTTTCTCCCTTAATAATAACACTTAAACTTAACATTTTGTGTTTACTTGTGATGTCTTTGACTAATATTTAAAGTGGTTTGATGTTGCGAGACACTTAAGTGTGACAAACATGCAAAAAAAAAGGAAATCAGGAAGGAGGCAAACACTTTTTCACACCACTGTAGATATGAAGTAAATGTATAGCTCTGCACATCCAGCTCTAAAAAGAAGTTGCATGTGCACTCTGCAGGCAAACTACAAGCTCAGCATAATGTATTTTAATCAAAATGGGAAAAAAAATGTAAAGATAACAGTATTGGATATTTGCCTTCAAGAGATATTATCCACTTAAGACGAGAGATATTGGAAAGCAGGGTTGGTTGCCATCTCCACAACCAAATAATGAATATAATCCTGTTTAAACGAATGTAACATTGGGAACTTATTTCATTGGTACGAAGAGACTCTTGAATGCAGGTTGTGCATTTGTGACATAGTACAGTTTGCTGTCATAACCATTAGCTATACCATACATGTTAATCCTACAGCAAACGACTATAAGCGCCCCAGTAAAGTGCTGCTAAAATGCTACAAATTCACAACAGGCACTATTTCCCATAATGCCTCAGCATCTTTCCAAAAGCAGGATAACGTTTTAAGTCGTGTTTGTGTTTTTGCATGGAGTAACATGAACATCTGCAAATATTTAAAGAAAGACATCCACGCTGCAGACAAGGTAATTATAGATCACAGTTTTATGCTTTTGCTAGCAACTTATAACCATATAAGCTACCAAAAGTACACATCAGACAACTGAAGCAAATAAGGCATTCGTTAAACTAGCAAAGGCATCAGTTACGTTCGCATAAACAAAATGATTGGAAGTAATAAAATATTCAGTTACTTGTTCTTCATTTCTCATCCATGGCAGAGTAACACCCATTTTAGTGTTAATTTACTTTAGGTTTATTTTTGAGGCACAGCTGTACATCTAGGACTGATGGGCAAGCAGCTGTGCTCTTCTAAATTATTGTTGTGCCCAATGTTTGTTGTTGTTTTTTAAGGAAAGTTTGTCTCTGATAAAGTGAAAAAAACGTTAGTCTTAGCAAGTATATGGCTTAAACATAATACACTGCCTGGCCCAAAAAAAGGTCACACACTCTAATATTTCGCTTGACCGCCTTTAGCTTTGGTTACAGCACGCATTCGCTGTGGCATTGTTTCCAGAAACTTCTGCAATGCCACAACATTTATTTCTATCCCGAGTTGCATTCATTTTTCCCCAAGATCTTGTATTAATGATGGGAGATTTGTTCCACTGCACAAAGTCTTCTCCAGCACATCCCAAAGATTCTCAATGGGGTCCAGCTCTGGACTCTGTGGTGGCCAATCCATGTGTGAAAATGATGGCTCATGCTCCCTGAACCACTCTTTCATAATTTGACCCTTCTGAAACAGATCAACATCTTTTCTACGACCACAGAATGGGTCTTTGGACCTGGTTGTTTAACAAATGAGAAGCTCCTCACTGCATCAGTCAGGGTTAAAGAACTTGTTGCTAGCTGAAACATAATCACCAATGCAGTCATTATCCGATGGAACTCGTTTTTTAAAACTATTCAGATATTTGCTTAGTTAAATCCAGGTGGTGACCTTTTTTTTTTTTGGCCAGGCAGTGTATTTTAACATTGAAAATACAACAGTCCCCCTAGCCTCATAAATGGTATAATCCAAGTGATGGCTTTGTATCTCACAGCATTAATGGAAGTTTTCTCAGATTTGCTGGTGTCTTTCCAATCACAGTGTTGCCCCTACCCAAAAAGTCAGATATTCTTCATTCACAGAAAGGAATAGGAATGAAGTTCCAAAATTACGATAAAATGTACAGATAAAATAATTAATTAATTAATTTTAAAAAATGTGGAGTGGCTAGTCTCATTGGGATCGCAGCACACATTTATTCAGCAATCTTTTCACATAAACAGAAACTCAGATCAAACTTGTAGCGGGAAATCCATATAATTTATACTTTTGTATTAAAAAAGCATTTAAGTTAAGATTATTTAATGGTTTAACCCTGCTTTTTGGTCGGGGTCATGTGGGCTCTGGCACCTGTTCCTGGAGAACACTGGGTGCAGGCATAAGCATTCCCAGGACAGCATGCCATCCATCACAGGGCTGTGTAGAGAGTCGCTGTTAGAGAGTTGCTGAGTAGGAGTTGCTGTTAGGGATGACCTCCCCCACAAACACAGCCAATTTTAAAAGCACTGCCAGGACTGGAACCCAGATCCCTGTGATGGTGGGCTAGCGTATTAAACACCCCCTCACGATCATAACAACCATCTCCACAGACAGGGGTGTCATCAGACCCACTTTACTGGGGCATGCGCCCCAGTAAAATGTTGCTGTGCCGCACTAAAATCACAGCAGTAAAAAGTTAGTTTTATTGCTAAGCAAACTGTAGGACATGCAACGCAAACTCACTACAGGCACTACAGTTCCAGTAATGCTCCAGCATCTTTGTAAAAGTTTGAGTGGCTAACACTTGCAGTCAGAGCCAGTTTCTTTTGTTTTTTCTACACGGATAATGTACATCCGCAAATATTTAATAGACAATCGGCTACGCTGCAGGCAAGGCAATGATAGCTCATAACTAAATGTTTTGGCTAACCACTTATAACTGTATAACCTTCCAAAAGAACATACAACTCCAATTCCAATGAAGTTGGGACGTTGTGTATGACATAATTAAAAAAAAAACAGAATACGATGATTTGCAAATCCTTTTCAACCCATAGTCAGTTGAATACACTACAAAGACAAGATATTTAATGTTCAAACGGATAAACTTTATTGATTTTTGCAAATATTCACTCATTTTGAATGTGATGCCTGCAAGACGTTCCAAAACAGTTGGAACAGGAGCAGCAAAAGACTGGGAAAGTTGAGGAATGCCCAAAAATACCCGTTTGGAACATTCCACATGTGAACAGGTTCATTGGAAACAGGTGAGTGTCATGATTGGGTATCAAGGGAGCAGTCCTGAAAGGCTCAGTCCTTCACAAGCAAGGATGGGGCGAGGTTTACCACTTTGTGAACAACTGCATGAGCAAATAGTCCAACAGTTTAAGAACAAATTTCTCAATGTGCAATTGCAAGGAATTTATGGACTTTATCATCTACAGTCCATAATATCATCAAAAGATTCAGAGAATGTGGAGAAATCTCTAGGTAAGCGGCAAGGCCAAAAACCAACATTGAATGCCTGTGACCTTCGATCCCTCAGGTGGCTCTGCATTAAAAACTGATATCATTCTTTAACGGATATTACCACATGGGCTCAGGAACACTTCAGAAAACCATTGTCAGTGAACACTGTTTGTCGTTCTGTCTGCAAGTGCAAGTTAAAACTCCACCATGCAAAGCAAAAGCCATATATCAACAACACCCAGAAACACCGCCAGCTTCTCTGGCCCGAGCTCATCTGAGATGGACTGATGGTATGGGGGAGTGTCAGTGCCCATGGCATGGGTAACTTGCACATCATTAATGCTGAAAGGTACATGCCAGTCTTGGAGCAACATATGCTGCCATCCAAGCGACGTCTTTTTCAGGGACGTCCCTGCTTATTTCAGCAAGACGATGCCAAGCCACATTCTGCACGTGTTACAGCAGCGTGGCTTCATAGTAAGAGAGTGTGGGTACTAGACTGGCCTGTGTTCCAGACCTGGCGCCCATTGAAAATGTGTGGTGCATTAGGAAGCCCAAAATGCGGCAATGGAGACCCCGGACTGTTGAGCAACTGAAGTTGTATTGTACATCAAGCAAGAATGGGAAAGAATTCCACCTACCAAGCTTCAACAATTAATGTCCTCAGTTCCCAAACGCTTATTGAGTGTTGTTAAAAGGAAAGGTGATGTAACACAGTGGTAAACATGCTCCTGTCCCAACTGTTTTGGAACGTGTTGCAGGCATCACATTCAAAATGAGTGAATATTTGCAAAAATCAAATATCCATTTGAACATTAAATATCTTGTCTTTGCAGTGTATGCAGTTGAATATAGGTTGAAAAGGATTTGCAAATCATCGTATTCTGTTTTTATTTATGTTTTACACAACGTCCCAACTTCATTGGAATTGGGGTTGTATTAGACCACTAAAGCGAAGGCATTCATGAAACTAGCAAAGACA
This sequence comes from Ancistrus triradiatus, assembly GCA_025084515.1. NCBI lineage: Eukaryota > Metazoa > Chordata > Actinopteri > Siluriformes > Loricariidae > Ancistrus > Ancistrus triradiatus. Next base: position 478,918 of record JAJAGP010000105.1, on the reverse strand, counting down.
TCAGTTATGTTAGCATAAATAAAATGAATGCAGTTAATAATACCCACTTTAGTGTTAAATCACCAAAACCTCCATCTAAATTTTGTGTGTGTCCCAGTATGACAAGTAGTTTAGAAACACCACTGTTCACAGGTCCAGCCACTATTAGGGAGTGCTAATGATTTTCACATTTGATGACAGGATACAAACAAAACCTTTAGTACTACACTCCTCTTTTCCTTCTTTTTAATGACAAGGTTGATTCTGTGGTACATTCATGTTCCTTTAATTGAATAACAAAACTCTGTCTCTCAAAATGTACCTTTGTGGTGTGAAATACAAAACTCACCTCACACCAGAAAGAAGCTGAGAAGATAGATTACTTCTGCCCTCAAAGCTTAACATTTTACTATCAATATTTCTAGACTGCTCCCCCTATTGTGCTGGATCTTAGCAGTGGGACAACCAACATTGGTCTCTCCTGCATGTGATTTGTGTTTTGAAGAAGCCCTGGGCAGTAGGAAAACCAGGTTTAAAATGATCTCACGCTCAGTTTTGTGAGTCTTTGCATGCAGAATCATTTTACTGGTTCAAGTAAATGAGGGAAACTTTACTGGGATGTTTTACACCTCATTTTTACAGCATTGCTTTCTCCATCTGTGAATGGAGTGTGATATTAGTGATCCCGGCCCACTTGCGCTCATTAAAACTAAATCTGCCACCGATATAATACGGTTGTAAAAGGGCAAGCCCAAAGCAGCACTCCATTATCAGATTTGCATAAAACAAAAGTCGTTGTGTGTGGGCTTGGGAAGACTTCAGCTTCCTGCAGGGTGGTTTGATAGAATACGGACAGCTGGAGGAGAGAGCAGAGGCACAGTGCACCATGAGGTGCAAAACTTCTGTTCATCATCTGGTCCAGGTCTGCTCCTGCTAGTGTACTCACTGACATTGAGAGGCCCAGCATTAGACTCGATATTCAGTGCCAGTACTTCTCTAGGTGATTATCTCCCTTACTCATTCTGTCTGTCCACCCTGGTCATGTTATCAGGTACCAAATAAGGCACTTTAGAGGTCAATAATTCGTGCCTGTAGCCCATCTGTTGTTATTGAGAAGGTGTTTGCCACCCTTCACCCCATCCATCAGTGGAAAGGCACCGCCGCTGACCTGAGATTATTCCTCAGCAAGGCAGTGACAGTGAAATGGTAGGGTGTGTTGTGCTGATACGTGTTCATGGGTGTTCTTGGGCTCTTTAAACACTGTGTAAATTGTTATAAATCGATGTCTTTTTATGACTTACCTTTTTCTCTTAACATCCTTTGTGTTAATCCTCTGGCTCTTAAATCAGTGTCAGTATCTGTTCACACCACACTGGTGACTGGATGTTTCTGGCTGGTGCATAGCAGTGATATTGCAGTCTTTAAACATCTCTGCAAGACTGCTGTTCCTGATACACTCATATCAGCTGCCACACGCACTGGTACTGTCACTCACATGCCAGTATTAATGCCATGCTTATTAGAACTGTGGTAATACATAAAATGACGACAATCGTTTATCTAGAAAATGTAATGGAAGCGATGTAAAATCGAGTTAATCATAACAATAGGCTGTGATTAATCATGATTAAGCACAAGTTTAAAATACTAGGATCCACTTCTATTTTTGGTACGGAGATAAAAACAATTATACAGCTGTTAGTTCTGACTATACTTCTCATCGTGGTGATATTTGTAATAATATCACACATGCGTTGCCAAGTAACGACAAGATTTATGCACCCGAACGTATAACGTATGCACATAACACAATAACCCCAGTAATCAACTTAAGTCTTGTTGAATTTTAGTTTTAGTCCTTTTTTCCTGTCTTTGCAGGAACTTTTCCTTGTATTTCAAACAGCGTTACGTGGTAGTGTTATATAAACCTCTTGTAGCATACTGTAGCATACAGTACCACTCAGTGCACTCCCAGGTCCTATTTATAGTGTGTTTGTAAAGTACAGTGCATTAGCAATGGAAATGGAAAGTCTTCAGACCATTTCACTGTATTCACATTTAGTTATGTTGAAGTCTTGTGCTAAAATAAAATAAATCAAGTTTTCCCCCATCAATTTGCACTCAATACCCCATAATGACAAGGCAAAAATGATAAACTTTTACAAATTTATTAAAAAGGAAAAACAAAAATTTAACATGGGCATACAGTAAGTATGCAGACCCTTTGCTATGACACTTTAAATTTATCTCTGGGGGTCTTCTATTTCTCTTGATTATCTTTGAGATATTTTACACCTTGATTGGAGTCCACCTGTGGTAACACCTGGTCTCACAACTAACAATGCATGTCAGACCAAAACCCAAGCCAGGAGGAGGAAGGAACTGGCTGAGGAGCTCAGAGACAAGATTGTGTGGAGGCACAGATCTGGAGAAGAATACAAAAAGTCTGCTGCACTGAAAGTTCCCAAGAGCACATTGGCATACCATAATGCTTAAATTGAAGAAGACAGGAACAACCATGACTCTTCCCAGAGCTGGCCACCCCACCAAATGAACTAATGGGGGGAGAAGGGCCTTGGTAAGAGAGGTGACCAAGAACCCAATGGTTACTCTGGCTGAGCTCCAAAGATCCGGTATGCAGATGAGAGAAACTTCCAGAAGGTCAACCATCACTGTAGCATTCCACCAATCTGGGCTTTATGGCAGAGTGGCCAGACAGAAGCCTCTCCTCAATAAATGACCCATGAAAGCCTGTCTGGAGTTTTTAGTTGTTTTTTTGCAAACTCCAGGCAGGTTTTCACAAGGCTTCAACATAAAATGTGAGAAAAGTGAAAACGGCTGAAGGCTTTCCGAATACATTGTATGCCTTTGGAAACATGGTTGCCACAAATAAATAAACAAACGGAAAAATTATGCTGAATGATGAAAGAAACAACATGTGTTATCAAGGAATAGCCTCACCGCACAGACTATCACCACAGAAAAACGACACATTGGACGAAAAAAAGCTGATCCTGTAACCAGTCTGTTTGCTTTGTGCAAGAAGTGCCATTTAGCGACCATTATGTCTCAGTAATAGCATCCTTGTCTGAAGATTTGGCAGTCTTTAGATCTCCCTGGCGGTATTTTAAGTAGGTAAATCCTAGTATGAAGTCACAGCAGTCAGGTGACCGCTTCTACGTATATGTAGGTCAAACCAGCCCAGTGTGTCTAGTGCTAAGGCAGAGTAGCATAGAAACAACTCATTTGTTGTGGACCTACTTTTTGTCAGAAGGTACTGTCAGTATAAAAGCATACTCATTATGAAATTCAGGGCTACTTTGATTCTTGTTTGTTCATTTTGTTGTAAAAAAAAAAAAAAGCTGTTGTATAAAAGCAATACAATACTCTAAGTCGTGTGTTATCATGAATACCATCACAGATTTATTTGCGACCAAATCACAGCGTGATGTTATTCACAATAACACAGTTTCTCTCGAGTTCTATTCCTTAAATACATGTGGAGTTTGAATAAAATAATGCATGAAAGCTGATTAGAGGGATTAAGTGTTTTTTTTTATTATTATAACACCCCAGCTTAGTTTTGATGATTTCTGAATTAGAATCTCTTAATTTGCTGAGTAAAAACTCTCTGGCTGTGCTTGGCATTGCCTACAACATCCATAATGAACTTCAGATTTAGCAAACAACCACATGAAGAACAGTGACAGAGTAATGTCTGCTACAAAATGAATGTAAACAGCTTGAGTGTAAATTGTTCGCAAAGTAACTCACCCAGATAAGAAAGTGGCTAGTGCATGCTTCGGCAAAATGCCTTTCCTCTGTTTTCACCTCACCTAAAGTGCATGAGTGCTGTTGCCATTTGTCATCGATTAGGCGTGCAGTTACACCGAGGTAGTTATGATGGCTTGGGCAACCCATCATCAGTCACTAATACATACGTCCTTGAGCTTTTAAAAGGTATTCTTACTGCCTTTCGGTCACTGAGTGACCAACACAGGGTAGTTTAGGTCCCTGCAAAGCTAAAGTACACAGTGATGACCTAACACACAACCTCTCTCATGGAGGGAAACTGGAGAGGCCATACAAATCAGTGGTTTGCTGGATTTCAGGTTTTAACCCTGCTTAGCCAGGTCAGTGTCTCAGAAGGTCCCCATCCCACAGGGCAGAAGCCAGTCCATCACAAAACTGGGCAGAAGTTCACTATTGCAGCACTGGTGATGATCCCCTGACTGTGCTCTCCTCACTCAAACCAGTAGTGGGTTCTAGGGGTTGCAGTGGGGGCCAGTGCCCCGTGACAACAACCTTGGCCTCTCAATTACCTCAATCCTGGCCACCCAGCGACAATGCACATTTAGGTAGAATGTAACTGACCCCTCTAACATAGCTACTGGGTCCTAGTCAGGGTTCACCAGCTGGCTCAATGGCAAACCTCTGCGCAAATCTACGATGGACTGGCTTGTGCCCTGTGTCCTCTAGGGATAGGCACTGGACCTACTAATACTGTGCCACCCTCCCACCTCAAATGGTCTAGAACCCCTACTTCCTCAGACATTACCAAATGTCTGCATGAGATACTCGACCCGGGGCGAAGGCACAGTCCCTGCAATAGTACGCCACAAGAGCACCCTCATAAACCTCCTGTTAAATGCAAACAACCATTAAAGCTGCCCTGCAATATTCTGATGGTAAACATGTTGAAGGAATTGTATTGAACCAGCTGCACGATATAAGAGTTTTGGGAGCTTGTTGAAAAATGATTGCTTTTGAGTTATAGCTCAATTCTCGCACCATTCTTCATACACTTGTAAAGCCGTAAGCTGATTATCAACCTTATGGATCAAATGGTGGAAAGTCCAATAACTCAAGAAGAGGACAGAGGCTATATGATAATCCAATAACGCACAGAGGTACTTTACTCTTTGATGAAACAAAAGATAAAATGAATGAAAGTTCACTTTAGGTAGCATCCAACCTGGGGCAAATGTTTGGGTCTGGGCCATGTCTCAATTAATTGTGGGGCAGGGTTAAGTGCAAAAAGTCAAGTCAGGCCTATGTTTGTTATGATACCATTAATTTGACTTTAATGCTGATACAGTGGTGCTTAAAAGTTTGTGAACCCTTTAGAATTTTCTATATTTCTGCATAAATATGACCTAAAACTTCATCAGATTTTCACAGAAGTCCTAAAAGTAGATAAAGAGAACCCAGTTAAACAAATTAGACAAAAATATTATACTTGGTCATTTATTTATTGAGGCAAAAGTATGTGAAACTTTGCTTTCAGTATCTGGTGTGACCCCCCTGTGCAGCAATAACTGCTACTACTGTAAACGTTTCCTGTAACTGTTGATCAGTCCTGCACACCGGCTTGGAGGAATTTTAGCCCATTAATCCATACAGAACAGCTTCAGCTCTGGGATGTTGGTGGGTTTCCTCACATTAGCTGCTCACTTCAGGTCCTTCCACAACATTTCCATTGGATTAAGGTCAGGACTTTGGCTTGGCCATTCCAAAACATTACCTTTATTTTTCTTTAACAATTCTTTGGTAGAACGGCTTGTGTGCTTAGGGGCGTTGTCTTGCTGCATGACCCACCTTCTCTTGAGATTCAGTTCCTGGACAGATGTTCTGACATTTTCCTTTAGAATTCTCTGATATCATTCAGAATTCATTGTTCCATCAATGATGGCAAGCCGTCCTGGTCCAGATACAGCAAAACAGGCCCAAACCATGATACTACCACCACCATGTTTCACAGATATAATAAGGTTCTTATGCTGGAGGCAGTGTTTTTCTTTCTCCAAACATAACGCTTTTCTTTCAAACAAAAAAGTTCTATTTTGGTTTCATCCATCCACAAAACATTCTTCCAATAGCCTTCTGGCTTGTCCACGTGATCTTTAGCAAACTGCCAACGAGCAGCAATGTTCTTTTTGGAGAACATTGGCTTTCTTCTTACAACCCTGCCATGCACACCACTGTTGTTCAGTGTTGTTCTTCTGGTGGTGGACTCATGAACATTAACATTAGCCAATGTGAGAGAGGCCTTCAGTTGTTTAGAAGTTACCCTGGGGTTATTTGTGACCTCGCCAACTGTTACACGCCTTGTTGGTCGACCACTCCTGGGGAGGGTAACAATGGTCTTGAATTTCCTCCATTTGTACACAATCTGTCTGACTGTGAATTGGTGGAGTCCAAACTCTTTAGAGATGGTTTTGTAATTTTTCCAGCCAGATGAGCATCAACAACTCTTTTTCTGAGCTCCTCAGAAATCTCCTTTGTTTTGTGCCATGATACACTTCCACAAACATGTGTTGTGAAGAGCAGACTTTGATAGGTCCCTGTTCTTTAAATAAAACAGGGTGCCCACTCACACCTGATTGTCATCCCATTGATTGAAAACACCTGACTCTAATTTCACCTTCAAATTAATTGCTAATCCTAGAGGTTCATATACTTTTGCCACTGGTATGTAATATTGGATCATTTTTCTCAATAAATAAATGACCAAGTATAATATTTTTGTCTCATTTGTTTAACTGGGTTCTCTTTATCTACTTTTAGGACTTATGTGTGTCTGATGATGTTTTAGGTCATATTTATGCAGAAATATACAACGCAATCACAAAACCTTCACTTGTATGTTTGTAAATATGCTAATGGAGCTGAAACAAAATTGTTGGCAATTACATTTTTGAACTGGATTTCCTTTAATGCTGTCAATTTACAGTTGGCTATAGTGTCTGTAACAATTTTTCAGTTTCTAGTTTTTCAGTTGCTACTTGGTGGGGTGGTGGTGCAGTATTTAGCACAGTCGCCTCACAGCTCCAAGATGCCTGAATTGATCCCGACCCTGGGCTCCGCCTGTGTGGAGTTTGCATGTTCTCCCCGTGTTTGTGTGGGTTTTCTTCAGGCACTTTGGTTTCCTCCCACATTCCAAGGACATGTGGGTTAGGTTAATTGGTGTTTCCAAATTTCCCCCGTAGAGTGTGAGTGTGTGTATGTGCCCTAAGGTGGAGTGGTGCCCTGTCTAGGGTTGTTGCTGCCTTACGTCCAGTGTCGCCATCTAGGCACCGGCTCCCCCATTACCTTGACTAGGATAAGCAGATAAGACAATGAATGAACGAATGAGTTGCTACTTGGCATACCGGGCAGCTTGTGTTCTTCATGTTTCTGTAGCAGTTATGGATTTTATGGGAGCTAGTCTGATGCCCAACCCTTCTGCCTTTCGCATCCAGACAATCCCATACATACATACTGGGCCAGTTTAGAGGGACCAATTAACCTAATACACGTCTTTGGAATGTGGGAGGAAAAGCCGGAGTAAATCCACACAGACATGAGGAGGACATGCAAAGTCCTCACAGATGGAGTCCGAGGTCGGGATCGAAGTGGGGAGCTGTGAGGAGACTGTGCCAAGCATTGTGCCACCATGCCGCCCTGTAACACAAAATAAATCAGTTAAATAAAATTAAGCTTCAGAGATCTTCCTACCACTTTTAGTAAAACCCATATTAGTGTTGGCATCTCTGGTGGTCAAGCCCTCTGAACTGGTTCAAAAAAGTCTTTACATACACTGAATGGCCACGTAATTAGACACTCCCATCTAGTAGTGCATTGGAGCATCTTTGTTCTTCAGAACCGTGACAATTCATCATAGCATAGATTCCAATAAGTTGAAATCATTATGCCGAAATATTGACCCATACAGACAGGAAGGCTTCTCACAGTTAGTGCACATTATATGGGGTGATTGACATGATCTGAACAGCCCATTCTACCTCATCCCAGAGATTCCCTGTAGGATTAAGCTCTGGCTATGAAGGCCAGGAAAGGACATAAACTCGCTGTCATGCTCCTGAAACCAGTCCATGTGTGATGGCACATTGTTCCACTGAAAGTGTCCTTCTGCCATAGGGTAAACAGCTGCCATGAAGCGATGAACTTGGTCAGTCAGAATGCTTAGGTTAGATCTACTGTCCAAACCTCCATCCACACTGGACCCAGAGTGTGCCATGAAAACATTCCCCACACTCACTCCACTTCCATTAGCCTGAACTGTTGGCACCTGAGAGAAAGTCTTCATCAATTCATGCTGCTTATGTCAAATTCTGACACTCTCTTCAGCATGGTACAAGAGAAATCTAGATTCATCTGACAAAACCTTGTTTTTCCATTGCTCGGTGCCCACAGGAGTCTTGCTGTGCTATTTCCCTTCCATAGCCATCAATACTAAGGTAATTTGGCCGTTAGTGGGAACACCAGCATTGTATTCGGCTTCAAGTCTCCTGACGGTGCAGTGCCTGTTTGTCAGGATGATTCTTGACATCCTTATCTGAGCATTTCATTGACAAGTTGTTTGTATATAAGTTGTTAGGATCCCCTTTCGCTGGATGTCTTTTCTTCGAGCACACCATTCTCGCTAGATGCTCGACACTGCCGCATAAGAAAACCCCACAAAGCTGGCAGTTTTTGAAATGCTGACTATGGGTAGTCTAGCACCAATGACCATACCTTGTTTGAAGTCACTTGGATTGCTCGATTTTGCCATTCTAATGTGGATTCACACTGTAACTGCCCCACAGGAAACTTGCTCACTTGATTTTATGCTGCACTCTGCCATAGCTCTGTCTAGTTTCCATACAGGGAAGCTCTTGTCGTGCTTCTAATAAACTCTAATTAAATGTATGTTCTAATTAAATAAATGATTAGCTCTCGAGAAAACACAGCAAGGAGTTTATTTAAAATATGAGCATATACATTAAACCAACAAAGGTTCTTTGCTAAGTGCCTGAGTGTCTTGTTCCCTTTTTTTTTTGCTTTTTTTTCTTAAAACGTAAGCTCTGAAAAATCCCTGACATTTTTTTTTTTTCAAGAAATGATAAGCATGCCATCTGTTCTGCAGCACACTGAAATCTTATTTTATCCTTACAGCCTACTGGCTATATATAGTTTTTTATGTATCCTACTCTTTTATTTTTAACTTATTTAACCCTCTCTGGCTGCCAGTGCTACACTAAATTTTGACATAGGTGTCTTTGAAAGGCCTTTGAAAGGCTTGCTTTGCACAGTACCGACTCTCATATGGCTTGCTTCAGTTAGTTTCGAAAGACACAGTAAAAAGTTCCTCTGACAGGCACGTCTGGCGAACGCTCAGTTCGTGTTAGAAATGAAAATCTTCTTCTGTCAGCAAAAAATAAAGTCTCTCGCCACTCCAAACTGATGAGCTGCTTCATTTTATTCATTCATTTTTATTTTTGTCTTGGAAATATAGCTTGCGAAGTGGTGGAGGCCGTTTTCCGCCAGTCTTTGCTGACCTGGCAGATCTAATGTGCATTGTATTGTAGTGACTTTAATTAAATTCTGTTCCTTATTCTGTCTGGCTGCCCTGAGTCGATCCCTCCAGAGTCTGTAGAAGATGAGGTATGATTAATTATGGAAAGAGAGAGACAAAGGTGGGGTTAAGCCAGGTGTCACAGGAGTTCAGGATAGAGTGTTAACACAGTCAGCAATCAGTGTAGTGGAAAATCAGAGCGGAATAACGCTTCTTTCTCTATTCTGTTAGCGAACGCCGGGCTTTTCATATGTAATGCACAGCATCGCTTAGCTGATTTCGAATCCATCCGGAATTAGAAGAAGCTACTTTGGCAAGAGCTTTATATAATTATCCCAGTTCCTGTGCATATTACGTATACAAACCCTGTATTTTGAAAACAATTGTTTTCTGAAATTACCTACTTTCAAAATTGCTAGCACAAAACAATTCATTGTTGAAGAGTTTCCTAAATAGCAGCAATGTCATTTCTAACAAGGCTGAAAAACTCTTCTATAGGCATCTTGAGCGCACCTCTTCATGATTAACATTTCAGCCTCCTATGTATTCTCTGCACAAGCGGATGACAACTCAGATGACGGGTTTTTAATATTGTTCAAAGATGAACACTGAGATCACCACTGAAGTGATTTTTATGTTGATTTGGATGTGAGTTTGGTATCATTATCTTGTTGAAAGATGAACTCCAACCTCCTTGCAGAGTCAACTAGTTTTGTTGGTAAAATATCATGGTGTTGAACAGAATCCACGATACCACTTGTTAGGATGATATGCTCCGAGAGCAGTGCAGAAGTTACGTCATCCTATATGGCCCCCTTTTGACCCTTTTCTCCTTCCACTGCTTGATTACAAAAACTGCAAAACAACACTGAAGCATCTATGATCTTTAGTTTTGTTTTTCCTTGTATGCGACCCCACTTATATTAAAGTTGAGCATTATAACATAGTTTGAAATGGATTATACCAGTACAGGTCTGCACCATTTAATAACCGAATTACATTCTGTGAAACAGACCAATGACTGAAATGGTCACCATAGTCACATAGTCTTTTGCTCCTGTGAGATAAATATAAACGCTATTTTTACAAGACTGTGTAAGAAAAATAATGTGAAAAATAAATGCGTCAGAGATACAGCTGAAAACACGAGTAGAATGCTACCATCTACACGGCATCCTTAATGCCACCTCATTTTAATTTATGGAAATTCACAATACTGATGGAAGTAGCCACAGGAACTACACTGTGCTCATAAAGAGATGCACATGGTCAGCAACAACACTCAAGTAGAATGTGGTGTTTAAACGATGCTCAATTGGTATTATAGGTCCCTAAGTGTGCCAAGATAATATGCCCTACACCATTACACCACCAGCAGCCTGAACCGTTGATACAAGGCAGGATAGATCCATGCTTTCATGTTGTTTACACCAAATTCTGACCTTAACAGCTGAATCTCACAGCAGAAACTGAGACTGATCAAACTAGGCAATGTTCTTCCAATCTTTTATTGTCCAATTTTGGTGACCCCATGCGAATTGTAGCCTCAGTTGCATGTATGGTTTTCTTCTGTTGAAGCCCATCTGCTGCAAGGATCAAGGTTATGCATTTAGATATATTCTTCTGCATTCCTTGGTTGTGACGAGTGGTTACTTGAGTTACTCTGTATATGTTCGATCCAGTCTGGCCATTCTCCTCTGACCTCTGGCATCAGCAAAGCATTTCCACCCACAGAACTGCCACTCATAGGATATTTTCCATTTTTGGGATCATCTCTAAACTCTAGACATGACTGTTTGTGAAAACTGCAGTAGATCAGCAATTTTTTTTATTTTAATACTCAGACTAGCCAGTCTACCACCAACAACCAAGCAAAGTCACGTAAATCACCTTTCTGCTCCGTTCTGAGACTCGGTTTGAACTTCAGCAGGTCGTCTTGACCAAGTCTACATGCCTAAATGTACTGAGTTGCTTCCATGTGATTGGCTGATTAGATATTTGCGTTAACGAGCAGTTGAACAGGCGTACTTATTAAAGTGTATATATTGATTATGAATAAATATGAACTTGTGTCCTGCTCAAATATGGCAAGAAGCTGGATTAGACTAATAATTGAACAATGTCCTATGAACAAACTCTGACATTTGTGGCTGGGTGAGCTGGGTCACTACGAAAACCGAGCACTTCTATATATTGGTATATATTTTCAAAGCACAGAGTAGAAACTACAACCCGGAATCTCTGAATATGACAGCTTATTGGATGCACTCTGAGTTGACAGCTGTACTTCTTATTTTGATCCTGAGAGAAATCTCTCTTGCTGTACTGGCAGCAGATTTCGTGTATTATGCCAGTAGCCTGATTTAGGGTGTATTTTAGGCTGACTTTTAACCATGCCATGTCGACTGTCTCATATGACTTAGATGTTGCAAGCTCGAACTTTTCCTTGAACTTGTACTACTTAACGAGAGACGGCATCTTACCATGTACTGTTGATCCCCTGCCAGATCAGCTCAACAGTTAGATGCAGGGTTGCCTGGTTCTGCAGCCACTGCTGCCATGGATAGTGAACGTTACCGTCACATACCATGCTCCATTTATCACTGAACTCAGGAAAACGTATAAATTATTTATGTATGTTGTCAGCTTCGCCATATTGCTTAGGTTTCGTAAATCAGATCCACCTTGCCTCTGTAGATTGCCACTTGAGGCTTAATTGGAGACAGCAGATGGCTCTCAGAGCCTCTCGTCTTTTCCAGTGAGTACTTAAAAAAAACAGCTAATCACAGAAGAGTCTCTTCAAATGATCAAGGCGACTTCAAGTACGTTTCACTTGTTTGTACAACCATAACATTTTAATTTAACGCCCTTACTTTGTGTTTTCCCACACTGTCTTGTTTTCAGGTCTACAGCGCCTGCATCTGTTACCAGATGTCAACTGTTAAGGCGTTATACTTCACGGCTAATTATGTGTGCATACGCGTGCAGAGCCCCAACGTGAGCTGCCTTGTGCTAATCTGCACTTGCAATTGTGCATCCACTAGGGGCATGCCAAGGGCAAATCATCCCGGACCTGCATGCACCCATATTAACTACTATATTATAGCAGACGCTTTTATCCATTGCGACTTACAAATGATACAGCCTTATAATCCAAGTACTTGTGAATGAAGGGTCATGCTCAAGGACTCAACTGTGGCACCTTCTGGTCTTGTACCTTAAATGCTGTGCCACCAGTGTCTCGGGCAGGGATATTTGTCATTGTAGTCACACACAGATCAGCCACAGCATTAAACCACTGATACATGAAATAATATCACTGATACAGTGATGATCTGGGCAATGATCTGCTGGGAAACGTTGGGTCTTGACATCCATGTGGATGTTACTTGTACCACCTACAGACCAAGCACAGCATATTCACGGCAAAGGTGTTCCCTCATGGCAGTGGCCTCTTTCAGCAGGATAATATGCTCTGACACACTACAAAATTTGTTCAGGAATCGTTTGACAAATAGTTCAAGGTGACTTGGCCTACAAATTCCCCAGATCTCAATGCAATCAGAAATCTGTGGGATTTGTGTGACAAACAAGTCAGATCCAGCCGGTGTGCAGGACTGATCAACAGCTACAGGAAACGTTTAGTTGCAGTTATTGCTGCACAGGGGGGTCACACCAGATACTGAAAGCAAAGGCTCACATACTTTTGCCACTCACTAATATGTAATATTGGATCATTTTCCTCAATAAATAAATGACCAAGTATAATATTTTTGTCTCATTTGTTTAACTGGGTTCTCTTTATCTACTTTTAGGACTTGTGTGAAAGGTCATATTTATGCAGAAATATAGAAAATTCTAAAGGGTTCACAAACTTTCAAGCACCACTGTATGCCTCAGAGCAAACGAGTTTGGACTTTACATGGAAATCATTTTTAAATAAATGTGTGACATTTTAGGTGGCTATAGAGTAAGTCTGTTGTGTCACATCATGCTAAATTTCCTCCAGTCAAAGTCCATGTTGTTCTGTACAGCTCCGTCTCCAAAAGTACAAACCCAGAACATGGGCACAATTGTTGCCTAGGCTCTAGACTACGACACCCGAATGTTAGTTGTCGAGAGGTAGGTTTCTAAATTGACGTATAAAAGCCTCCTTGTTCTGACCGGTCCCCAATCATTAGAAAATTAGTTTCCAATTTCCTAGTCAGCCTCCTCCGATGCACATGAAGCCACCAGCCACTTCATTTCATTGGACAGTGACAGACTTTTAGGAGAACCACACTATGCTTACAATAGCAGCTTCTGTTGTAATGCCAGGGAGATTAACCAACATTTGTTCATACCTATCAGGGTGCTTACATGACTGTAACAACAACTGCCATATACACATTTAGCTGTTTGTTTATTTGGTTTATTTAACATCACTATCCCCATCAGTGGCCATTTCAGTGACACACACAAGGTTACATCAAGACTAGTCATATATACACTCAAGTCAATGACAGTTTAGCGTAATCAATTACCCTAACACGCATGTCTTTGGACTGTGGGAGGAAACCAGAGTACCTGGAGTGGACATGGGAGGACACGGGAGGACATGCAGACTCCATACAGAAAGAACCCAGGTTGCACCACCCTGGGATTGAACCCAGGACCCTCTTGTTGCAAGGCGGCAATGCTACCCATGGTTTAAATGTCTTAAATAGTTTAAATGTCTTGCTTAAGGGCCTTTCTCTAGGGCCAAACAGCAGAGGTGGTAAGTAATGAAGTACACGTATTTTGGGTGTATGTACTTTGCTTGATTATTTTTGTAACTTAATACTTTTACTTCCTACATTTAAAAAATCTGTACGTTTTACTCACTAATTTTACTCTCCTAAATATTTTTTATTTAGGCAATTTTAGTCAGGCACCTAATTTAGTCCAGTCCCTAGTTTAGGTTCAATGTTTGATGCATTGAAACTGGCACAAGGGCGCATGTACGATAGGTGGAACCACTGTGATTTTGATGGTGCCCTTGCAGAGCAGGTACATCTCTACAGGTGTTTATATGAATCATCTATGAGAGACCATAGAGACACTCAGATGACTCAAAATTTTGGAACCAGAAGCATCAAGTATGCTCAAGCATTCGCGCTGTGTGCGGAGTCATGCAAGATACTGTGAAAGCATAAAATTTTGAAAGTCTTTCTATCACTGTTTAATGTTCGGCATAATGCATTCTACTCCCAAAAATAACGGAATACACTTTACAATGTTTTTATCAATCAGACAATAGAGGTTTTCTATGTCCCTGGGACAGTGAATTACATTTCTGTAATAAGTATAAGAGATATATTTAAAAAAAAACCTACATAATATTTTGAAACATTTTGCATAAGTAGGTTTTAATTAAGTAGTGAAGTGGAGTGTTTAAAAGAAGAGCTGCTCATAAAGAACTGGTGAAGCTGCAGTTTGTTTGACAATGCCAGTGTTTCACAGAGTCAATGATAACTAAATGTCATAAAATATCATGATAAATATAATTTACTGCATTACTGAATATTGCCACATCTAGTTATGAGTGATTTAGCAGCATTTATAATGAATTCCAATTGTTCCATTTTACATATTTTGTTTCCTAATGTCATGAAAATGTTTTTACTCTGTTTTTGTTGTGGTTAGCTAAAGATGATAATGATATTTGTATGATATTTGCAGATAATTCACATAGTACAAACCATTATGTACTCTCAGTGTTATGGATGTGTACCTCTTGCCCTTAATGAAAGACATCATGTTTTTCAAACATTCAGTTAGAAAGGCTTGTAAAAAATACTTAAAAAAGTAACTTTTTATCAGTAGTACTTAAGTAAATATCTTCAAACAGTGGTAGTGCAGAGACTCCAACCATGAAACGTCTGGTCCATAGTCCACTACCTTAACCACTGTGCCACAACAGTCGCAACAGACATGCCCTATAATGCCATGTAATCATTTGTGATCATTACTGGTTAACCATGTCTCTAAAATGGGCCTTCTGTCGATTACATTTGTATTTGTAGCCTGTACATGACACTCTGTGGAGGAGTATTTATAGTTCATTGTAATAAAAAAGGACAAAGGTGTGAATCTTTAGGGCTTCTCTAAAGGTTAGTGCTGTAGAGCTGTATAATCATCGTCAGCTAAAAACAAGGATATAATGGTACCAGTCTGACAGGGAGCTCTATAGTGAGATTGTCTGAACAAGGAAAGTTCCAGTGGGAGTTCATCTCCCTGTCATTACAACAACGCCGCTGTTGGCTGTTCTAGTGGTTATGGGAAGCATACTGTGATTCTCCTTGTAGAAAAGAAGTAGCTGATGGCTTCATGTTTATCAGAGGAGGCTGACGAGGGGGTTATGCATATCGCAAGGGGGTCTGACTGGGAATTGGAAATGACTCAATTGGGAGAGACAGATTGGTAAAAATTCTACAACATCATCTGGTTGCTGCATCCATCACTTGTCTAGAACTCAGTTCTTTACATCAGTGGTTCCCAAAAAGTGGGGGGCGGGCCCCCTAGGGAGGTGCTTAGCTGTTGAAAGGAGGGCGCAGCAATGCAAAAGAATGCCATTAGACAGTAAAAATTTAAGATACATAATGCATGTCACTTGTAATTCCACTGTAAAGGTTTGTCAGTGTATCTTATTTTGTTCCATAAGAAGTTGTAGTTTTGTATGAATTACAATGTTTAAAGTAAATTCCAGTCCAGGTTGGAAGCAAAGATGGAAGTTGGAAGTGGATGAATGTGTTGGAATGTGTTGGAATGTGGGGTTTCTTATCTACAAAAGGCGTGCACTGCATAAGAAGTTTGGAAACCACTGCTTTATATTACGGTGGTATGAAAAATTGTTTGCCCCCTTCCTGACTTCCTATTTTTTTTGCATGTCTGTCACACTTAAGGGTTTCGGAACGTCAAACCACTTTAAATATTAGTCAAAGGCAACAAGTAAAGACTTTTTTTTAAATGAAGGTGTTTATTATTAAGGGAGAAAAAAATCCAAACCTACACAGCCCTGTGTGAAAAAGTGATTGCCCCCTAAACCTAATAACTGGTTGGGCCACCCATAGCAGCAACAACTGCAACCAAGCGTTTGTGATAACTTGCAATGAGGTTTTTGAGTATGACCGGCCTTTTTAAGGTCATGCCACAGCGTCTCAATAGGATTCAGCTCAGGACTTTGACTAGGCCACTTCAAAGTCTTCATTTTGTTTTTCTTCAGCCATTCAGAGGTGGACTTGCTGCTGTGTTTTGGATCATTGTCCTGCTGCAGAACCCAAGTTTATTTCAGCTTGAGGTCATGAACAGATGGCCGGACATTCTCCTTCAGGATTTTTTGGTAGACAGCAGAATTCATAGTTCCATTTATCACAGCAAGTCTTCCAGGTCCTGAAGCAGCAAAACAGCCCCAGACCATCACACTACCACCCCCATATTTTACTGTTGCTATAATGTTCTTTTTCTGAAATGCTGTGTTACTTTTATACCAGATGTAAATGGAACACACACCTTCCAAAGAGTTCAACTTTTGTCTTGTCAGTCCACAGAATGTTTTCCCACAAAAGTCTTGGGGATCATCAAGATGTGTTCTGGAAAAAATTGAGACGAGCTTTAATGTTCTTTTTGCTCAGCAGTGGTTTTTGTTTTTTAACTCTGAAATGCAGGCCATTGTTGCCCAGTCTCTTTCTTATGGTGGATGCATGAACACTGACCTTAACTGAGCCAAGTGAGGCCTGCAATTCTTTGGATGTTGTTGTGGGGTCTTTTGTGACCTCTTGGATGAGTCATCGCTGTGCTCTTGGGGTAATTTTGGTTGGCCAGTCACTCCAGGGAAGGTTCACCACTGTTCCATGTCTTTTCCATTTATGGTTTGCTGGAGTCCCAAAGCTTTAGAAATAGCTTTATAATCCTTTCCAGACTGATAGATCTCAATTCCTTTCTTTCTCAATTGTTCCTGAATTTCTTTGGATCTCGGCATGATGTGCAGCTTTTAAGGATCTTTTGGTGTACTTCACCTTGTCAGGCAGGTCCTATTTAAGTGATGTCCTGATTGAGAACAGGTGTGGCAATAATCAGGCCTGGGTGTGGCTAGAGACAGTGAACTCAGGTGTGATAAACCATAGTTAAGTTATGTTTTAACAAGTTGGGCAATCACTTTTTCACACAGAGCCATGTAGATTTGGATTTTTCTCCCTTAATAATAAACATCTTTATTTAAAAACTGCATTTTGTGTTTACTTGTGTTGTCTTTGACTAATATATAAATTGGTTTGATGTTCCGAAACACTTAAGTGTGACAAACATGCAAAAAAATAGGAAATCAGGAAGGGGGCAAACACTTTTTCACACCACTGTATATTAGATATTTTCTAATCTAATAATTTTCATATAAATATCTATCTACTGGATCACGATTTTGTCCATGTAACTGGGTGTACTTTAAGGTTGATGCTGCAGCAATTCACTCGTTTATCGGCATGATGAACAGGGTCAGGTGTCACACAGACATGGTTGTTGGTGGGGGAGACCAGACGGGTCTGCAATGGACTGCTGCACAGAATGTACTTTTACCTGTATCCAGTGAACTCCAAGATAGACTCTGTTTTAGCGTACATCAAACCTTGATGCAGGTGGGCTACACCAGCAGAAGACCAAACCAGATGCCACTCCTATCCACTAAGAAAAGGCAACTGAGGCTATAATTTGCACAGGCTCACCAAAAATGGACAACAGAAAAATGGAAAAAACATTCCCTGGTCTGATGAGTCATTTGTTGTAAACATTATGCAGGCATGAATCCATGCTGCCTTGTATCAGCGATCCAGCTGCTGGTGGTGAAATGGTGTGGGGGATATAATATTGGCACACTTTGGATCCCGTAGCAGCATGACCACTAATTTAGTTGTACTTATGCATAGAAAACCTCACGTGTCCAGTCCTGATGGAAACAGCTTAATGAGCGTACTTTCTTCATATTACAATGGAGCTATTGGGACATCCAGCTGTGATCAGGCCATATTTTCTTGAAATTGCTTTCATGCTGCTCACAAATGAAACTCCTCCTTCCGGATATGCAGAACCAAAGAATCAAAGACAGGTGCTTATGATGAGGTGTGGATAATTACTGGAGTGTTAGTAAGCTATAAAGGGATTCTGTGTTCTGAATGGCAGGTTCCTTTGTAGTAATGTAGAGCCCAAGATCAGGGGTCAGTATTTCATAGCAGAGAGTAGCTACAACCATACGACTTAGTCACTGTGTCTATAGAAAATTATCATACTCCACTGAAATAGACACTTTGTCTTACAACATGAAAAAAAAGTTAGTTATAGATTTTGCATTACATCTCCAGGTAAAAAGAAAGCAAAACAAAAGTTATGAAAATGAAAAAAATAAAAAATAAATAAAACGAAACATTGGAATAATAGGGTTGGAAAAGTGATCAGCCCTTTAATGTAACACTTAATTTTTTGCTTCAGTTACAGCCATCAATCCGTTTGTACATGTCTTTACCAGCACTGAACCTAGACTGGAGAAAATTTGCCCATTCTTTCTTGTCAAGTTGTTGGAGTTCAGACAAATTTCAAGGTGAGCAGCAACAGACTGCTCTCTTTACCTTTTATCCACAGACTTTTTTAAAATCAGGTTTAGGTCTCAACTCTGCCTAGGCCACTCAGGAACGTTCACCTTCCACGTGATCTTCAGCAAACTGCAGATGAGCAGCAATGTTCTTTTTGGAGAGCAGTGGCTTTCTCCTTGCAACTCTGCCATGCACACCATTGTTGTTCAGTGTTCTTCTGATGGTGGACTCATGGGTCCTTTGTGACCTCACCAACTATTACACGCCTTGCTCTTGGAGTGATCTTTGTTGGTCGACCACTCCTGGGGAGGGTAACAATGGTCTTGAATTTCCTCCATTTGTACACAATCTGTCTGACTGTGGATTGGTGGAGTCCAAACTCTTTAGAGATGGTTTTGTAACCTTTTCCAGACCTTTCCAGCATCAACAACTCTTTTCTTGAGGTCCTCAGAAACCTCCTTTGTTCGTGCCATGATACACTTTAACAAACGTGTTATGAAGAGCAGACTTTGATAGATCCCTGTTCTTTAAATAAAACAGGGTGCCCCCTCACACCTGATTGTCATCCCATTGATTGAAAACACCTGACTCTAATTTCACCTTCAAATTAACTGCTAATCCTAGATGTTCACATACTTTTGCCACTCACTAATATGTAATATTGGATCATTTTCCTCAATAAATAAATGACCAAGTATAATATTGTTGTCTCATTTCTTTAATAGGTTTCTACTTTTAGTGAAAATCTGATGATGTTTTAGGTCATATTTATGCAGAAATATAGAAAATTCTAAACTGTTCACAAACTTTCAAGCACCACTGTATCCCTAAGCCATTGTTGTTGTTTTGTTTTTGTTCTTTTAACCACCTACCCATCTTCAGCTGTCTAGCAGACTGCTGCAGGATTTCCTCAAGAATCTGCATGCACTTGACAGTATTAATTTTCATTTCAATATTGACCAAATTTCCCAGTCTCAGTTGAAATGCAGTCCAAAAGTTCATCCCTGGTCTCCCTGGACCATAAAACCATTTGCCTCATGGCCATCAGGACTCTTCTTTCCACACTGCCATACAGGTCAGCTTTGTGCAAAACCTTGTGAGATTGTTGCCACCAGCACAGACCAACCAATCTCAGCCTTAAAGACTTGTTGTCAGTCTTTCAATGATGGTCCTGGCCTCTTGTTAGCTTAACCACTATCCTCCTGGCTCAGTCAACCAATTTGAAGGGACAGCCCAATTTGAAGCTGCCGGTGGTGGATACACTTTCCACCGCTTAATAATGCTCTGAAGTACACAGAGGGATAGTTAAAGCCTCTGAAATCTTCTTTTGTCCTTCTTGTGCCTTTCCACAACTTTATCCCAAAGATCTTTTCAAAGCATCTTTCCAACCAGGGGGAATTATTTGTGTTATCATGCACTACTAGTAGGGAACTCCTCAAGGAACAGTCAGATTTATTCTGAAACAATCAAAACCACTACGACTGATGTTAGGTGGGAGACAATAAGATTGGTGTGTGATCTGCAAGGTGATTGTTTGTGCTTGAGGAGTTTGGTTACTCTAAAGAGACATCTTTTATCTTAACCAGGGTTATAATGTGCAAATACAACTGAAAAAAATCAGATTATATTTATTACGGGTTTCAGGGTGTAATGCGACAACAGGTAAGGATTTGACATGGTAACATGATTTCCTATATGAGTGGTATCTGCTCGCTGTAGTATCAAACCCATATTCAAAACATGTTCTGCAAAACAGTATGGATTTTCGACCCTCAGAAATGCTTCTGCATTTTGTTTGAACATATCGTATCATATTAATATATTCATACACTTTTCTGAGACAAAACAGAAATGTTTCAGACTGTGTTAGTTGATTGTGATGACTAGTAAATGCTTAGCATATGATTATGTATAGTTGTGTGTGAAGGAAAGATTGGGTATGATTGTGTAACGCTGAGATTCTGTCATTTATTTTCTAAGAAATTATATTAGATGTACAATCCCAAATCAGAAAAAGTTGGGACAGTATGGACTGTGCAAAAATTAAAAGTAAGTAAGTAAAGTAAATAATAAGTAAATAAAGTCCGTGTTTCTTACATTTACTTTGACTTTCATTAAATTGCAGACAGTATGAAAACTATTTTAAGTTTTTTTCTGATCAAATTTATTTCATTTGTTAATAAAAATCCATTCCTGCCTTTCTGGCCTACAACACATTCCAAAAAAAAGTTGGGACGGTGAAGCATTTACCCCTTTGGCACCAAGGATACCCATCATGTTTCAGGTGTTATTTTGTCCAATTCTTCCTGCAAACAAGTCTTAAGATGTGCAGCAGTACAGCGTGGTCAGTGTTGCATTTTGCGTTTCAAAATTCTCCCCACATTCTCTTTGTCAGGACTGCAGACAGGCCAGTCCAGTACCCGTACCCTCATCTTCTGCAGCCATGCCTTTGTAATGTGTGCAGCATGTGGTTTTGCATTGACAAATGCATGGACGTCCCTGGAAAAGTTGTCATCTTGACACCACCACATACTATGACAGACCCTGGCTTTTGGACTTGTTGCTGATAATGCCGTGAGCTGATGGAGCACACTGCATCCATTTCTTCCAAAAAAGACCTGGAATACTGATTGGTCTGACCACAATACACCACTGTTTCCACTGTGTGATGCTCAATCCCAGATGCCTCTGAGCCCAGAGAAGTCGACTCCACTTCTGGTTAACATGAGGCTTCTTTTTTGCACAATAAAGTTTTAAGTGGCATTCGTGAATGTAACTCCATGCTGGGCTTGATATAGGTTTGATAAAGTAATCCCTTGCCCATGTGGTTCTATCAGCTATTGATGAATGACGGTTCTTGATGCAGTGCCGTCTGAGGGATCAGAGTCAACAGGAGATCAGATTATGATTTCGCCCTTGGCCTTTACTCTGAAATTCCTTCCAAACTCCTTGAATCATTTAATGATGTTATGTATTGTAGAGTAAGAAACATGTAAATTCCTTCCAATCTTTCCTTTGAGGAACATTGTTTTTAGACATTTCAATATTTTTCTTACACATTTGCTGACAGTAGTGGAGATCCTCTGCACATCTTTGTTCTTCAAAGACTCAGCGTTTCATGGATACTGATTTTGTACCAAATCGTGGTTGTAATTACTGTACCTGTTGTTGGAATGTGTTGCAGGCCTGAAATGCAGGAATGGATGTTTATTGACAAATGAAATACTGTGTTTATTTTATTTGCATTTTCATACTGTCCCAACTTTTCTGATTTGGGGTTGTAGAAAATAATCTGTTTGCATGCTCAGACTGCAGTGGCTCCTTGGTTCCATTTTAAATGTTCCATTATTTAACAGTATTGTAATGTTGAAATCTGTCTCCATAGTGACGCTGTTTGTTTGTAGAGAATTGTAAATAGAATTCATTTTTGCAGACAAACATAGTTTAGGGTTACAAATGTGGTGATCTTGGTGGAATGTTTGTGTGAACTCTTGCAGTGGGGCTGTCATGGGTATGCCAGTAGAATGTGACATACCGTATTGTTCCCAATGGGGCTTTTCCCTCTGGATGTAACTCCACACTCCACTAAACTGCGACCTATGGTTAGCCACAAATGGGACGTTAAATCATTGCAGTTGTCTGTGCTCCTGTCACTAATGTATCTTTGTCTGTAACGAAATATTATCCAGAACAAATACATTACTATTACATAATATGCATTACTGTGGTCATTAATTATTCCAATTTAAGCGTGTACACACTGTACATTTACATTTGTGGACACCCAACAACCAAAGATCAATATAAAGAACAGGCGTTAATGTGGGGCATTGTTATAATAGTTAATAATTTAAAGCAACAAAAACACATTTTAATGAACTGAAATAACTACATTATTCAAAAACTAAAACAAAATAAAAAATAACATTCAAATACTTTCTCTAAAACAGAAATCAAACCAGAGATGAATTAAAATCAGTTTTAGTTTCCGTGAAAGGCTCAGCTCAAAACGGTTCTATGCAAACCCCTGGTTAAATACATATACAAGCAAAAAGAACACAAAAGCTGGTACGTTCAAATATTTAGGCATCGTTCCATATTATTGACTAGTGTTCTTGGAAGATCTCAGAACTGGCATGCTACAATGAAGTCCAAGTATGAATGCAGAAAGTGAATTGTTAATGTAGTGTTGCATTTCATGGTTTTGTATGCTTCAATCATGGTGTCCACTAGCTCAGTGTAGTTCTGTAGTTGGCAAGAACATTCTCAACAACGTCCTTAAACTCCGTACTTAAAAATCCTCCATCCTTAAATCGTCTGTCTCAAATGGCAAAATCCATCCCCTTTTTGTACTTTGCTTTTGCAATTTTTCATCAATCAGAATATTATATAAATAGGAGGCAAAATACACTAGAGTGGTTCAGGGAGCATGAGCCATCATTTTCACATATGGATTGGCCACCACAGAGTCCAGACCAGAACCCCATTGAGAATCTTTGGGATGTGCTGGAGAAGACTTTCTGCAGTGGAACAAATCTCCCATCATCAATGCAAGATCTTGGGATAGAATAATGCAATGCTGGACGGAACTGCTTCTGCAATGCCACATTTATTTCTGTCCAGAGTTGTATTCATTTTCCCCAAAATCTTGTATTGCTGATGGAAGATTTGGACCTCTGCACAAAGTCTTCTCCAGCACATCCCAAAGATTCTCAATGGGGTTCAGGTCTGGACTCTGTGGTGGCCAATCCATATGTGATAATGATGGCTCATGCTTCCTGAACCACTCTTTCACAATTTGACCAAATGAGAAGCTAGTCACTGCATCGATTAGGGTTAAAGAACTTTTAAATAACTAATTTTTCCCCTAAGCCTAGCGGGTAAGGTACTGGACTCTGGACCAGAAGGTCGAGGGTTCAAATCCCACCTCTGACAAGCTGCCACTGTTGGGTCCTTGAGCAAGACCCTTAACCCACAATTGCTTGGGTTGTAAGACTGTACCAATTGTAAGTCGCTCTGGATAAGGGCGTCTGCTAAATGCTGTAAATGTAAATGTAATTTGATTCTGGCTGTGCTTTTAGATGAGGATAACTAGGCATAAAGGGACATGCGTTGTGGCATCTTCATGTAGCTGGTGACTTTGACACTGGTCTCATGGCTGAACGCAGATTTGGGTATTCGGTAGCTTTGTTATTTTTAGTAGAGAAGCCAGATACGTAGGTCAGAAGTAATGGTTTATCACGCTGTGGTTCTTTTGTTATCACCATATCACCAAATGGGACTGCAAGTGGCACTGACTTCTGAGTACCTCTGAGCCAAGCTCTTAGGTTGACTGCACATGTTTCACGACAAATGTGAGGAGCTCAGGGCTTGTCTTGGGCACCAATTACACATCTAAAGTAGAGCTCACAATGTTTCTTAATAAGTGTGTCGTTTGGCGTTAAGTGTATACTCACCACAGATGTAACAGAATGGATTGCAACTGTTGCCACAAGGTACGTCTCTAGGGTAAGGGTTTTGCACTCCTCCAAGAGCCTTTAAAGTGGCCCTTAAAAATTCATGAAACGGCAAAAATATCAACTGAAAGCAAAAACGTTACATTTACTTATTTTTACCATTAACATCAATGAGTCTCCCTCTCCTCTCTCTGTTCTTCCCTACTTGCTGGTATTACAACAACTCAACTCAAATATTCCAAAACTCCAAGCATGATTAGTAAATATTTCAATTCTGTATATTCGATTAAACTAGCAACGTTTTCTGTCCAGACTGGCCATTGATGGAGCGCTGAAATATTTCTGTATATCCATAACGTAAATCCATAATTTTTCAAGAAAATGAAAGATTTGCATTTCAATGAGTGTTCAAAACACAAAAGAGAAGTTATTGTGAACACATCCATTACTACTTGTGATTTGTTTATGTTAAAATCCTCACTCATTATCTAACAAGGTAACTTTTTTTTAGCGCTAATGACCAACCATAAGGATCTGTTTTGCAGTATTTATTAGGCTATATCCTGGCACAATTAATATGATCCATAGTCCTCATGAGCTGTAATAAAAGGTAAGCATTATTAACATATACAGTGGTGTGAAAAAGTGTTTGCCCCCTTCCTGATTTCCTTTTTTTTTTTTTTCATGTTTGTCACTCTTAAGTGTTTCGGAACATCAAACCAATTTAAATATTAGTCAAAGACAACAAAAGTAAACACAAAATGCAGTTTTAAAATGAAGGTGTTTATTATTAAGGGAGGAAAAAATCTAAACCTACATGGCCCTGTGTGAAAAAGTGATTGCCCCACCTTGTTAAAACATAACATAACTATGGTTTATCACACCTGAGTTCACCGTCTCTAGCCACACCCAGGCCTGATTATTGCCACACCTGTTCTCAATCAGGACATCACTTAAATAGGACCTGCCTGACAAAGTGAAGGACATCAAAAGATCCTTAAAATTATCTACAAATGGAAAAAACAAATGGAACAGTGGTGAACCTTCCCTGGAGTGGCTGGCCAGCCAAAATTACCCCAAGAGCGCAGTGACGACTCATCCAAGAAGTCACAAAAGACCCCACAACAACATCCAAAGAACTGCAGGCTTCACTTGCCTCAGTTAAGGTCAGTATTCATGGTTCCACCATAAGAAAGAGACTGGGCAAAAATGGCCTGCATGGCAGAGTTCCAAGATGAAAATCACTGCTGAGCAAAAAGAACATTAAAGCTTATCTCAGTTTGTCCAGAACACTTGAATCTTGATGATCCCCAAGACTTTTGGGAAAACATTCTGTGGACTGACGAGACAAAAGCTGAACTCTTTGGAAGGTGTGTCCCATTACATCTGGTGTAAAAGTAACACAGCATTTCAGATAAAGAACATTATAGCAGCAGTAAAATATGGTGGTGGTAGTGTGATGGTCTGGGGCTGTTTTGCTGCTTCAGGAGCTGGAAGACTTGTTGTGATAAATGGAACTATGAATTCTGCTGTCTACCAAAAAATCCTGAAGGAGAATGTCCAGCCATCTGTTCATGACCTCAAGCTGAAACGAACTTGGGTTCTGCAGCAGGACAATGATCCAAAACACACCATCAAGTCCAACTCTGAATGGCTGAAGAAAAACAAAATGAAGACTTTGGAGTGGCCAGTACTAGTCAAAGAATCCTGAGCTGGACTCATATGAGACTGCTGTGGCCTGCCATTTTAAAAAGGCCGTGTATTGTCCGAAAAACCCTCCAAGTGTGCTGAATTACAACATTCTGCAAAGATCAGTGGCCAAAATTCCTTGCCACAACGCTGTTAAAGAAAAGACTCATTGCCAAGTTATCACAAACCGCTTTGGTCTGCAGTTGTTGCTGATTAAGGGGGGTGGCCCAACCAGTTATTAGGTTTAGTTAGGGGCAATCACTTTTTTTCACACAGGGACACCCCCCATGTAGGTTTGGATTTTTTTTCTCCCTTTAATAGTAAAACCTTCATTAAAAACTTCATTTGTGTTTACTTGTGTTGTCTTTTTTGATTAATATTTAAACTTGGTTTCCGAAACACTTGTGTGACAAACATGCAAAAAAATAGGAAATCAGCAAGGGGGCAAACACTTTTTCACACCATTGTAGATTGTGCAGCAGCACATAAATGAAAAAGGTAGCCTTTATATTCTCAGTGCATTGAATACCAAGTCTATGCACTTAAACTTGCGAAAGACACTCATTTGTGAAGGTGTATCTATGGCAGGGGGCGTTTCTAGGGTTTGGAAGCATGCAGGACTAACAATAAAACATCTCAGACAGAAAGGGCCCATTGTTATCTACATGTGGGACATACATTTCAATACACATGTTTCTGTACAGAGAACGTTTCACAATGAAATAAACTTGGGCAAATTGTACAGCTCCAAATCTGAAAAGTTGGGACAGTATGGAAATGCAAAAATAAAAAAACACTGACTTTCGTTTCATTGCTGACAGTATAAACCCAGTATATGTATTTTTTTCTGGTCAACTTCATTTCATTTGGTAATAAACATCCCTTCCTGCATTTCAGGCCTGCAACACATTCCAAAAAAAGTTGGTATGGTAAAGCGTTTATCACTTTGTAATGTTGCCATTCTCTTCACAACACTTAAAAGACGTTTTGGCACTGAGAAGACTAAGGGATTAAGTCTTTCAGGTGTTTTGTCCCATTCTTGAATTCTTGAACCATGCTTCAGGACATGGTTAACACAAGTCTTCGTTTTTGCACAGTAAAGTTTTAAGTGGCATTTGTGAATGTACCTCTATACTGTAGTGCCTGAAAAATGATTGCCAGAGTAATCCCTTGCCCATGGGGTTCCATCAGCTACTGGTGAATCACGGTTCTTGATGCAGTGCCATCTGAGGGACCAGAGATCACAAGAGCTCGGCTTAAGCCTGTGCCTTTACGCACTGAAAGTCCTACAGATTCCTTGAATCGTTTAATGATATTATGCACTGTAGAGAGAGAAATATGTAAATCCTTTACAATCTTCTTTTGAGGAACATTTGTTTTTAAAGATTTCATTAATTTCCTCAACCAGACCAAATATGAAATATTTTTGGTTCATACTGTCTGCAGTGAAATAAAATTCAAAGTAAATGTTAAGCCTGTCTGTGTTTCTTATTTGCATTTTACATCCTGTCCCAACCTTTTCCGATTTGGGGTTGTGTATAGTGTGCTGTACGATAAAACATTGCTCACCAACTTTCAGCTCTGTGATTTTATACATTTTGACATAACATAATCCTCACTAGATCCTAAAATTTCAGCTTCTCAAAGACAACTTGTATGCTCAAACCATGTGTAGGAAAAGTGCCCTTACTGGTTCCAAATGGTGGTGACCTGCATAAAGGCAGAACCTTCATAAGTCTGACGGTCTGGTGCTTTTAGGTTTGCATTAACAACAGCATACAAGGTGAAAAAACATCCATAACCAACTTAAAGGAGTTCATCTGTGAAGGGTCTATAGTGTGAATGATTATTAAGAAACAGAAAACATTCATGACAGGTTCAGATCATTGCAGAACTGAGCGACCCATAAAGTTCAACCTATTGTCAGACTGGTGATCAGAGAACAGATCTGTAATTTCCCCTGGCATAAATAAAAGTTCCAGCCATCCACCGATCCATCTATCCAAAGCTCCAGTTATGGATCTGTAGGGCTCGGTAAAATTTTTACTATGAGGGGGAAAAAAACTGCATAAGTGTGAAACAGACCCAGGAGAAACGTGTTCTTTTGCTAAAGTAATGTGCTGCAATGGCTTGACAAAGTCTGCAAATTGCTGTCTGAACAAACATTATTTCTGCACCACTGACGTTTTGGCAGATATAAAAATAACATCAAACATTGTAAACTGTATCAGCTGTCAGGCATGGTGATGAAAAAAATCACAGAAGTGAAGGACTTTTCTCTAGTACATCCTTTATACACTTTATTAGGTACACCTGTTCGTCTGCTCATTAATGCAAATATCTAATCAGCCAATCACATGGCAGCATCTCCATTCATTTAGTCATGTAGACATGCTAAAATTCAAACTGAGCATCAGAATGAGGAAGAAAGGAAACTTAAGTGACTTTGAACATGGAAAGGTTGTTGGTGCTAGACAGGCAGGCCTGAGTATTTCAGAAACTGCTGATCTACTGGGATTTTCACCAACAGGCGTGTCTAGAGGTTATAGAGAATGGTCTGGAAAAGAGAAAATATCTAGTGAGCATCAGTTCTATGGGTGAAAATGCTTTGTTGATGCCAGAGGTCACTGTCTCTGCACTCAAGTGGCCTCCACAGTCAGCAGATCTCATTACATTTACATTACATTTCTGTCATTTAGCAGATTTACAACTGACAATCCAAGCAATTGTGGCCTTGCTTAAGGACCCAACAGTGGCAGATTGGCAGAGTTGAGATTAGAACCCTGGACCTTCTGGTCCGTAGTCCAGAACCTTAACCACTAGGCCACCACAGTCCCACAATCTCAATCCAACAGAGCACCTTTGGAATGGTATCATGCATGACACTATCATGTCAAAATGGACCAAAATCGCTGAGAAATGTTTTTAGAACTTTGTTTAATCTACGCTACAAAGACTTAAGGCAGTTCTGATGGCAAAATGAGGTTCAACCTGGCACTAGAAAGGTACGCCTAATAAAGTGGCTGATGAGTGTGTTCCTTCAGTGCAGTTATTCACCTGTAGAGAACAACTGCTGAAATCAGTGTGATTGTATCATGAGTGTGCATGTAATACTTGATCACACCAAACTAGAACATTTTTAATTGCTTATTTGCTGTGGAGAGTGGATGCAGCACACATGCCCAGCTCACAGCAACTGCAAACTCATTACATTGCACTAGTTTATTTCATTTTTACACAAACTACATGGTTTCACTTCACGATTATTCATGAAAAAGTCGATCTTGCTATTTTGCCTTTTCTTAACTCTTTTAAGTTGTATTTAATTCCAGTACTGACACGTTCAGCCCTAGAGACTGAAGGGTTTTATTCCAAATATGTGTGAAAATGCTGGTTATTAAAACTGTGCTCATTATTCAAAGTAATTTGACTAATTTTACTTTTCAAATCCCACCTCTGCCAAGCTGCTAGTGTTGGGTCTTTGAGCAAGGCCCTTAACCCAAAATTGCTTGGATTGTAAAACTGTATCATTTGTAAGTTGCTCTGGTTGATGGCATCTGATGAATGAATAATGCAAATATCTGGAATCAAACTCAACTGAATCCCTTCATTTATAGGTAGTTTGATTTGTTGAAAATAATTATTCATTCATTCATTTTCTTATCCGTTTATCCTAGACAGGGTTGCGGGAAAGCCAGGGACAACACATGGCGCAAGGCAGGAACAACCCTAGACAGGGTGCCAATCCATCATAGGGCACATACACTCACAAACACACTCGAAGGGGCACTTTGGAAACACCAATTAACCTAACACACGTCTTTGGAATGTGGGAGGAAACCGGAGAATTGCTGCCCCGTTTGCTTTCACACTCGTTGTCAACCCCAAAAGAGTGAATCTACAATAGGCAAGCAGGCTGGTGTGGGAGCAATTGTAAGAAAATGGAAGACATACAAGACCATTGATAATCTCCCTCGATCTGAGGCCCCACACAGGATCTCATCCCGTGGGATCAACATGATCATGAGAACAGTGAGCAAAAATCCCAGAGCTACACAGAGGGACCTGATGAATGACCTGCAGAGAGCTGGGACCAAAGTAACAAAGGCTACTATCAGTAACACACTACGCTGAGAGGGACTCAGATCCTGCAGTGCCAGGCGTGTCCCCCTTCTTAAGCCAGTACATGTCCAGACCCGTCTGAAGTTTGCCAGAGATTTTAAGCCCAAACCTCCTTACATCAGTGAGAGCATTGAAGATAGAACGTGGCTGGGTCTTCCAGCGTGACAATGATTCCAAACACACCGCTCAGGCACTGAAGGAGTGGCTCTGTAAAAAGCATTTCAAGGTCCTGGAGTGGCCTAGCCAGTCTACAGACCTCAACCTCATAGAAAATTTGTGGAGGGAGTTGGAAGTCCGTGTTGCTAAGGTTATGTTACAAAGTATTGAGTTGAACTTTTGTTATTGACCAAATACTTATTTTCCACCATAATTTAAAATTAACTTCTTTAAAAATCCTAGTGTGATTTCCTGGATTTTTTTTTCTCATTTTGTCTCTCATAGTTGAAGTGTACCTATGATGAAAATTACAGACCTCTTTCATCTTTCTAAGTAGGAGAACTTGCACAATTAGTGGCTGACTAAATACTTTTTTGCCCCACTGTATAAGATTTAATTGAGATATAAGCTCAGGTCAGGTCTTTATTTGGCATCTAGCTGCTGGTAGCTTTACTGTAGTTTCAGGACAACATGCATGCAGATGTGGTTTAAACTTTGTTGTATTTTTACCGGAGATGGCTCCCCACACGGTTTACAGAGTCTTGTTTTCCTTAACATCAAATGGGAAAATATCGCCTCTCCTCTTTCTCCCAGATTTTGACAGTGTGGAGCTAATACGATCTTCCAGGGGTCAGATCTAATGTCTGAGTCTTACTGCATTACTGATTGGATCACTACCCAACTCATCCCGCCTTTCCACATATACTCAAGTTATGATTGGATCTTTTCCTAACTTCTCAGATCTGATTGGATGTCGTCTCTGCCAAACATTTTCGTCTCGTTTTCATTCTCTGACAAAAGTATCCATTCATTCCGTCCTAGTTTTTGTCGTTTTTCATTCATTTTAGTTTAGTCATCGACTCACTTTCGTTAGAAAAAAGGGTCGTTGACGAAAACTATGACGAAGTTTTTGTTAGTCATCCTCTAATCCTTCATCAGTGCTCACAGGATGGTGCCTACAGGACAGTGTTGACTGGACATTTCTGGTTGGTGGACTACACAGAGTACAGCAGTGACACTGAGGTGTCTGATCCACTCATCTGAACAGCACAACACGCTAACACACCACCACAACAGTGTCACTGCAGTGATGAGAATGGGCCGCCACCTAAACAGTACTTGACCTGTGGGGGGCCTGACCATTGAAAAACAAGGTGAGAGACGACCAACAACATATGCAGAGAAACAGATGGGTTACAGTCTGTAATTCTAGAACTACAAAGTGCTCCTAGGTGGTAAACAGAGCTGTTAATGGACAGTGAGTGTAGAAACAAAGGGTGGTCATAATATTCCGATATGACTGTGTAGATCATACTGCAGTAGGACTCTATGATCAGAAACATATAACCAAAGCAACTGTACTTTAAACAGTGAGATATGAATTTGTAATATTATATACAGTATGTTCTCCAGAAGCAAATATAGAAAGGACTGATTCATACAGTATGGTGCCCCTCTATATGGATGATATTTTAGTACAGGGAAACAATGTAACCATTTATTACTAGAATAGAACTATTCTTACTTTGGCACTGTATATTAGCAGAACATGCACCAAGTGTTTTATCTCCCTGCCATTTTTGACACTTCATGGGCTTGCATTTTCTTTTCATACCTCCCTAATGACTTTGTGCTTATCTCCAGCCTGCCACGACCCACTTCTATGAGTCATTACCTGCGGAAAATCAATTAACTCGGCATGGTAATAGCACACAGATTATAGACGTAATTAATTTTCAAATTTAAAAACAACAACCACCAACAAAACAAATATAAGTATGCGCCATTCAATGACTGCATTATGTTCTGTGAAACAGGACGTTAACCAAAATGGACGTCAACCGGACATTACCATAGTCTTTTTATTCTACTGTAATATGAATATAAAGGGTATTTTCACAAAAACTTTGCAATTGATATAAAAATGCAGCGCTGATGGCTGAAACCACGAGTGGAATGCTACCACCTACACAGCATCCCTAATGCCACAGTATAATTACTGGAAATTCACAGTAATTATAGAAAATACAATAATGTACTGTTACGACCCAGTATAGGGGAAAAATACTTAAGAGGATGTTATGATGGACCTGATACTTTTGTTTGACTGAAGCCAATAATGCATTGCTGACAGTATTAGGGATAAGATCAGCCAGATCATAGAGACTCAACGAGAGAATGTGAACCAGTTTCTAGTTATAGGTTACAGAGAATATGCAGGTAGTGTGGAAACAAACAGAGGAGTACTACTTACAATAGGACAGGTACATACAGTGGTGCTTAACTGTTTGTGAACCCTTTAGAATTTTCTATATTTCTGCATAAATATGACCTAAAACATCATCAGATTTTCACACAAGTCCTAAAAGTAGATAAAGAGAACCCAGTTACACAAATGAGACACAAATATTATACTTGGTCATTTATTTATTGAGGAAAATGATCCAATATTACATATTAGTGAGTGGCAAAAGTATGTGAACCTCTAGGATTAGCAGTTAAGTTGAAGGTGAAATTAGAGTCAGGTGTTTTCTATTAATGGGATGACAATCAGGTGTCAGTGGGTTTTATTTAAAGAACAGGGATCTGTCAAAGTCTGCTCTTCACAACACGTTTGTGGAAGTGTATCATGGCACGAACAAAGGAGATTTCTGAGGACCACAGAAAAAGAGTTGTTGATGCTGGAAAGGTCTGGAAAAGGTTACAAAACCATCTCTAAAGAGTTTGGACTCCACCAAT
This sequence comes from Ancistrus triradiatus, assembly GCA_025084515.1. NCBI lineage: Eukaryota > Metazoa > Chordata > Actinopteri > Siluriformes > Loricariidae > Ancistrus > Ancistrus triradiatus. Next base: position 445,841 of record JAJAGP010000105.1, on the reverse strand, counting down.
CCACAGTCAGACAGATTGTGTACAAAATGGAGGAAATTCAAGACCATTGTTACCCTCCCCAGGAGTGGTCGACCAACAAAGATCATTCCCAAGAGCAAGGTGTGTTATAGTTTGCGAGGTCACAAAAGGACCCAGAGTAACCTCTAAGCAACTGAAGGCCTCTCTCACATTGGCTAATGTTATAATGTTCATGAGTCCACCATTAGAGGAACACTGAACAACAATGGTGTGCATGGCAGGGTTGTAAGGAGAAAGCCATTGCTCTCCAAAAAGAACATTGCTGCTCGTCTGCTGCGTTTGCTAAAGATCACATGGACAAGCCAGAAGGCTACTGGAAAGAATGTTTTGTGGAAGCATAAGACCAAAAATAGAACTTTTTGGTTTAAAAGAAAAGTGTTATGTTTGGAGAAAGGAAAACACTGCATTCTAGCATAAGAACCTTATCCCATCTGTGAAACATGGTGGTGGTAGGATCATGGTTTTGCTGCATCTGGGCCAGGACGGCTTGCCATCATTGATGGAACAATGAATTCTGAATTATATCAGAGAATTCTAAAATGAAAAAATGTCAGGACATCTGTCCATGAACTGAATCTCAGGAGAAGGTGGGTCATGCAGCAAGACAACGACCCTAAGGACACAAGTCGTTCTACCAAAGAATGGTTAAAGAAGAATAAAGTTCATGTTTTGGAATGGCCAAGTCAAAGTCCTGACCTTAATCCAATGGAAATGTTGTGGAAGGACCTGAAGCGAGCAGTTAATGTGAGGAAACCCACCAACATCCCAGAGCTGAAGCTGTTCTGTACGGAGGAATGGGCTAAAATTCCTCCAAGCCGGTGTGCAGAACTGATCAACAGTTAAAGGATTCACATACTTTTGCCACTCACTGATATGTAATACTGGATCATTTTCCTCAATAAATAAATGACCAAGTATAATATTTTTATCTCATTTGTTTAACTGGGTTCTCTTTATCTACTTTTAGGACTTGTGAGAAAATCTGATGATGTTTTAGGTCATATTTATGCAAGAATATTGAAAATTCTTAAGGGTTCACAAACTTTCAAGCACAACTGTACACTGACGAACATCATTTACAGCTTGTTACAAATAAGTAGCAGAAAGTCATACATACGAACACGAGTTGCACAAAAATTCTCTAAAAACATCATCTGAGTTGGTGAGCACATGACCGGTAAGGTTACAATTACACACACAATTCCCAGTGTTGATTGGCTGTTGAGGTGACCAGCTGTTTATGGCCACAACATCAGGAGTACTAAAGACAGATTTTTATTCCTATTCTGATTTATTATCATTTTTAAGACCTCAGTTGTTAAAGTGAACAGGATGTTAATCAGATGGACGTTAAACAGCACATACCTGTATTGGCCGATTTCCTTGGCAATGAAGCTCGTCTTGGCTGTCAATGAACCATTTTGATAGAATTTATCACAAGGCAGCTTTCAGATTTGTTTTAATTCGTTTGATCGTGTTTAATATTTGACGTCTGGCAGTGGTGTACAAATCAAGAGTTGAACTATACATCCAAGCATCTGTACAGTGATTTTGCAAGGGAAAATCTGGAAAGGCACATCATCATGCGGTAGGCCCCAGGCTGCGCTGGTTCCTTTAATAAAAAGACTTTCAGGCCACTCGAAGAGCGGTATTTAAGTTTAATTTGTTATGACCCGGTGGCAGTTTGAGCAGGTGTTTGGAGGGAACAGCGTCGAGGTTCGGCTAGTGGCAGCTCCAGCAGAGCCTGAACAGTCTGAGCGATGCGGTTCAGTCCTTCTTCCTCCAGAATGAGCTGAGCTGGACACAGTGATTCCTGGTGGGAATTTGAAGGACAAAGGAGAAAATTAGCACGCACAAACATGTAAGATATTCTCATAAGGAAGCACCGAGGCCAATTCAGACACATGCAGACAGATTAATGCAGACAAGGAACATGCACACCGAAGTGGTTCAGTATTCCTGATTCTCAGCTGCAGTCCTGAGGGAGCTTGGACTGCAGAATTGTGGCTTTTCCCTACAGGTTTAACACACCAGATTGAGTTTTTTGTGATAGCTTGAAGGCTGTGATAGTGCAGCTCCCCTCAAGAACTGTAACTAAGAGACCATGCATTTACATGTATAGTCTCATAACTGCAGGAAATTAGATTTTGCAAAACTTTAATGACCAGGTTTAAAGTACTTCATTAATCTGAACACAGGATGAAATTAAAGTCTGTATTTGTTAGTCAGTATTTCTTGCAGTAGTGAGTACAAGTAACAGAAACGGCAGTGATGTCACTGCAAATGCTCTAAATTAAGGAGCTGTAGGTAGTATTATCAACCAAGAGTGGTCCACCACAGATTGAATGTAATCTATCAACGTAATGTAAACGTAATTCAAGTTTCCTACTTCTTGTTAGTTGATTGGGACCACAAGTTTTGCCAAGTGTTATCACAACTTACTTTACCTCCAAATGTTTACTTCGAAATATTGGCAGCATTTAGCAGATGCCCCATTCCAAATCAAAATTACAACCGATACAATCTTGCAACGTACAACCCAAAACCAAAAGTGCTGGGACATTTACTTTGACATTTGGTTCATTGCAGACAGTATGAACCCAAGATATTTCAAGTTTTGTCTGGTCAACGTATTTTCATTTGTTCACATACTCCCATTCCTGCATTTCAAGCCTGCCACACATTCCCAAAAGAGCTTACCAAAAGCTTACATTCACAAATGCCACTTAAAACTTGACTGCGCAAAAAAGAAGCCTCATGTTAACCACGTCCAGAAGCAGTGTCGACTTCTCTGGACTCTCGCACAGTGGAAACGTGGATTGAGGTCAGAAGATTCAGTATTACAGATCTTAGATGCCATGTGCTCCAGACCAAGACGAAAAGGACCATCGAGACTTATCAGCAACAAGTCCAAAAGCCAGGCTCTGTCATGGGGTATGGGGTTGGGTCAGTGTCCACACCAAAGGTAATTTACACTTCTGATGGCAGCATTAATGCAGAAAAGTACATTGAGATTTTAGAGCAGCACATGCTGCTGTCAAGACGTCGTCTTTTCCAGGGACGTCCATGCATTTTTCAGCCAGAAAATGCAAAATGATGACACACATGACAAAGCCATGGCTGCGGATGAAGAGGGTATGGGTCCTGGACTGGCCTTCCTGCAGTCCTGATCTGTCCCCAACAGAGAATTTGTGGAGAGTTTTGAAACAAAAATGCGACAATAATCCCGTACTGTTGCACAATTTAAGACGTGCTTTCACGAAGAATGGGACAAAATAATACCTGAAAGACTATCATCTGATATCCTTGGTGCCACAACACCTTTTAAGTGTTGTGAGAAGGAATGGCAACATTACATAGTAAATGCTTCACTTCCCCAACTTTTAGCGCCAAATTGACCCAAACTCTTTTTGGAATGTTGACCAGAGAAAATGTTTTCATACTGTTCCAGTTTGTTCTGATTTGGGGTTGTACAGTGCAAGCAACTGGGGTTCAGGTCCTTGCTCGAGGCAACAGTGGAAGATGGGAAGTGTTGGAACCCTCAACCTGTCCATATGGTGTCCAGTAGTATACACTTCACACGTATTGGTATGTTAAATCAGAGTAAGACTTGTTAAGAGGTTCCACTTTCTGAACAGATTTTCTACATTACAATTTCATCCCATTTTACCCCTACTTATGCTCAGGGTCACAGAGGAAGATCAATCATAGGGTTCATCAAGTTGGGGGATTTGAACCCAGGTCCAAATGAACCACCATTTCCAGCAGCTGGCCCTTAACACCGAGTCACCAGAGCTGCATCATACAATGTAGTCGCTTATTTATGTAACTCAGGAGCATGGATGCTTAGACATGCATCCTCCCACTCCTACAGTGTCAGCCACCATTCCTTTTCAAACTGCAAAGTCACTGCAAATTACTCTTTCTGTACACCTGACCTTACAGCTGTCCAAGATAATTGGCGAGCTTCGATCTTATCGAGGGGAGCAAAGAATGGCATTAATCCCACACAGAGACCATAATGCCCCTCCCCTCCTCTGGTTGACCAAGCATGCCATGCCACCAAAACATATCCGCCAAGGACACGAAAAGCCTGCAGTGAATGTTTATTGGACTAATGCCAATAAACACATTCTCTAAGCTATTATATTGATTATTTACTATATTGATTTCTACTTTGTTTATTGTATATTTATTATATTATATTATTACAATATTAATATTATTATATTATATTATATTATATTATATATATATATATATATATATATATATATATATATATATATATATATATATATGTGTGTGTGTGTGTGTGTGTGAAAAGCGCTATACAAATATCTTTAAACTTCCCAAATCCCTTGGAGCAGATATGACGGAAGATATGCCGTATATGATGTATGACTGCACCCTCTAGTGTTCAAAGAATGCAACGAGATTATTAGATCTCCTGAAAGAGCGAAGGCCAGGGATATTTCTGCAGTTATCTGATTATTCAGGTGGGCATGTAAACAGCATACTCCGAGCTAGAAATCAGATTAAGAAATCTAATAACGAGCTGGAATTTAGCTCAGTAATTGGATTTCTCAGCGCATCTAATTGTATAGCCTTACTCTGATTTCAGTCAGTTTTCTCAGTCTATGCATGCACTCAAACGAAGCAGGAAGCCACTAGCGGAATCGAACACGGTTGCCAGGTCCACTTATTCTAAGAGACCTCGACTCTTTTGTTTCCATAGGCCTGGTGCTTGTTGCTATCGCTGGCAACCATGTAATTAAACACAGCATCCATGAAATAGCTACCAAACACTTCTGGAGAGACTCTGAAACGCAGTATATGCTCAAGGACTGTTTGATGGACTGTGGTAGCCTAGCGGTTAAGATACTGGACTATGGACCAAAAGGTCCAGGGTTCAAATCCCACCTCTGCCACTGTTGGGTCCTTGAGCAAGGCCCTTAACCCACAATTGGTTGGACTGTAAGATTGTATCAATTGTAAGTCGCTCTGGATAAGGTCGTCTGCTAAATGCTGTAAATGTAAATTATTTAATTAATAACGTTTGAAGTTTTTGTCGCATCCTTCTGTGAGATTATTGGCTGGTTGGAAAGAAGAAATCCTGGAGGTTTCCCATTATCTGATCACCCCAGTGCATGTAAATGTATTGACTGGATTACAGACATATTCTGATTTTCTGCAGTTATGGGATTATTAAGTGCATGTAAACGCACTCACTGATAATCTCAATATTGTGCATGTAAACACACTATCACTAGCAGTTTAAGCATACACACAACCTTATTCCAATCCCCCTTTCCAACGGTAAAGTACCATACTGATGTCTTAAACCGTTATTCCATAACCATGCATTGCTGATTTAAGAAAGGAAACGTGAAGCACACAAGTCCTCTCAGAAACCCAAGAAGTTCTAGCATTCCTCAACAAGATCCAAACTCAATCACGCACCCTGCTTATATCATTCACTCTGACAGTAAGGATGGATTAAACACTTACCTCTGCAATAAGGAAACACAACGGCTACAGACTCAAAAGATATCAAAAGACACCTGAGGGAAGATTACTGGCTGGAGCTGAAGATGAGTAGAGAACATTGCAGACACAACACAACAGACACAACACACAGCAAGCAGCACAGAACACGAGCATCCATTTTGCGTTTTTTTTAATAATTTCATTAAAGGAAATAAAACAACCTATATAAACTCAAACCTCCTGAAATACATTAGAGGGATATAAATATAACAAAAATACAACATCTTGTATCTTAACCATTTCTTTGACGATGAAAATTCAACTCTAACCCAGTAACCACTTGCTTCAGTCTAAGAAACATTTTGGTTGAATCATTATTGCAGATCTCGCTCTAACAACAACAACAAAAAAAGATATTGTGCAGCGAAAGTAGGTGAAAGCAGAAAGGGCAGCATTCGCAGCTAGTTCTTCCCATCACATTTTCACAGATGCATATGCCGTGTGCCCCCGTTTCGAGTCCATAGCAGGCTTAGTGTTAAAACGAGCTCTTCAGCCGAGTTAATCAGTGTACACTCGGAATGTGAGAAAAACATTTTTTGGGCTTTACAGTCAAATCTGTCCCGAACGTTCTTTAGATCCTTCTGTGTTTGAGAAAACTCATTTAAATATTAGAAACGAAACACCCTAGTGAGAGGGCTTCAACAAATAGGATAAGTGAAAATTAAGCCATTTTTACACATTAATTCTTCTCTCCCCTCATATTTCTATCTTATCAGCGCCGCCCTTCTGTTTCTCCCTCTCTTTCCCTCCGTCCTCTCCCTTGCGCCCTTATCACTCTCTCCAGATGAGTGTCTGCTCATTAGTCAACTGTCTGCAAAGCCGCTAAATCACATTAAGTATGCAGGGAACACAAAAGCAACAGGCGCAGACAGTAGTGGGGAAACATGGGTACTCGTGGAACTAAAACCTCCATTACTGGGCCATTTAGACGGCAGCAAAGGAGGCTTAGGAAACTTTGGGCGGAACGTTCTTCCGCCGAGATCAATCTGAAGAAGCTTAAATATTTCATCAAAACTTGCTGCTAGCTGACTGACACAAAATAGGTCTTGGTGTGAATAAACCACACAAACTCTGCCACTTCCAACGTTTCGCATATCTTGGCAACAGACTCGATTACTGCCATGACATGCAGCGGAAAATTAAGTGCATCAGATTTGACACCAAATTAACAGGTGATGAGGTTCTATATTGAATGATTTGCCCTACAAGACCTTGTTCCACCCAACACTGCTGCTGAACACAGGAATGTGTGAATAAATAAACAATAACTTAATCATGTTACATAGCAAGCGAACAATAAAACGTACGTCGAACGCTACAACTAAACAGGGTTTTTGAACCGAACTTTTGTACCGTAAAGAAATGAGTGCAGTTGTGCGACACCACTGCCCCCTGGTGGTCACAGTTAAAACTAGGAAAACAAAGCAACGACTGGCAGACATCGAATTCCAGTCCCTGAACCCTGATATTTGAATAAGTTAATTAGATATTGATATTCAGTGGATGGAAACGGCATCCTTAATACTTAAAGCATACTAGGGATCAAAGGGACTGGACATGGACAGTGTAACAGTAGCTTTAGTCAAACATTGGAGGCACTTACACTTGCAAGCACTGAGAGAAAGTGGTTCAACTCATTAAAGCCCTTTGAACAAAACGTAACGTGACTACTTGCGCCAACAGTGCGGGACCTTTAAAAAACACATTCTTCCTTGGGGACATACAAAACGATCCTGAAAGACAGAGTGTGTACGCTAAGGCAAAGCGGTATTGAAGCCCTTTGGGGAGTGGACACTAGGAACAGAACAGACCGTGTGCTATCCTTTACGTTCATCCAGCTCTGATGGGTTTAATATAATATCATGCTTTTAGTGTTTTTAATTCTCGAGTTTAAAAACGGCCCGGACGTCTCCGTCCAGGAACAAACCTTAAACTATGATAAATAACATTCCTGCAGGCGTGGTGACATGTTTACAGCTCTAATCCCGATGGTCATTTGAAGCCACATACATCCACAGTTACAGTGTAACAGTACAACGCTGGATGTGTGTGTGCTGTTTGGACGGCGCATGTCCGTTCTGCTCCGTCGTTTACTTTATGCTACAGCCTCGAATCCAATGCCACCCCCGGTGCCAACGCTGAGGATGCGCCCTGCCAAAAAAGCCTTGAGAAAACGTCAAAGCACGTCGGTTATCGAATAAGTGTACTCTCGTGTAAACGCAGACATGTACGCGGTTTACGCGGTTATATAGTAGTAGAGCAGGTAGAGCAGGCCCATGGCGCAGCAATAGAAGAGTAAGAAGCCGGTGGGGACGAGGGAGAAGGGAGAAAGAGGGGGTGAGAGGGCTTTTATCTCCTCTGACAACTCCTCTGCTCCTTCTATCGTCAGCAGAGCCTCCACACAGCGCTGCACTGCGCGCAGCTTGCTGCACAGGATATCGGACGCTAAACACAGCTCCTTCTGAGAGTGAGAGAGAGAGACAGACAGAGAGGGCAACAATGATGCAGCAGAGGAGAAAAGAAAAGGCAGAGTTGGAAAAGTTCAGAGTACGTGAAAGCAAAGGAAGAGAGAAAGGCAAGAGCGTCAATAAATCAGAGTCACACTGACAACATGATTCAAATCAAGCACACTTAAGACAAGGCAGCAAAGTCAAGAGCTCATAACGGAGCCGATTAATTAGACAGACTCACCTCAGGAACACCGAGCTTGCGACAGGCGGAGATAAAGTTCTCAACGTTGAGACGACACTTGGCGGCGCTCAGTTTAGGCTGAACAGATCAAACAAAACGAGTTAAAAGTGGTCCGGCCGGACTTCAAGCCAGTTCCACCAAGATCACGGAGACTCACCACCGCTGGGGAAGGTATGTGGATGATTGACACGGATCGAGGGCGGAGCTGATTGGCTAGCTGGCAGAGAACCGTGCCATTAGACAGTGCTTCTCCCAAGTCTTCTGGAAGGGTGATCTTCAAACGAGACTCCAGAGACTGATGGACGGGGAGCGAATGAGAGGAAATATATTAGTCGATGCTGTCAGTGCCAAACTGCAGAGTGAAAAATGGAACAATCTAGAAGACTCCAGAGGAGTTCTTTCTTAAACACTGAATGTGCTGAAAGAACACACAAATGTGAAGTAGTGTGGGTGGATACACACATTCACCGCACAATTTGCCGATCTATTCATACACTTAAGTCCTTTTCAGATGGGGTAGATTATCAGCGGGGGGCCTCTGATTGAATTCTCACACATTTCAGACCCTGGGTAGGTTACATTCTGTCTACTCTGCATTTACATTTACATTTACAGCATTTAGCAGACGCCCTTATCCAGAGCGACTTACAATTGGTACAGTCTTACAATCCAATTGTGGGTTAAGGGCCTTGCTCAAGGACCCAACAGTGACAACTTGGCAGACGTGGGATTTGAACCCTGGACCTTCTGGTCCATAGTCCAGTACATTACCCGCTAGGCTACCACAGTCCCATTCTGCATTTTCTTTGAATCCGGATGTATAAATGACATGTAAATGACTGATAAAATTGGCCATTATTTCTGCAAAACTACACAAAAGTACAGGTACACGACATCCATTCGCACAACGGAATTATTTCATAGGCAACGACTACAATTTTCTGGGCCAATTTCAATTGTTTTTCTTTCTAAGAAATACAAATGACAGCATACAGAAACATTTTTGTTCGACTTTTCTTTTAATGGAAACGTCTTCATTGCCAAGGAAAGACGTTTCGCTAGATTTAGCTTCCTTCAGCAGGGTGACGCTGATTTAAATGGCTCAGACTGAAATGGAGCCCTACTCCCTCATTAGTATTGCACTATATAGGGAGAGACTGTTTAGTTTACTAAGAAACACTAAAAACAAAACTGAGATTTTACTCTTCCTCATCATCAATGTGCATCAGCACCGGTCTCATAAACGAACTGCCCCCATGGATCCTGAAAAGGTTAGTTATAAGAGCCAACTGGAAGGAAAACAAGAGCTGAATCCTCCAGAACACAGGCTGCAGTTAGCATTAGCAGCTATGCTAGAGCCCTGTGTTCACCAATAGAGTACATGTACATCTACAGCATTTAGCAGACGCCCTTGTCCAGAGCGACTTACAATTGGTACAATCTTACAATCCAAGCAATTGTGGCTCAAGGACCCAACAGTGGCAGCTTGGCAGAGGTGGGATTTGAACCCTGGACCTTCTGGTCCATAGTCCAGTACCTTACCCGCTAGGCTACCACAGTACCATTGCGCATTGTTTTTACTTTCAATCCATTACTCACTAAATTACAGCTTTTTCAACCCTTTATTATACAATACGCTTTGAGTTAATGATTTAAAATCCACTATGAATCGGATGGGGAAATCTTACTTGTCATCGTTATACATTTTTTATTTATTTTCTTAGATGGGTTCACAACCCAGCTCAGCCAAGCTGTCACTGTCGGAGGGAGTAAGCTGGGATATGAGCAGGCTGTATATATGTACACCCAGTATATATGTAGAATAAAATAAATGCTGTTTATGGACAACAAATCCACCTTCATCGTTCAAGAACACAGGGTCTGCAGGAAGTCATGTAGGAGGACAGACAGGAACAGAGTGCATGTAGGTGCTGCTTACCTTACGTAACTGGGAGATGTCTGCTCTCTCTTCTCGTGGGGATTTGAGTGTGGAGCGAGACTCGCTGCGACCCGACTCAGCCAGAGACTGCACTGAACCTGACACACACACACACACACACACACACCATCTAGGTAAGTGCATGTTAATAAGGACTTCCAATTGAAATAATGGATTACTGTAGCTTCTTAATTCTACCTAAAACAAACAAAAGTTGTAGATTTTGTAAATAAGCAAATAAAGTTCCCAGTATAATGTCCCCACAAGATCAAAATGTATGATGTCCCTATCATTCAGGGGATATATAACCCCCACAAGTACAGTGGTGCTTGAAAGTTTGTGGACCCTTTAGAGAAGTCTATATTTCTGTACAAACATCAGATTTTCCCACAAGTCCTAAAAGTAGATAAAGACAAGCCAATTAAACAAATCAGACAAATATATTATACTTGGTCTTTTATTTATGGAGATAATCCAATATTATATAGCTGTGAATGGCAAAAGTATGTGAACCTCTAGGATTAGCAGTTAATTTGAAGAACTTGAATTTAGAGTCAGATATTTTCAATGGGAGGACAATCAGGTGTGAGTGGGCACACTTGTATTTAAAGAACAGGGATACAAGAACAAAGGAGCTTTTTGACGACCACAGAAAGAGTTATTGATGCTCATCAGGCTCCAGAAGGTTCAGTTTGGACCCCATCAATGCAGTCAGGCAAACTGTGTAAACTGTGGAATTTCCAGACCATCGTTACTTAGTCAACCAATAACGATCACTCCAAGAGCAAGATGTGTAACAGTCTGCAAGGTCATATGGAACCCAGGTAACATCTAAGCAACTAAAGGCCTCTTTCACATTATCTAATGTTATGTGGTGAATGCTGAACAACAATGATGTGAATGGCTGAGTTGGAAAGAGAAAGCTACTGCTCTCCAAAAGAAACACTGTTTTCATGTGGTACATGGACAATCCAAAGGCTATTGGAAAACATTTCTGGATGGATGGGACCAAAGAACAACATTTTGGTTTAAATGAGAATTGTTATGTCTGGTGATAGAAAAACATTGCATTCCAGCAATAGAACATTAACCCATCTGTGAAAATGTTAGGTTTGGGCCTGTTTTGCTGCGTCTGAGCCAGGTTGGCTCACCATCATCACTGAAATAATAAATTATCAATGATAATTGCATATTCTAAAGAAAAAGATCAGGATATCTGTCAGTGAATCTCAAGAGAATGCAGGTAAATGCAGAAAGATAATCCTCAGCGCAAAACTTCTACCAAAGAATGCTTGAAGAAGACTAAAGTTAAAGATTTGAAATGACCAAGTCAAAGTTCTGACCTTAATCCAATAGAAATACTGTGGAAGCAGCTCATATGAGGAAACCCACACATCCAGGCACGAAGAATGAATCAGCAAAAAATTCCTCCAAGACGTGCAGCACTGATCAGCAGATACTGGAAACACTTACTTGTGCAGTTATTGCTGCACGGGGGTGGAACACTGAAGGCAAAGGGTCACATACTTTTGCCACTCACGGATATGCAATATCCTTGGGTTAGGGTTAGATACACAGAAGTATAATATTTTGGTCTCATTTATTCAACTGGGACTATGGTAGCCCAGCAGGTAAGGTACTGGACTATGGACCAGAAGGTCCAAGGTTCAAATCCCACCTCTGCCAAGCTGCCACTGTTGGGTCCTTCAGCAAGGCCCTTAACCCACAATTGCTTGGATTGTAAGACTGTACCAATTGTAAGTCGCTCTGGATAAGTGTAAATGTAAATGTCTTTACTTTTAGCACTTGTGTGAAAATCTGATGATGTTTTAGGTCATATTTAAGCAGAAATACAGACAACTCTGAAGGGTTCACAAACTTTCAAGCACCACTGTATAACAAATACCTGGTCAGACAGACAGAGACACATATTCATAAGGAAATGCTGTTTTGTTCCCATAAAGACCTAAATACAACCCTGAATACATCAAACATTTGAAAGTTAGTACTTTTTCTGCAGACATCAAAAGTTTGTACACGATCATCCCTAATGAAGATGAATCACGAGCTTCAAATCATTTTCAAGCAAACACCTTCATAAGGCCTAAGGAGGACTGTACAATTTTCCACACCATTACTTTCTTCCATCTCCAGCTCTGTCATCACATACCAAAATGCACTTGGACTTAAAACTGCACTTACCAGCCAAACCATATTTATTGGCAGATGTCTGAGAAGGAACATAATTCCTAAGGGGATCATACTCAACTTTAATCCCAACATAAATACCAACCAGTGTAATCCTCTTCCTACATGTAACAGAGGAAGAACTACAGCATCTTCATACAGGATCCATACACTAAACAGAACAATGGATAGTTTAGACTGCTCAGAGTGATCAATATACTTATATTTAATATACTTTTCAAGGCTTTTGTTAAAGGCTCTTGGTGTGTTCTAATCAGTGTCCCATCCTTGGTATGTGCAGCTACAGTTGGTTATATATCAGCATTTATATCCACTAATTCCACGCCTAATAAATTGACTTCAGTTATTAATACTAACAATCTGTCATAACAATGCTTGCTGATTTTAATAAGAATCCCCTTAAACTCTTTCTCCAACCTTCAACTGATATACAGTTTCCTCTATATTTATTGGCATTAGATAGAATTAATATTCTTAGAAACATAACGTAACTGAAGCATTTTTGATTAGTGTGTCTAGAACTTAAGCTGTAATCCACGACTTCCTGTTTCACTAGGGTATATACATGAGGGGGCAAAGGGGTCAAATTCTCTGTCATTTGTCAACATGGGAAAGACAAGAGAACACACAAACCAAACAAGAGAAAAGTGTGTTGAACGTGACACGTCAGAGAATGGCTATACAAACAGCTACCCATCTGAAATGCCAATATCTACTGTTTGGGAAATATTTTAAAAGGTTCCGATCAACTGAGGCTGAGACAAACTTGAAGCAAACCCTAAAGGCGGTTTTGGCATGAAAAGGATGAATAAACTAAAAAGAGCCTGACGTGCACTGTTCTGTATGGTGGAGGGTGTCTGATGCTGTGGGCTGTGTCTTCCTCCAAAAGGTCCTGGGAACCTCGTTAGAGTACATGGTGTCATGGACTCCATAAAATAGCAGGATATTTTATATCAAAATCTGTCTGCCTCTGCCGAGAAACTAAACAATGCTTCGTCATTCTATCGTCCAGCAGGACAATGATGCAAGACATATACAGTGATGCTTGAAAGTTTGTGAACCCTTTAGAATTGTCTATACTTCCGCATAAATATGACCTAAAACATCAGATTTTCACACAAGTCCTAAAAGTAGATAAAGAGAACCCAGTTAAACAAATGAGACACAAATATTATACTTGGTCATTTATTTATTGAGGAAAATGATCCAATATTACATATTAGTGAGTGGCAAAAGTATATGAACCTCTAGGATTAGAGTCAGGTAAAATTAGAGTCAGGTGTTTTCAGTCAATAGGATGACAATCAGGTGTGAGTGGGCACCCTGTTTTATTTAAAGAACAGGGATCTATCAAAGTCTGCTCTTCATAACACATGTTTGTGGAAGTGTATCATGGCATGAACAAAGGAGATTTCTGGAGATTTCCAGCTCATCAGGCTGGAAAAGGTTACAAAACCATGTCTAAAGAGTTTGGACTCCACCAATCCACAGTCATACAGATTGTGTATAAATGGAAGAAATTCAAGACCATTGTTACCCTCCCCAGGAGTGATGGACCAACAAAGATCACCCCAAGAGCAAGGCGTGTAATAGTTGGCAAGGTCACAAAGGACCCCAGGGTAACTTCTAAGCAGCTGAAGGCCTCTCTCACGTTGGCTAATGTTAATGTTCATGAGTCCACCATCAGAAGAACACTGAACAACAATGGTGTGCATGTCAGAGTTGCAAGGAGAAAGCCACTGCTCTCCAAAAAGAACATTGCTGCTCGTCTGCAGTTTGCTAATGATCACGTGGACGAGCCAGAAGGCTATTGGAAGAATGTTTTGTGGACGGATGAGACCAAAATACAACTTTCTGGTTTAAAAGAAAGCGTTATGTTTGGAGAAAGGTAAACACTGCATTCCAGCATAAGAACCTTATCCCATCTGTGAAACATGGTGGTGGTAGTATCATGGTTTGGGCGTGTTTTTGCTGCATCTGGGCCAGGACGGCTTGCCATCATTGATGGAACAATGAATTCTGAATTATATTAGAGAATTCTAAAGGAAAATGTCAGGACATCTGTCCATGAACTGAATCTCAAGAGAAGGTGGGTCATGCAGCAAGACAACGACCCTAAGCACACAAGTCGTTCTACCAATGAATGGTTAAAGAAGAATAAAGTTCATGTTTTGGAATGGCCAAGTCAAAGTCCTGACCTTAATCCAATGGAAATGTTGTGGAAGGACCTGAAGCGAGCAGCTAATGTGAGGAAACCCACCAACATCCCAGAGCTGAAGCTGTTATGTAGGAGGAATGGGCTAAAATTCCTCCAAGCCTCTAAGGTCATACCAGAAAGCAAAGGTTCACAGACTTTTGCCACTCACTAATATGTAATATTGGATCATTTTCCTCAATAAATAAATGACCAAGTATAATATTATTTGTTTAACCGGGTTCTCTTTATCTACTTTTGTTAAGTCATATTTATGCAGAAATACAGAAAATTCTAAAGGGTTCACAAAGCACCACTGTATCCACATCAATACAATCAAGGCTTACAAAACACATAATCAAGCTTCTTATCTCATCTTATCACATCTCAATCCCTTGATAAGATAATCCTTTATTTGTCGCACAATGGGGAAAGCTGTAAATGTTCTCATCTTATCAGGGGATTGATCCAAACCCCAAAGAAAACCACAAGAGAGAACCTAGGACCCAGGATGCTCTGGAGTGATTCTGCAAAGAGGAATGATCTCAAATTCCATGCTCTGTATTCCTCAACCTTATAAGATGTTACAGATGAATACTTGCTGTTTTATTTTCAAATGGAGGATGTATAAAGTATTAAAAGCAATATTTGCCAATAATTGTGGCACATGCTTTTATTAAACACAATTACTTCTTGATCCCCCCTCCGACTAAATGTATTTATTTAAATGTTAGATTTGTTTATTCATATTGTCAGTGCATGATGATGTAGAGAACTGTATAGCCAGTGGAAAGACTACTAAGTTATTATTTATACAGTTCTAAACAACCCTGTTTGCCCTCATCATGAGAATTTCAAACACGAAGCATTTTAAATGAACACTAATAAACAATTAACTGGCAACAAAAGGTTTAACACCAGTCACAGAAAAACCCTTAATCTATCCAAGAAAGCACTTAAAGATCCTTGGAAAAAAGGAAGCAGAAACACAACCTTCAGCATTTCCAGCAATTACAACCAATCAATAAAGAAGTTCAGACACTGGAGCCATTACCATAATGAGGACAGGAAATGGATGGTACTAATACGTCCTAGTAGAGCTGGCAGATGTACACACGTTCCATTACGCTGTGGATCACATAAGTGTATTTGCCTGTCCTATTGTGCATAGTACTGCTGTGTTGTTCGTAATACTGTCTATAATGTTTATGCATTTTTGGCTTCCATCGAACCATCCTCTTAAGTGTTCCGGCTTTCCCCTACACAGGGTCGTAACCGTGCATTTTCTGTATTTTCTATAATTGTTGTGAATTTCCGTAACTTAAAAATGGATTGCATACCTGTACATTAAAACCAGTTTGTAATTACATTAATAAAGCCTGTAACATTTTTAGTTTAAGATGGCTTTCCTGTTTCAGGACTATATCAAGACCCTTGATATACTCTTAGAACAGATAATCTGACTTGTGCTTTGCTCAGTCCATATACGCTATGTTCATACTCTAAGCTGTACGTGTACCTGAAGTCTTGACATTGCAGCGTGAAGAGGCTCGGAAGAGGAAGCTGTTTGGTTTGGGCGCAACGCCGGTAGGAGAGCAGGCCTTACTTGAGGGCACATCTAAAAACAAACCAGAAACCCTGTAGCTTACATATCCTCATTGACAAAATAATAACGCACCAGATAGAAACGCTGGCTACAAATCTTGGCATGCAGTTATTTCTCAGAGGCTACTTTTGGGAAGTGTACCTCTTGGTGAGAGAACAATGACTGATAGAAATGCCTCTACGATGCACTCAAAGACATTTCGGACTGTGGTAGCCTAGCGGTTAAGGTACTGGACTATGGACCAAAACGGTCCAGGGTTCCAATCCCACCTCTGCCAATCTTCTACTGTTGGGTCCTTGAGCAAGGCCCTTAACCCACAATTGCTTGGACTGTAAGACTGTATCAGTTGTAAGTCTGCTAAATGCTGTAAATGTAAATTTAGCCCAGTTGACAGACTTGAATTGAGGTGTCTGAGGCAGAGCTTCTGTGAGGGCAAACAGGTGCTAGCCGGCCCAGACAAACCACCAGTATAGAAGATCGATAGATCTCTATCACAAGCAGTTTCATTGTCCACCATCTAGACACAGGTGACACCTTCACTAGACACTCGTCTCTGCCCGGACCATTTCCAGGTTCTTAGCAGAAGGAAATTTGTTGTGACGAGGATGAAGATCTACAGGACCAGCCGCAACATCTGTGAGCAAATGTGCCACAGGATACCATACAGAACCTGTCTGCCCCTAATGCACAACTCTATCCATTTTGTATCCAGGCTAGAGGCAGCCCAACAGGCTACTAGAGCTCCTTTCAGTTGTACAGTTCTTCCCACTACCCTTGTGCTCTAATATTGTAATCACTTACATACACCATCATTCTTTCACACATATAAAGTTTCATTCAATTCCAACGAGTCCTTCTTGGTGAGTTTTTGTCAATGTGTGTATACAGACAAACACTGCATATTAGTGGGAGAAAGTGTGAGCTGATCAGAGGGCCATACTGCTTAGTGTACAAGTGTGTGTTTTACCTGTACGACTTGTTGAACGCTGCAGAGACGCTGGGTGAACCATGTTACAAATCTGATCCACGGTCTAACAGAAGGGGAAAGAGCAGAAATGAGTACAAGTGACATAACTGAAGAGACAACAAACAGCTAAATGGGATGTGAGATGGAGGAAATGGTATAAACAGACCGCAGATCTCTGGCGCAGCCCATTAACTGGAACAATGCTTTCTGTTGATTCGACACTAGAGGGAGACAGAGACTTTATGTCACGAACACACCAGAACACTTCAATCTGACTGAGGTCAGACTGCAAAACAAATCGGATTTCACTTTCAAATGTGACTTAGTGTCTGAACTGCAAATTATAAAAGAGCACATCCGATTTATCCACTCAGACTGCAGCGACTATTAGTGGTCTACCAAGCTTTCTACGGTAACAATATGGTTCATATTTAGAGTTAAGTGATACATTTCCCCGAATAGAGAATAGATATTACATATTCATTGCTCTAGGTTGAGTTCCCATCACCCCACCAAAACCACTTTCTTCCATGTCATTGTTTTGTCATCAATTAAAATGTGGCTTGAATCCGATTACAAAACATCTGATGTCCATTCATCCATGCATTCAATTTCTTATCCGCTTAATCTTTTACAGGTTCACGGGAGAGCCGGTGCCTAGCCGGCAGCACAGGGCGCAAGGCAGGAACAGCCCTAAACAGAACGCCAATCCATCGTGAGACGTCCGATTCTATGTGGTTTTAAGATTGTATATCATCTGTTCATCTCAAATAGGACCTGAACTCTCATTAGAATTGCACTGTTTGTCTGAACCCAGCCTAGATGCACTGCTAAATATAGTGGTTCCAGTTTAACCTTCACTTTCACTGCACGTCTAAGTCAAACAACTCAAGCACAGAGGTACAAACTTTTTTATCAACACTTCAAGCTCTTGCAGTGTGTGAAAGGACAACACTTCAACTGGCATGACTATTCACTCAATTCTAATTTTTGTTCAAATACAAGTTGTTTCAGGTTGTTCATCTGATCTTTGTCATGCAGACACTAATTATACACTAGTACTAACAAATCTTGACCCTGAACTAACCTGCATGCACAAAAACAAACAGAAAGTGGAATCTTACACATTTTGGCAAAATACTCTCATATATCAAAGTAAATGTATGGCATTATTAATAGTATTTTATTCATTTGTTTATCATTTACATACAACAAAATTCCCAGAGGCTTATCTGAGTCGAGCTGCTTTCTCCGGTTGCATCCCAGGTCTCGTTCTATGACGTACTAGGTAGACTCAAGAGAGCTATTGTTTTCTAACCTCTGCAGTGCACATTCAGAACGAAAGAGAAACCATTGTGGACTGATTATCGCACATATTGCATGTAGCCAAGCTAAAAACAAAGTACATTATTAAAATTTATATGCAAGTGTAGTGCTACTAATAATGTCCATTCTGCCTGTAGCAGTGTACAGTTATGGTCTTCATTTAACATTCAAATGCATATTATACCACAGGATCAGTAGTTCCGACCCTGCAATCTGATTGGCTGAGAGACGATTGTCCCCGGACTTTATAGATGATAAAGGCACTCTGACCGGCGCTCTGTAAGTATTACTCCTTGGCATACACACATAACCTAACAACGATGCCCGCCCTAAAAAGCAGCCAAGTTATAAAGAGTAAAACCCTGCCGAAATGAAAGCTATAATTAGTTATAAAATCTGGTGGTTTTGAAAACGATTGAAATTTGGAAGATGAAGCTACTAATGACCAACCTGAGCCAAAGGTTTATCACCTTTAGGATTTGGAAGCTGGAAAAGCCAAACAAAGTCAGTCCTATAAATCAAACATCCGGCTCTTAATGGATTCACAGCTCGACTGAAGATCAGTTTTAGTCCCATCAACAAAAATGCTGAATCAGCTTCATCCCTCACAAAGACGTCGTTTGCTGGAGTTAAACTCGGCTCTGTCATTAAACCCCATCGGCGGCTGATCGGAGCTTCGTTCCTCTGACAGGTTTGTTATCTGGAAGTCCAGCTCTAACCCAGAGAAGCTGCTGATGCTCTGTAGCTCTGTCCTTACATTTCTGACTGATCAGATTCACATTAAGAGCTTCATCATACAAATTTATAATCACTAATCAAATCCTAGACTTTGGTTAGAACACCGGGATCTCACTCTGATCTGCTTCAGTCGGTAGAATAGTGGATCTTACTAACAAGCCTGCCTTATAAACCCCACCCATTTTATTTGCTGAATGGAAATAAACTTTCTTTTTAAAAAATTAAACCTTATCCATCAATATATTTATGTTTATTGTCTGTATAATAAACAGTTATTGGTCATTCTGTTCCTCGACTTTATGACTGAAGGGCTTATCCTGCACTTTCCTGTGCTAAGTGACGTGTGGCGGGAGTGGCGAGTGGTGGGAAATATAGTGAGGAAAAGCCAGTCACGACAATAGTGTTTTGTTTTTCATTATCAATATATTATTCAATACATTACATCAGATATCCAATACTTTAGTATTAGGGTTAGGTTAGGGGTAGGTGTAGTATTAATTAGCTACAGTAACCATTAAGTCCATGGAAAGTCCACAAAACATCTTTACCTGGTGTGTGTGTGTGTGTGTGTGTGTCTGTGTGTGTGTGTGTGTACCCTATGATGGATTGGGCCATCAGTTAAACCCCAGCTCCTCACAACCCTAAATTGGACTAAGCAACTAGGAAATGAATAAATGTTGTACAGCAAAGGTTCAGTGGCAGCAGGTTGGAAACTCGCACACAAATGTGAAGCAGGAAGAATTAGAGCTGTGTGTGTTTACTGCCTTGTTACCAGGCAACAGTTAGAGAGCTAATGTGGGCAAACATTTGGAACAAACTTATGATGGATGTTAAGTTCAACTGACAGATAAGTCACATGAACTGGTATGCTTATTGAGCCTTGTCCACACTAACATGGCTATTTTAAATACTCAGGTTTGTTTATGTATTATGACCTTTAATCCATAATAAAAAAAAAACATTTGACAACTGTAACACCATCTTTTACAGGCACACCTGCTGGCACACTTTACTGACATGCTTCTCATTAACCGTCTGGGCTGGCTTACATAGGATGCTCAAGCTCAGTGTACACGATGTCGCCAAAAGTTTGTGGACAAAAACTAGTAATAAGCCACACTCAGTGCTAGGTTCATAATATGAATCATACTGGCACAGAATCTCCATAGACATCCGGGGACAGTAGAATGGATTGTACTGAATATCTTAGTGACTATGTGACACATTCAAACGTTTCCAAGGTTGTATCCAACCTCAGTGTCCGAACTCTCAGTCCACATAATGTAAAGAAACTGAAATCTGTATAAAGCTTTACTTCAGTCTATTTCAAATATAATGCCATGTCTGGCACAAAGCCCACATTCATGACAGGAGTAATTGTATTAGAAATGTATCTATTGAAATACCTGGGCACAGTATTCTGGGATGTTTTGGGTTTTTTTGTCTCTGTTATTAAGAGAAATTGTAATACTAATGTCTCGGGTACAATTCTTTTATAGTTGTCGCTGAATAAAGTCGTTGTCTTTATGTCTGTATAAATCAAACGTAACTGGCTTTACTTCACCTTTACATGCGTTATAGACTCAGCACTAGTTTTTCTTTTGGCATGTTACCCTGTTGGGTTTGTATGCCTTACAGACATTTTGTCCCACAGGTCAATGACTGATAGCATGCCGGCAGCAACACGCATTAACTGTCAACCACACTAGACACGATGCAGGCCTCGTCTCTCTTACCACGACACACTTCCTGTACCCGCCTGTTTGGCCGTCGCTGCTGAATGACTTCCTGTTTTCAGACCCATCTTGTGCAAACTGGAAGAAAACACAGTGTAAACGTCACTATTCTTGTGCAGGATGATGGTCTGGTCCCTACACGACCTTACACTGCCACGTTTACATTTATGTCATTTAGCAGACACCCTTATCCAGAGCGACTTAAGGACTTTTCACGCAGATGTAAAGAAACACGGATGCAATTTTTAACATAGTGGGACCTTCACACCAAGTCTGACGTGTTTTTTGTCTAAACACTCCCTGAAACACTCCCTGTCCACTTTTGCTTTCTTTAATTTCCCCTCTCTTAATGTGCCTCGTCGTGTCTTTTTCACATCGTCAAATTAAAAAAAAAAACAAAGATACAGTGGGGCAAAAACGTATTTAGTGAGCCACTGAAGTTCTCCTACTTAGAAAGATGAGAGAGGTCTGTAATGGTGGCCTAAGACTTTTGCACAGTACTGTACACAGCGATAAAACGCAAGAGATCTACAAGCGTTAAGATATTACACCTCTCTGCAATGCATTAGCAGCTTTGTTTCATTACCTCTGAAGATGCAAGAGACTAATGAAGTAACACTGACTCACCAACAACCCTCGTGTTCCTGTATAACCTTCCACACTGCACTCGATGCAGTGATTTGCTACCCAATAGAAACTGCTACACTGTGCTTGTTCATCCAACCATGAATCTCCACTAGTTATAAATAGATTCCCACTATACGGTTCCCTGAATATTTGCTTTATGTCTCCTCAGCCTGTGCATCTTGCCTGCCCTCACCGCTCTTTCTGCTGCTGCTGTGCCCGCTCTCTTTCCTGCCAGATCTGCAACGTGCCAGGCCTCCTCTTCTCCTCCAGCGTGGGACTGGACGGGGAGCTGGCATCTGCTGAGTCACTGCTAACACTGCTCCTGCAGAGGGAAATTACATCCTTAAAAGAAAAACTGGCATCATTACTCCAAAAATGTTAACAGCAGCATTTGGGGTTTTGAGTCTTATGACTGAAGTGAAACAAAAGCTCAGCTAAATCTGTGGGTCAGCGCGATCATATGGACACAGAGGAGCACGGGACCTTTTATGACTTTGCCAGTGTTCGTGTCATCAGAAAACGTTAGATTAGCATTATGAAGTAAGCCTGCTCCAGACCTTTAGACCTAAAAATACATTCTAGCATAAACAAAATTTACTAATGTATCAAATGATCGACAGGAATCCCAAACTGATTTTGGATGGTTACGCAGGTCTTGTTTGTTCTGTACCTGCACACACACACGTACATACCCACACACACTTCAGTGAGATTGACATCACTTAACTAGGACCTGCCTGACAAAGTGAAGTACACCAAAAGATCCTTAAAAGCTGCACATCATGCCGAGATCCAAAGAAATTCAGGAACAATAGTGAAAGAAAGTCATTGAGATCTATCAGTCTGGAAAGGGTTATAAAGCCATTTCTAAAGCTTTGGGACTCCAGCGAACCACAGTGAGAGCCCATTATCCACAAATGGTGAAGACATGGGAACAGTGGTGAACCTTCCCAGGAGTGGCCGGCCAACCAAAATTACCCAAGAGCGCAGCGACGACTCATCCAAGAAGTCACAAAAGACCCCCCCACATGAACATCCAAAGAAACTGCAGGCCTCACTTGCCTCAGTTAAGGTCAGTGTTCCTGCCTCCACCATAAGAAAAGAGACTGGACAAAAATGGCCTGCATGGCAGAGTTCCAAAGATGAAAACCACTGCTGAGCAAAAAGAACATTAAAGCTCATCTCCATTTTTTCCAGAACACATCTTGATGATCTCCAAGACTTTTGGGAAAACATTATGTGGACTGACGAGACAAAAGTTGAGCTCTTTGGAAGGTGTGTGTCCCATTACATCTGGTGTAAAAGTAACACAGCATTTCAGAAAAAGAACATTATAGCAGCAGTAACATATGGGGGTGGTAGTGTGATGGTCTGGGGCTGTTTTGCTGCTTCAGGACCTGGAAGACCTGCTGTGATAAATGGAATTATGAATTCTGCTGTCTACCAAAAAATCCTGAAGGAGAATGTCAGGCCATCTGTTCATGACCTCAAGCTGAAACGAACTTGGGTTCTGCAGCAGGACAATGATCCTAAACACACCAGCAAGTCCACCTCTGAATGGCTTAAGAAAAACAAAATGAAGACTTTGGAGTGGCCTAGTCAAAGTCCTGACCTGAATCCTATTGAGATGCTGAGGCATGACCTTAATCATTTTGTCTCCTGCCACAGGTTGTTCACTCATTTTTAACGTCAGTCAAGCATTTTTCGTTAGAACACTAGCTTAAGTTTATGGTGCAGTGAACATGTAGCCTATACTAGCACGCTGCATGCATTCAGTATGGATACACAGTAGTCTGTACTAGCAAGCAAGGTTGAACAAGTGGTAAAATCAGAAAAGAACTCAAACTGCAGCAGGCTACAAGATTTTTTTTCCAGTCTTCTCTTGAGTTAAGTATGTATATCTAAGACTTGTTAAAAATATATTAAAAGTGAGAGAGATACTTCTAAAATAATGGTAACAGCATGTACACACACAAGCTTCTCGTTCTTGCAAACAACTCATTCGGAAACTGAATTCGGAATCGATGTGAAACTCATTGAGTAGAATTAGATCACTTCCTGATGTGGCAGTGTAGGAGAACGCCTATCAGTGTTGGTAGTCTTTACTGAATAACTGAACTGGTGTTTGTACTCATGCAGCTTCGGAAGGAAACTCATGTAACAATCACTGTTGACTTTTCCCAGCTCCTCGAATACACATTCACAGAATGACCTTGATAAGTATGTGAGGGAGGCTAGGAAAGACAGGGAGAGCTAGAGTGTAACAAATAGAGAGAATCTGAGCAACATTTTAACATAGGCAGGTATGCAGATATTGTTCCACTACATTATACACACTATAAATAGACAATGAGTAGAGCTAGAGTTCCCAAATCACACAAGCTTTTTACCTGCTGCCCACATATTCAGGACTATGTGTGGGTGTGGCCCTGCTGCTCTCAGTCGTCTTCTGAAAAACACAAACCAAGACCGGTTAAAGAGTGTAGTGTGTATGAGGGGAGGGGGTGTCTTACATTTTCTTTGACTTTCATTTTACTGCAGACAGTATGAACCAATACATTTCATGTTCATGCTTCATTTCATTCGTCAATAAACATGCATTCCTGCATTTAAAGTTTATACATTCAAAACAAAATTGAGATGGGGGCAATTTAGGTCTAGTAATGAGGTAAAAAACGAAATAATGATGTGATTGGCAAACAGGTTGCCAAGTTGACCCTTCTACAGTCCAAAGAAGCTGATCAGGAATGCTCTTTTTGGAAGGGTGGAAGCCAAGAAAACACTTTCAGAAGGGGAACAGGGAGGAAACAACTAACATGTGCTAGAGCTCACAAAGATTGGAATGAGGATCGGTGGAAAAGAGTATTACGGAGTGACGAATGCAGGTTTTGGGGGTCCAATCGTCGACAATATGTTACACATGATCATTACACCATTGCTAAAACAACTCATCTAATGGTGGCCTCAAACTTTTGCACAGTACTGTAAATGTGACATTACATACACATTTGTAAATGATTTCATACCTTTCCTCTGATCATTCCACATGTTTACAATATTTTCCATGTTCCATATCAAGAATTAAACTTTCATATCACAATAACTGCATGTCATCATTCGTACCGTGCATACACAAATGCTTTTAAGCCATAGCGCAGATGCCATTTCAACCATTTCTGAGAGGAAGCGTGGTATTGCACCATTACAGTGCTGCACTCTGACAGAGCCATTAAGCACTGTGGATGTTTTGCCACTGTTTATTCCAATGCTTGTGTAATGCACCCTCTTGACCTGTGGGGGCGATGTTTGTGGAGGAGTGGAAGGCAGTGGCTTGCATTTCTCCTCTTCCTCTTCTGTTACACTGTTGTCAATGAAATCCACCTGCTCTACAACTCCATTCACTACAGGGTGGAGAAAAAGGATGTAGTTGGTTGATGTGGAACAGTGAAGGGTCTTTCTTTATCTCAACATCCAATACGGGTAATACCTCGCGGTTTCATCATAATTATCTCGCTCTCTTCTTCTTCCTGGAGATTTGTGTGCTGCTCCCGGGACATTTCAGCCAGCCGCAGAGATCGCTCGGAGAAATCATCAGCCGACTGGAGGAACACGAAGGAAAATTAGAAAAGTTATCACATGCACACGCATTAGGCGGACAAATCAGTGGTACTCGAGTCACAGCTAAAAAAAGTCAAAAACACGCCTTAAAAGTTCACGTATTCAACGTAGGGATGCACCGAAATGAACATTTCTGGCCAAAAACAAACACAATGAAACATTTGGAATATCAAACATAGTTTTTCATAGGTTTTCATTCATTTTGCCACTTTTTTCACCACTGCATAAAATAAATGGCCTAAAACTTTTGTCTTGCTTTTCCAAAAAAAACAATTAGAAAACTACAACATAAAACAATTTGTTGAACACTGAATGTTTTCAACATCCCAGCAGACAATATGAGGACTGTGGACTGTGGTAGCTTAGCGGTTAAGGTACTGCACTATGGACCAGAAGGTTCAGGGTTCAAATCCCACCTCTGCCAAGCTGCCCCTGTTGGGTCCTTGAGCAAGGCCCTTAACCCACAATTGCTTGGATTGTAAGACTGTACCAATTGTAAGTCGCTCTGGATAAGGGTGTCTGCTAAATGCTGTAAATGTAAATGTAAATATGACATATAAATAAATTAGTAAAACATAGCTAATTAGGTCAACATAGCTACTTCACAATACAATTTTAATCCCATCGTACCAGGAAAAAAGACATTTTTCTTTACGTTCAAATGTTGTATTTAACCAGCTTCATTCGCTTCACCTTACCTCATTTCCTGACCATCTCTTGCTGCCACTGTCCACACTGTTGAAGCCAGAGTCCAGACCACCAAACTGCCCCAGAAAGAGCTCCTGATCCGAAAGACTGCAAGGAGAACACACACAAAATAAATAAATAAATCTGGAATAAATCTGGTTCAACGCTCCTCTAGATAGACTCCTTCCATGCCTAAGCCATCATTATGTTTCCCGTCTTCTCTATCTTTATCCCAGAGTATTCCATCTGGCCCCACTTTTATCCAGTCCAGTTCTGCTTTGCCTTAGTTCGCTCACTCCTTCTCATTAACTCAAATCACTACTGACAACCAGAGCAGCAAAATGGTTTATTTACTCAACACTGTTTCCACTGTGGATGGAAGGAAAAAACAAAGGAAAACAACTCAGTCCTGAATCCTAGGAGGTGCAAAACAAATTTACAATGCAAGTAAAAAGGAATTCACTCTCACTATGCTAATAAGGGAAGTCTTGTAGAGAACTACAATTGCAAATACTTTACAGTAATGTTTATGTCATGTTTATAATTTATAGATCTAAATATAGTTCACAGAATGAGGTCAATTCCAAGGAATCTCTATCATCTAATGGTGCAATCAGACAGGCAGTTCAAATCAGATTTGGTCAGATTAGATGTGGCTCTTGCGTCATTCGGTACTGGACACTTATCTGCATCATGAATAAACTCCAGCATGATAAAGTAACCCAGTCTGGAACAATAAAAAATTGCGTAGCCTTAAGCAAACTTATAGAAGTAAACCCATATATATGAAGAAATATGCTCTCGTCTCCTTGTTTCTACACTCATTGTCCATGTTATCAGTTCTTCTTACCATATCAAGGCACTTTGTAGTTCTACAATTACAGACTGTAGTCCATCTGTTTCTCTACATACTTTGTTCGTCCCCTTTACTCTGTTCTCTAATGGTCAGGACCCCCACAGGACCCCCACAGATCAGGTACTAATTGGGTAACACTGATATGTGGTGTGTTAGTGTGTGCTGTTCTGGTATGAGTGAATCAGACACAGCAGTGCTGCTGGAGTATTTTAAACACTGTGTTCATTCACTGTGCACTCCATTAGACACGACCTTGCAGGTGTAAAGTCAGAGACAGTAGCTCATCTGTTGTACAGTTTGTGTTAGCCATCCTCTAATCCTTCATCAGTGCTCACAGGATGCTGCCTACAGGATGCTGGTGGCTGGACATTTTTGATAGGCCGACTATTTTCCTGAAATGACACCGAGGTGTTTAGAACCTCCAGCAGCACTGCTATCACATCACCACCACGTCAGTGTCACTGCTGAGAATAATCCACAACCCAAATAGTTCCTGATCTGTGGTGGTCCTGAGTAAAGGGGATTAATTAGTAGTTAGAGAAACAGAAGGACTCCAGTTTGTAACTGTAGAACTACAACGTGCATCTATTACACTTGGACTCAAACGTTTAAACATAAGTAAGGGACTGTGGTAGCCTAGCAAGTAAGGTACTGGACTATGGACCAGAAGGTCCAGGGTTCAAATCCCACCTCTGCCAAGCTGTCACTGTTGGGTCCTTGAGCAAGGCCCTTAACCCACAATTGCTTGGACTGTAAAAATTGTATCAATAGTAAGTCGCTCTGGATAATGGCGTCTGCTAAATGCTGTAAATGTAAGTACACAGAAAGTACAGATGTTCTGTCCATCTGCCTGCATCTGTCTGCCTTGCACCTTTCGGTTTGTCTGTCTGTATATTTTCATCTTTCCGCCGGTCTGTCTTTATCACTCCTTACCAGGTGCTGAAGCCGCTGGGCCGCAGAGCTCTCTCCAGCTGGTCATGGCTCCTCTTGCAAGCCTCCATGTTTAAGTATTTGAAGATGTGGACCTTTCCTTTGGAGCAAATCTGTGCTGGGGGCATCTGCAGAGGATTGTTGTCCAGGTTGATGAGCTGGAGGTGCCGCAGGCGCCGGTAGCACACGGGAATAAGGGAAATGCGGTTGCAGGAGACATCCAGACGGACGAGCGGCAACTCGGACAGCTCTGCAGAAGAAGGGGAGGAATGAGATGGCTGCAAATACAGCTATGTTTGGATCTGTATATTAGTGATAGACCGATTATCGCCATTTTGAGATAATCGGCAGATATCGGTGCTCAAGAAAGTGATCAGGTCTTATGAGGGTACTGCTCTAACATTGTTTATTTATGCAAGCATTTATCTGGTAATTATCAGGTAGTTACCTGGTAATAAATGTTATTGTTAAGTGCAACAAAAACGTTTGTTATTTTTTTAATTTATAATAAAGACAGACTGCAAACAGTTCATTTATAACTTCAATGTTCATTTATTATTACTAGTTTAATCAGTTGCAAAAAAAAAAATAAAAAAGATCGGCATTATATATCTTTCATCTGTCACCCTGCTCTCCAAGTATCGACATCGGCCATTAGAAAACCCATATCGGTCGACCACTACTATCCAAGATTATTGTGTAAGAGCACGTTATAATGTGATGAAGTGACTCTATAGTGCATTCAGGGATAAGCATGTCCACCAAACCAGCTTTCCAACTCATTTCTAGCTCCATGACCATATACGGGCCAGGAGAGCACATGCTGCGTGTGAGTGAAGAACTAACCCTCTGGCAAGGTTGTTAGCTGGTTTCTCCTCAAGTTCAAATCCCGCAAAAACTCCAGCTGACCCAGTTCCACCGGCAAACCCTGCAACTCATTACAGCTCACATCCTACAGACACAGAGGAGCAGGAACACTGACTGTAGAAAACAGCATTCAAAGCTCCACACAGACACACATTATACATTCAGAGAACCTGAATTCCGTTACGTTCAGCTACAAATATGAGGCAAAAGCAAAAAGATTGGCAGCACCATCTGGGACACATGCACTCAGTTTAGGAAAGAGTAAGACAGGTGTGTAGGATTGCATACCAGTTGTCGGAGTTGTGTGAGTGTTTGTATGGAAGCAGGCAGGACTGATAGCTTGTTGTTGCTGATGTTGAGCACTCGCAACAGAGGGAGCTCACATACTGATGGGGGCACACTGGACAGCTGGTTACGACTGCAACACACACACAAATGTACTGAAGCTCACTCAACACAGCTTATGAACACCAAGAAGTACGGTTAACCTGAAGTAGGTAATGCCATTCTTTATTGTTGCTGGATATGAGGACATTTAGGCAACTGTATATTAGGGGTGTAACGATGCATCGCGATGCAAAAATGTCCCAATGTGCATCGTGGAGCTATATGACGACGTGTTCTGTTTTATTACGCCATCTAATGCAACCGCATTTTCTGAACACCAGAGGGCACGATCAGGTCATGAGCCCATCCCGTTCTGCAATGGGAAACTCGGGTAGCTAAAGCTGAATTTAAGATCCGGGATGTTTAAAGGCTCGTGAGCTTGTTTGTTTACTTTGATTGGCTTGGGATTTTTTGTTTAACGTTGCTTTCGGCATCAATGGCTATTTACGACAGGAACAAGGTTATGTCACACATCAGTCAATTCAGAGCATCTAATTATCCTAATGCATGCAAGGACAAGGGGAGAACATACAAACTCCACACGTGGAGTCCGAGGTCAGGAACGAACCGGGATCTCTGGAGCTGTGAAGGGATCGCACTATTTAAATTGGATGGAATTTGGTGCTGTAGCATTATTTAAATAAATACCTAATTTCTTTGAATTGCAGGGGACTAAAGATTTTTTCTGAGATATATTTGTGACACTATTTTGAATTGTTATTCTTCAGATATAAAAAAGAAATTTAAGATATTTGATTTATTTTATTTAAAATATTGTGGAGCCACAATACAACATTAAAATTACAGAAATAAAAAAAATCGTATTAAAAACGCATTTACATTTACAGCATTTAGCAGACGCCCTTATCCAGAGCGACTTACAATTGATACAGTCTTACAATCCAAGCAATTGTGGGTTAAGGGCCTTGCTCAAGGACCCAACAGTGGCAGCTTGGCAGAGGTGGGATTTGAACCCTGGACCTTCTGGTCCATAGTCCAGTACCTTAACCACTAGGCTACCACAGTCCCATCACGCATTGTGAACTCAATATCCTGTATTGTTGCACCCCTAATATATATTATCAGAATTACAATACTTTAACATATCAGGGTATTTTTATGATCTCATACATTTGATATCCTTAATACACACGTTTCAAAACAAATTACATTCATGTTTCTTCAACCAAAACAGTTTGGTCAATTCACTCTCCAGAATAGAAAAGCATCAAAATAACCACAAACCTCTGCAGAAATTAGCCAGTACAGATGTATGAACCCATATGGGTGGAACTTCCTCTAGCTATTGCTGTAACGGCATGGGCTGTACCCATGGATGAGCATGTTTGAGGCATAAAGGATGTGTAAAACCACAAAGTTGTGTAGATCAAAAAATGATTCACAAAATAAGATCCAGAGTGCAAAGGAACACGGAGCAGCTATCCCCACTATCATTGGTTGCCATTCAAATAGCTGCTTATTGTCTGACCTTTGTGGGGATTGGATATGGACATGAAATGCAAATGATTGGTGTTTGATCCTGTTTTAAAAATGTGACCTAACAAAATGATCATGACTGGTTAGATCAAGTTGAGGCTTGTTTGATGCATATATACTGATCAGCCACAACACTAAAGCACTGACAGGTGAAGAACACTGACAGTCTGATGTTCTGGGAAATGTTGGATCTACACAATATTAGGCAGGTGGTTTTAATGTTATGACCACATGCCTTTGCTGTAAGACTACACATGAGGCCCAGCTTGCCATTCAATTTCGTTAAAATGTGGCAATGATATCATTCATATTACATGTTACATTATTCGTTAGCGTTGGTGTATTTCAATATTTTAGGGAATTAAATGAGTGTAATACCTTCTTTGAAGCCCCCAATGCAGAGTCAACAGATGTTCACTGTAGCCCATCGGTTTCTAGGTCGCTAATGATGCAATTTTGAGTTACGACTTCCCAAGTGCGAGGTAAACCGTACGCAACATCAGCTTTAACTTAGCGGGTTTGTTGTGAGAAGCGAGTCCCTAGCAGCGTGTGGGAGACTTACCAGCATGTCGCTGGAGCCACAGACATGTGTATTCCATTAGTGGTAGTTACGTTACTTCAGTCAGCCATAAAGTGTGTAGATTAGCCAATTGAGTTTTGTCATGTGTGGCTGAATTTTTTGGCGTGACGAGCCCCCATGGTGAAATGTTACCAACGGAAACAATTATATAATATCTTAACAAATTGAATCAGGCTACACATTTCTGTTCGCTGGCACTTTTGTTTTCAGGTCACAACAGTGGAAATGTTTCTAATGAACTTTTATTTCTAGTGACTATCCTAAGTACAGGAAATCTAAACCATACTGCATGCAGGTCAAAAACTATTGGTCTGTGGTTGCAATCAGTCAAACAGCCTCAAGGAGGAAAAGAACTGAGATCGGTTTAGACTGAATAATTAAAACAGTCAGCTTGTAGAATTAATCAATTATGTTTTTTCTGTCATCTATATCTGTTATCTATAGTGTACTTGTCTAAAATTTCAATCTCAACATAGGTATGCACCGTTTAACGTTAACGAAGAATTATTATAGGAAAACACATATGCATATATACAGTGGGCAAAAAAGTATTTAGTCAGCCACTGATTGTGCAAGTTATATTCCT
Source organism: Ancistrus triradiatus (assembly GCA_025084515.1). NCBI lineage: Eukaryota > Metazoa > Chordata > Actinopteri > Siluriformes > Loricariidae > Ancistrus > Ancistrus triradiatus. The sequence continues at coordinate 414,233 of JAJAGP010000105.1, read as the reverse complement.
TAGAAAGACAAGAGAGGTCTGTAATTTTCATCATAGGTACACTTCAACTATGAGAGACAAAATGAGGAAACAAGTCCAGGAAATCACATTGTACTTAATTGTAAATTATGGTGGAAAATAAGTATTTGGCCACCCACAAACAAGCAAGATTTCTGGCTCTCACAGGCCTGTAACAACTTCTTTAAGAAGCTCTTCTGTCCTCCACTCGTTACCTGTATTAATGGCACCTGTTTGACCTCGTTATCTGTATAAAAGACACCTGTCCACTGCCTCAAACAGTCAGACTCCAAACTCAATCACGGTCAAAGAGCTGTCGAAGGACACCAGGAAGAAAATTGTAGACATGCACCAGGCTGGGAAGAGTGAATCTACAATAGGCAAGCAGGTTGGTGTGAATAAATCAACTGTGGGAGCAATTGTAAGACATACAAGACCATTGATAATCTCCCTCGATCTGGGGCTCGACGCAAGATCTCATGCTGTGGGGTCAAAATGATCATGAGAACGGTAAGCAAAAATCCCAAAACTACACGGAGGGACCTGATGAATGACCTGCAGAGAGCTGGGACCAAAGTAACAAAGGTTACCATCAGTAACACACTATTCCGAGAGGGACTCGGATCCTGTAGTGCCAGGCGTGCCCCCCTGCTTAAGCCAGTAAATGTCCAGGCCTGTCTGAAGTTTGCCAGAGAGCATATGGATGATCCAGAAGAAGACTGGGTGAAAATCATGTGGTCAGATGAAACCAAAATAGAGCTTTTTGGTAAAATCTCAACTCGCCGTGTTTGGAGGAAGAAGAATGCTGATCCAAGAAGTTCAATCTGTTCATCTGGACATAGATTTTGTTGGAGAAACGTTTCGTCACTCATCTAAGTGACTTCTTCATCTAAGTGACTTCTTCAGTCTAAGAGTCTAAGAGACTGAAGAAGTCACTTAGATGAGTGACGAAACGTTTCTCCAACAAAATCTATGTCCAGATGAACAGATTGAACTTCTTGGGTTTGACCTCTGTCATTGCCAACAAAGGTTATGTTACAAAGTATTGAGTTGAACCAAATTTATTGACCAAATACTTATTTTCCACCATAATTTACAATTAAATTCTTTAAAAATCCTACAATGTGATTTCCTGGATTTTTTTTCTCATTTTGTCTCTCATAGTTGAAGTGTACCTATGATGAAAATTACAGACCTCTCTTCATTTTTCTAAGTAGGAGAACTTGCACAATCAGTGGCTGACTAAATACGTTTTTTGCCCACTGTATCTTATTCACGCCTGAATGACAGAAAAATAGTAGGAGCGAACCCTTGTGACACCTGCTGACAAAACAGAATTGCAGTGTGTGTGTGCGTGTGTGTGTGTGTGCGTGTGCGTGTGCGTGTGCGTGTGTGTGTGTGTGCGTGTGTGTACCTGAGGTTGAGGTAGGTTAGGGCTTGTAGCTGGCAAAGGGCAGGAGGCAAAGACCGCACACAGTTGTGGTAGATGCTGAGTGTCTCCAGAGAGATGAACTGGCACAACTCCTCTGGTAACTCACCTAGTCGGTTTTTTGACAGGTCTAAGAGACACAAACGAAAAACAAAATTAAAATAGAGTAGACTGAAAGAGCAGATATGGCAACCCAGTATGTTTCAACAACCAGATGGTACTCTATTCGCAAGTCCAGCTAACATGAACTTGACAGTTAAACAAATAACAGCCCAGAGTGGGTGGTCCTTTAGGACCCATACTGTCCCTGTTTGTTTGTCAGCTTAAGCTGAGACTAGAGACTAAACAACTTAATCATTAGTTAGACCGTATAAAATTGGATTGGACAACAGACACCATGCAAGCAACATGTTTTTTTTAAACTACCACAGTCCCATGGCATCCTAGGCTTGCTCAGTTTAGGCTTAGCCCTAGTCTGCGTGAGAGACGGCTGCAATGTAAAATGCTATAGAAGTAAATCTGAATCTGATATGTAATGAAAAAAACATTTGTGATTTGATTACAGAGCACTTGCTTTTTAAGGAAATGACACACGATGATAAAAATTCAATTGTTAATCATTATTCGGAGACCCTTCATAAACACCAGCTGGAGCTGATAGGAGCTGGAGGTCCGTAACTTTTAAACTGCAACAACTGCTACTTCATAAAGAAACATAACAGCAAGAAACAGTCTGCTTGGTTTGGCTTTAGAAATGAGTTGTTGTGAAGTTGTGACATGTTACATATTGTGTTTATATAGTTTTCACTGACCGCCACACACTCAGATATTAGCTAACAAGCAGCTCTGACGGACATCGTCTTTGAACACAAGGAATATTTCAGACCAGTTTTGTTTGGTAGCAATAAAGCCAGACATTGGCTGTATCTGTGACTGGAACTACTGTTAGAAATCGCTTTCATTTCTCTGCTATCCCAGCTAAGCTTGAAAGTGTTTTCTCAGGAACCAAAACCTCAAAGGGCAGCAGAGCCAATTATTTGGATTTGTTGCTTTGCAGGTTGTGTAAAATAAACTAAGCGTGGTTAGGGACCGAAATTGTGAGAGCAGATTTTCCGGGGGACACTGAGCAACTGGCACTGTATAATTAGCCTTACAGGAGGCTCATTTGAATTTGCTGCTTCACAGCATTATGGTTAATTTGCACCAAACAGAAAATCTCTGCTTGTATCTGGCATGTTGCTCTACCGTGTCGCCTCCTGCCAACTAATCGTGTCCTCATTTGATAGTGGTGGTGCAGGTGTTAATGTTAAAGCAGCTTAATAAGGACAGATACCAGAAACAAAAGCTTCTTTTTTTACTTTAAACTTTTAAAGCTTTGTGTATAGGCTCATACTATGTCAACTTTTTAGAGATTAAAAGAACACAGATCGTATGATTCTCAAAAATAGCTAGTTTGTGAGATTATAAACGCTGTCAATCCGCACTTCCTTTTATGTTGGCCACACATTTGCCACTTGTGCCAGTCAATAGGACTCCTAATTAGTTATTACACAGCAGATCCACTGAGATACAGTCCCTTATACAGCTCATTACTCCTGACCCGGGACCTGTTCCTCAGGTTTCTTGTAGCCTCACTTCCCCACACACACACACACACACACACACAGAGAAAAAGACACACAGAGAAAAAGACACACAGAGACCCACACACAAACAAACACATATACACACACAGCAACGAAATGTACATACACAGAGACACAGAGACACACATGCACACAGACACAAAGACACATAGATAAAAAAAACACACAGACAAACAGAACAATACATAGACACACACAGAGGCATGCACCCAGAGACAGACAGACACACACACACACACACACACGAGCGCACACACACAGACAGAAAAAGACACACAGAGACCAACACACAAAGACACTCACACAGCGACAAAATGTACATACAGAGACACCAGAGACACACAGACACACACACAAAGACACACAGACATCCACACAGAGACACGCACACAGATGCACACACAACAACACAAACATACAAAGAGACACACACAGACATGCGCGCACACACACACACAAAGAGACACACACAGACAGAACGATACAAAGACACACACAAAAGCATGCACCCATAGACAGACACACACACACACACACAGAAAAAGACACAGACACACACACTAGCAAAATGTATCTACAGAGACACAGAGACACCAGACACAAAGATACACACAGAGACACCAGAGACACACATGCACACAGACACACACACACAGAAACACATACACTTAGAGACAAAGACACACAGACATCCACCAAAAGACACGCACACAGATGCATACACACGCACACAACGACACACAGACATGCACACAGAGACATAGACACACATACAAACATGCGCACACACACACACAAACAGAATGACACAGAGACACACACAGAGGCATGCACCCAGAGACAGACAGACACACACACTCAGATGCACACACACAGACAGACAGAAAAAGACAGACACACACACACAGCGACAAAATGTACATACACAGAGACACACAGAGACACCAGAGACACACATGCACAGACGCACACAGACACACAGACATACACATTTAAAAAGACAGAAAGACACACAGCCACACACAGACATCCACACAGAGACACGCACACAGATGCACACACACACAACAACACAGACATACAAAAAAACAAAGACACACACACAGACATGCGCACACACACAGAGAAAAAAAAGACACACACACAGACAGAACGATACAGAGACGCACACAAAGGCATGCACCCAAAGACAGACAGACAGACACACATGAGCACACAGAAAAAAACCCACAAACAGACACACACACAGCAACAAAATGTACATACAGAGACACAAAGACACCAGACACAAAGATATACACAGAGACACCAGAGACACACATACACACAGACACACACACACAAAGAAACACATACACTTAGAGACAAAGGCACACAGATATCCACCCAAAGACACGCACACAGATGCATACACACGCACACAACGACACACAGACATGCACACACACAGACAGAAAAAGACACAGACACACACACACAGCGACAAAATGTACATACACAGAGACACACAGACACAAAGACACACACAGAGACACCAGAGACACACATGCACACAAACACACACACAAAGAAACACATACATTTATACAGACAGAAAGACACACAGCCACACACAGACATCCACACAGAGACACGCACACAGATGCACACACACACAATGACACAGACATACACACAAAGAGACAAAGACACACACAGACATGTGCACACACATGTACAGAACGATACAGAGACACACACAGAGGCATGCACCCAGAGACAGACAGACACACACACACAGAATGACACACAGACATAATTGCACAAACACACACACACAAACAAACATGCAGACATAAAGAGACAAAAACATACAGAGAGAGAGATACACACACACACACAGACATGTGCACACACGACAACACAAACACACACGCCGACACACACACCTTATTAACCAACAATATATCTGTTGTCTTTTGGGCGTTTTCAAATAAAAGTTTGAGTTTTTGTAAAGATGCAAATAATGTTGTGGGGTCCAACAAAAAGTCCCCACAAGAGGAAAGATATATGATGTCCTTGTCCTTCTGGGGACATACGGTCCCCACCAAGAATATAAATACTTTGTCACACAGACAAATTCAAATTGGAAAACACACACACTCTCTTTCACTGAGGATCTGGTCACAGAGCCATGGTGTATTTATAGAGAGGAGGAGATGTTAATTACAGGGCTTGAGTAAATCCAGAGCACACTGTTATAATGAGTGTGTATGCGGGTGCGAGTTCAGCGAAGGAAACCGATAAGACAGATCAATGTCTACTATCACCTGCATGGTGCAGTGCCATTACTCATCCGTGGCAGACACCGCTTCAATGGGAAGCACCATTGATTTAGCAGAGCCTGTGAGACAATAGGTGAACAGTGTTGGTGTGTGCGTGCATGTGCCTGTGTTCACTCTGGACTCTCACTCCATGTCTTTTGTCCAGCTGTTTACTTTGGCAAGGATGTACTTCCCTCTAACCCCTCAGAGTCGCACACACTTTTTCCCCATACCATTAGGAGCGTTGGATTCCCAAGTGTAGCACAGGTTTCCCATCACCCGCTCCTGAACTTTGTACCAAACAAGGCAGAGATTGGGAGAACACAAATGTGCCCACCTCATGCACAAAGCATTGAAGTCATGCAGTAATCAGAACAGCCAACACAGAAGAATGTGGAAACCTTACTGTTTTACTTGGAGGCTAGGGGTGGAACAGTACACTGAACTCACGGTTCGCTTCACTCCACGGTTTGGATAATATGCTTCAGAATTAGCTTGGACAGTCCCTCACCTGTACAGGTATGCGCCTTACCTGTACAGGTGCTCCCTGATTTACGAAGGGGATTACATTTACATTTACAGCATTTAGCAGACGCCCTTATCCAGAGCGACTTACAAAAGTGCTTTGTAATCTTCCTAGGAGATAGAACCTCATATTAGTACAAGTAAACAGTAGCCGAAGTACACAATCCAACTACAACCTGCTCATATCTGGTGTAGAATTATTATTATTTTTTTTTTTTTTTTTTAAACTGGAGGATATGCAGTTTTATTCACTCAAGTGCTGGGTGAAGAGGTGGGTCTTTAGTCGCCTCTTGAAGACAGCAAGAGACTCAGCCATACGGACATCGAGTGGAAGTTCATTCCACCATCTGGGTGCCTGGACGGAGAAGAGTCTTGAAGCTTGTCTTCCTTTAATCTTACGTGGAGGCTAAAGTCGGGCCAAGCTCGTATCTCAGAGGGTGCGAGGTACAGAACGTGGTTTGGTCAGAGCTTTTAGGTAAGATGGTGTTGTTCCATTCTTGGCTTTGTAGGTGAGCGTCAAGGTTTTGTATCTAATGCGGGCAGCTACAGGGAGCCAATGAAGTGAGCGCAGCAGTGGGGTGACATGAGAAAACTTGGAAAGATTGAAAACCAGACGAGCCGCTGCATTCTGAATCAGTTGCAGGGGTCTGATTGCACGCATTGGAAGACCAGCCAGAAGAGCACTGCAGTAATCTAGCTTTGTTAAAACAAGAGACTGGACAAGCACTTGGGTGGCTTCTCTGGAAAGGAAGGGTCGGATTCTCCTGATATTGTAGAGAAGGTACCTGCTGACTGGGTCAGTTTGGAAATATGAGCAGAGAAGCTCAGTTGGTTATCAAAGATCACTCCAAGGTTTCTTGCGTTCTCGGAAGGTGTGATGGAGGAGTTCACCTGGGAGATGGCAAAATCCTGATAAGGGGACCCTTCTGCATGAATGAAAAGCAGCTCTGTTTTGCTGTGGTTTAGCTTCAAATTATGAGCTGACATCCACAATGAGATGCTCTCCAGACATGCTGAGATACTTGTTGAGACCTGCGCATCTGATGGATCAAAAGAGAAAATGAGCTGAGTATCATCAGCATAACAGTGATAGGAGAAGCCATGAGAGGTTATGACTTCACCAAGAGAACGAGTGTAGAGAGAGAAAAGAAGAGGTCCCAGAACTGAGCCTTGTGGAACTCAAGTTGTAAGAGCACGTGGTGCAGATATAGAGCCTCTCCATGATACCTGATATGATCGTCCCCCCAGATAAGATGAAAGCCACTGCCAAGCAGAGCCTGTGATTCCAAGACCGGAGAGGACAGAAAGGAGAATCTTATGGTCAACTGTGTCAAATGCAGCCGAAAGGTCAAGAAGGATCAGAACCGATGAAAGTCTGGATGCTCTAGCAGCATGAAGTTTCTCAGAACAGCTACCAGTGCAGTTTTCTGTGGAGTGGAGCTGCTTTGAAGCCAGACTGGTTGTGATCCTGTAGGTCATTCTGTGTTAGAAATGTTGACAACTGGTTATACAGCACTCGTTCAAGTATTTTTTTGAGAGGAAAGAAAGAAGTGATACTGGTCTGATAGTTTTGTTGATGGTCTAGGCAATCGGGTGTAGGGTTTGTTGATGTCTGAGACATCGAGTGTAGGTTTCTTCAGATAGGAATGACTCTGGCACTCTTGAAAGGCAGAAGGAACATGACCAGATGTCAGGGAGTTGTTGATGATGGAGGAAATGAAGGGAAGAAGGTCTTGAGCCATCTTTTTGTTACACTGGTGATGGTATGGGGTCAAGTTGACATGTGGTAGGGTTGCTGGATGAGAGAAGTTGAAGTACATCATCAGTGGAGAGAGGAGAAAAGCTGGTCAGGGGTGTGCATGGCTGCACATTTGCACTGGGGGTAGTGGTAGGTGCAAATGACCTGGCAGATCTTGTTTTATCTTTTCTTTTCAAAGAAAAGTGGCAAAGTCTTCAGGCAGTTAAGGAGGATGACTGAGAAGGAGGAGGTGGGTTGAGAAGTGATGAGAAGAACTGCGTGGAGTTTACGTGGATCTGGAGCAGATTCGTCCAGCTTTCTTCTGTAGAAGGCTGTCTTGGTGGCAGTCACATCTGATGAGAATGTGGAAAGGAGTGTACGATAGTGTTGAAGATCTGCATCAAGCTTGGACTTCTTCCATTTTCTCTCAGCAGATCTAAGCTTCTCTCTCTTCGTGACCACGCAGTACATCTGACAGCCAGGGGGCTTGAGGGGGCCATAACAGATCAATAGATGAAGATGAAGAGAGAGAAGAGAGAGAAATGTGCTGGTGGCGGATTCCAATGGAAGAGCAGAAAAGAAATCCAGGTGTGGTAAAGTAGATAGAACACTTAGAAGATAGCGAGGTAGGGCAGATGGAGTGGAGGTTGTGACGAGTTGTTGAAGTAATATAAAAGGGTTGGGTACACGAAGCAGAGGGACAACAAGAGAGAAGGAAAACAAAAGTGGTGGTCTGAGAGGTGGAGTGGAGTTACACTGATCTCCCTTTCTGGGGAGGGTCGGGAGAACACAAGGTCGAGAACGTTGCCTCCCTTGTGTGTTGGAGGACTGTTGTTAAAGGACAGGTTGAAGGACGACAGGAGAGGAAGGAGACTGGAAGGGACTGGAGCTTGTCAGATGGGAGATTGAAGTCACCAAGCAGGATCAGGGGAGACTCGTCTGAAGGGAAGAAAACTCAGAAGACCATCCAGTTCTTCAATAAACTCACCTAGAGGCCAGGTGGTCGGTAGACAACAATGATATGCCGGTTAACGGGGAGTGTAACAGTGATGGCATGGAATTCGAAAGATGAGATTCCAAGGTGAGAAAGTGCTAGTGACGAAAAAATCCACTTCTTGGATAGCATCAGACCTGTCCCACCACCTCTTCCAGACTTCCGTGGTGAGTGGGAGAAGGAGAAGGCAGAAGACAGAGCTGCTGGAGTAGCTGAGTTCTCAGGAGTAATCCAAGTCTCAGTTAGTGCCAGGAAATGGAGGGAGTGAAGTAAGGCAAAAGCTGAGATGAAGTCAGCTTTCTGGACAGCAGACTGGCAGTTCCAGAGCCCCCCTACCACCTCTGTACCAGATTGTGGTAATCGTGGAGGGTAGATAAGATTGCTGGTGCTGCAACCACTGTGTAGTTTGAACTACACAGTATGATCTGTCATGAGTTAAATGTATCGAAAACCGATAAAAGCCCTTACTGCATTCACTAGCATAGCTGCCAATGCTAACTGCAGCCTGTCTGTGTCTTCTGGAGCATTAAGTTCCTGTTTCCCTTTCGGCTGGCAGTCAATACAACCCTTTTTAGGACCCATGGACACTTTTTTGAACTAAAAATACAGTACTGCAAATCTAAAAATAAAGAAAAGCACAATGAAAGTAGAGATTCTCTCTGAGAAATGGCAAAGATTCACTTCACGGCTATTGTGACTCACTGAATGACTGTGTACTGGATCGTGAATCGAGTTTCAGTAGCCTTGCAGTTTAAGGCACTGGACTATGGACCAAAAGATCCAGGGTTCAAATCCCACCTCTGCCAAGCTGCCACTGTTGGGTCCTTGAGCAAGGCCCTTAACCCACAATTGCTTGGATTGTAAAATTTTACCAATTGTAAGTCGCTCTGGATAAGGGCGTCTGCTAAATGCTGTAAATGTAAATGTAAAACGAGTAGCTGATAGTGCGTAAACCATGTGGGCCGCCATCTCCGGTAAAAATACAACAAAGTTTAAATGACATCTGCAGGCATGTCATCTTGAAACTGCAGTCAAGCTATCCGCACCTAAATGCAAATAAAGTAGGGATTAAAATGTGTTTTCAGTTCGTCGTATATTTTAACTTCAAGTAGTCAAGTAACATTACTTTATACTGTAATTATGAATAAATACCTATAGAGCATGCACAATATCTGATCTTCTGATCTTATATGTTTAATAAAACTCATAATACATCATTTATTCCAACTTGATTCTATTCTACGATATCTCATGAGTGTCCACACCGAGTTTGAAGAAGATCTTTGATGGAAACTATGAGTTTTGGTGACCACTTTACTGTATACTGTTATCAATGCATGCCTATAGACCTGAGCTTATATCTCAATTAGATCTTATAATATATCATTCATCCCGAATTAATTCTATTCTAGAATATCTGCTGAAAGTCTACACCGAGTGTGAAGCAGATCTATGGTGGAAATTGAGTAATAACCACTTTAATGTCTACTTTTATTACCAATGAATGGTTCATTTTAAAAGGGAAAATTAAAATAAATAAAAAGAATTTACGCATTGCAACCTTTATATTTCATATTTTAGTCAACTAAAGCTACTGTAGATGTAGGCGACTTATTATAATTAGGTCAACAAACTAGACTAAAACTAAAAATAATTCAGATGACTAAATTCTGACTAAAACTAAATTTAAATTTGCTGTCAAAATGAACACCACGCACTATCCTGCTGAAAGAGGCCATTGCCATTGCTGTGTTCCGGTACCAGTTCCAGCCCCACACATGATGTTCATCCGCTGCAGCTTCACTCAAGCTGCTTCCGTCATCAGCTCCAGCCCCATCATACCCGGGCCACTTAATGTCGATGTGCATACTTCACATTTTATTTGAACTATGACTCCATGACTTTAGTTTCGTTCTTAGATTTATCATCTACGCCGCCCAAGGAGGTTGGGTCCCTTTTTGAGTCTTGGTCCTCCCAAGGTTTCTTAGGGAGTTTTTCCTTGCCACTGTCGCCCTAGGCTTGCTCAATTTGGGATTGGATGTAGATTTTAGGAGATAATCTAAACTTGTAAAGTTGCTTTGAGACAATGCTCCATTGTAAAAAGCGCTATATAAATAAATCTGACTTGACTTGCCATGAAGAGGTTTACTTGGTATCCAAGAATGTTTAGGTAGGAGGTATGTATAAAAGTAACATCCACATGACAATTTAATTTAGCCACCCACGCTACAAATGAACCCAGTGTGAATTCGAACAGCATTAGCTGCATTAAAAAGCCTGTTGATTATACAAAAACAAAGCACAAAATCAGGCCTGAGGACAAAAGAATCAACCCAAACAACTCAAAGGCAGTCTGTTTACTGTGTAAGCAATGTAGAGAGTAAATTCAATACAGCCACCATCACAAAGTGGGAATCAAACACAGGCAGAGAGCGCTGTTCATCGAAGCACAATCAGATTACTATTTCAAGTACTTTTTTGTGATAACAGTATTACAAGCAAAACACAGGAGTTATTATGTTTGTTTGTTTATGTGTATTGGCTATCTACAGGGGTTGGACAATGAAACTGAAACCTGGTTTTAGACCACAATAATTAATTAGTATGGTGTAGGGCCTCCTTTTGCGGCCAATACAGCGTCAATTCGTCTTGTAGATGACATATACAAGTCCTGCACAGTGGTCAGAGGGATTTTAAGCCATTCTTCTTGCAGGATAGTGGCCAGGTCACTACGTGATGCTGGTGGAGGAAAACGTTTCCTGACTCGCTTCTCCAAAACACCCCAAAGTGGCTCAATAATATTTAGATCTGGTGACTGTGCAGGCCATGGGAGATGTTCAACTTCACTTTCATGTTCATCAAACCAATTTTTTACCAGTCTTGCTGTGTGTATTGGTGCATTGTCATCCTGATACACGGCACCGCCTTCAGGATACAATGTTTGAACCATTGGATGCACATGGTCCTCCAGAATGGTTCGGTAGTCCTTGGCAGTGACGCGCCCACCTAGCACAAGTATTGGGCCAAGGGAATGCCATGATATGGCAGCCCAAACCATCACTGATCCACCCCCATGCTTCACTCTGGGCATGCAACAGTCTGGGTGGTATGCTTCTTTGGGGCTTCTCCACACCGTCACTCTCCCGGATATGGGGAAAACAGTAAAGGTGGACTCATCAGAGAACAATACATGTTTCACATTGTCCACAGCCCAAGATTTGCGCTCCTTGCACCACTGAAACCGACGTTTGGCATTGGCACGAGCGACCAAAGGTTTGGCTATAGCAGCCCGGCCGTGTATATTGACCCTGTGGAGCTCTCGACGGACAGTTCTGGTGGAAACAGGAGAGTTGAGGTGCACATTTAATTCTGCCGTGATTTGGGCAGCCGTGGTTTTATGTTTTTTGGATACAATCCGGGTTAGAACCCGAACATCTCTTTCAGACAGCTTCCACAGTTAATCCTGTTGGATGTGGTTTGTCCTTCTTGGTGGTATGCTGACATTACCCTGGATACCATGGTTCTTGATACATCACAAAGACTTGCTGTCTTGGTCACAGATGCGCCAGCGAGACGTGCACCAACCAATTTGTCCTCTTTTTAACTCTGGTATGTCACCCATAATGTTGTGTGCATTGCAATATTTTGAGCAAAACTGTGCTCTTACCCTGCTAATTGAACCTTCACACTCTGCTCTTACTGGTGCAATGTGCAATTAATGAAGATTGGCCACCAGACTGGTCCAATTTAGCCATGAAACCTCCCACACTAAAATGACGGGTGTTTCAGTTTCATTGTCCAACCCCTGTATATTGGCTATCTATTTGGCGAAAGACTGGTCGGATTCTTGGTCTATGTCATTTTAACTTGCAAAGTACAACTACTGTAATCTACAGTATAGTACTAAATGTATTCATATTGCATTTGAATTAATATCATTGTGTAAAACGAAACACTATGTGCACAATAACTACACTACTGTGCGTCTATGGTAATGTCAAGTCAATGTCCATGCTTTCACAGCACAAAATGGCACATTACACGGGGCACACCTGTATAAATCCACTGGGACTGTGGTAGCCTAGCGGGTAAGGTGCTGGACTATGGAGTAGAAGGTCCAGGATTCCAATCCCACCTCTGCCAAGCTGCACTGTTGGGTCCTTGAGCAAGGCCCTTAACCCATAATTGCTTGGATTGTAAGACTGTAAATGTAAATGCACACAATGGCACACATCTACACACACATTCACATGTACATATAGAAATCTGCACACATTTACTATAAGACACAAAAAAAAGAACTATCTTCTCTTACTCCACTAAATGTAGATATTCTAGTCATAAACGACTCACAGGAGGTGTTTAAAGTTTAATGCTTCTAAGAATTTAAATATTTTATAGCGTGGGATAGTGGTACGAGTTTCTTGAATGAATTTTAGCCCGCCGCTTTCTAAGTCCTGACAGGAGAGAATAAGTTTTATAGAAGTCTCTGAGACACATGAATGACAGGTGGGAGCTGGATCTCCTTTCACCAGGAGACTGTGTGTGTGGTGTGACCTATACAACACTGGGAACCATGTTTGTTCCCTGAGATTTTTTAAAACCATGGTCCTATAATGGGCTTCATTTCATCTAGTATGTCATTCACGTTTTTGTGTCATTCCTTTTGCCATTTTTCGGCGATGTAGCTTTTCATGAAGGTCTGATGCCTGAGGCCTGATGGAGGGATTGTACCGTGCCATATTTCAGAATCTAGAGCTTGTTTATCTCTTTCATTTCCTCAGAGGCCACAGTGTCCTGGTACCCTTCAGAAACCTATACTAAATCCTCGTTTCTTCAGCTGGTGAAGTTATAATGAGATGTTAGCAGTTATTGGATGCAATGAAGCCTGAGATGCCAGATCCTGAAGGTTACATTTTCATTAGCAAGTAGTAGCAACTACTTAACAATACCGAACATTAGCAGCACTTGCTACAGGTCGTCGCTGGAATAAACGTTTTTAACAGACGTTTACCTCTTGAAGTTGAAGTCTTTTGCAAATAAGAGCTGCAAAACAGCGCAGGAAGTGAGGCTTCCAGTAACATTAGCTAATTTACATATCAATCGGATTTCAGTCTGGCTGACTGGAGATGCATTTGACCATTAAGTACAAATGCATGTGGTTAAAAGCTTATCAGGATACAATCCAAATACAAGATGCACAAAGACAGCGTATGTAAATGGAGTCCTACATAATTAGATCAGGCTTAGGATAAGAACGGAAGAAGCATGAAACCTAGGGCAGGATTTTTAAATAAAGAAGCGTAATGTAATCATGGAAGAACGAAGGGAAAATCTCTCACTACACCACCAGCACTGCAAAGCTTCTCCTGGATTCCAGCTTAAGAATGCTAATTAGATTGAGACAGATCCCTCTAGCACCACTTGTAGTTCATCTGTCTCAAGGCTCCACGTTTCCTTTCACTTTGTGAGCGTGTGAGGACGTACATGCACACTCAGGGGGGTGTGTGTGTGTTAGTCGAGGCTTACACACAGCAGATGTAAGGCTGTCTTAAGTTACAATAGAGAGACGTAACTGATGGAAATAATTCCATAAGCATGTTAGAGAGAGAGAGGGGAAAGTTTGTGTGTCGAGGGAGAAAGTGGGGGGCAGGAGACAAAGAAGTGGGCAGGGAACCACCTGTCACCCCTAAAGAACACACATACCACACACTCACACACACAGGTTTCTATTGCTATCCTACTGAGGACTTTCCATTGACGTAATGATTACTGTAGCTAATGAACGTTACACCTACACCTAACTTCAGTAACCTAAAGCAAATATTTTCGGCTCTTTTGGATTTTCAAATAAAACTTTGAAACAAAAGTTGTAACAAAAAAGCAGAAGAAGTAAGGACCGGCAAAATGTTCTTACAATTCAAAAATGCCAGGTTTTCCTATCAGTGTGAGGACATTTGGTCTTCACATATATAGGAAGACAAGGCCCACACACACACACACACACACACACACACACACACACACACACACACACGTTTGTCTTTTCCTGGTGAGGACTTTCCAATGACATAACGATTACCGTAGCTAATCAATGCTACACCTACACCTAACTATAACCTCAGCAATCTAATGGAGATCTTTTGACTATTTGGGTTTTTTTTTTAAAGAAAGTTGTCATTTCTGCAAAAACAACAACAACAACAAAAAACACACACACACGTGTCACTACACATGTGAGGCTTTCCACTGACTACTGCCAGTAATTAATGCTTCACCTACATGTAACCCCAACCGTAATCTCAGTAACATAGAGCAAAACGTTTTACTCTTATGATTTTTCAAATAAAAGCTGCAGTTTAAAAAAAAAAAAAAAAGCAATTAAAGAAGTGTGGACTGGCAAACAGTCCTTACAATTCAAAATTGGCAGGTTTTCCTATCATTGTGAGGACACCTCGCTATCCTGGTGGGGACTTCCATTGACATAATGATTACTGTAGCTAATTAATGTTATACCTACATCTAACGCTAACCCGTAACCTCAGTAACCTAACGGAGACCTTTTGAATCTTTTGGTTTTTCATCAGAAAGTGGCAGGTTTCCAGCCAAATGTCCCCACAAGGTAGAAAATGTCAGATCTTTTCATCCTTTTGAGGACATTTGGTCCCCACAATGATATATAAACGTGATCCACACACACAAACACACACACACTTGTATCACTATACTTGTGAGGACTTTCCACCGACTACCATTCATTCCACTGATTACACGTAACCCCAACCTTAACCTCAGTAGCCTAAAGCAAATCTTTTGGTTCTTTAGCTTTTCAGTAAGGGTTGGAACTTTTGTAAAAAGCAACTAGCGACCAGCAACTAGGACATTTGGTCCTCACAGGTATAGGAAGTCAAGATGTATACACACACACACACACATACACACACCCTTCTCTTCTCTGTAAGATTAGTGAGATCTAATTGGCACGTATGATAAATACCTCCCTCATGCACTCACAAATAGAAACAGACACACACCTGGGAGTGCCAGTGCATAAATCACACACGGCCCAACCTAATCATTACACACATCTCAGCCGGGGCGCTACACTAACGGATAGCCCAAAAGACCAAGAACGACATGCCAGGGTTTTCCCGCAACCCCCTAGCCAGAGAGGCGCAATCCTACAACAACACAACATGGAAACCTGAGACTGAGTGTGCAGCGCTTGTGTGTGCACTGCACATTTGCAGAACTGATGCGTCATGCACTGAGTCACCGGTTCAGAGAGACAGGGGAGGGACAGAAAGAGAACGGCAGTGAATCAGTAACTGAGCCATGACAATGCCCGTGAAAGCATGAAAAGAGCTTTGATATGAAACAAAAAGGAGAAAAGGAGAGGGACAAAGAAGTTAAAGAACAAAACCTCAAACCAGCATGACTGCTAGTACATCACTAAAGCTAAAACAGTCTGAAAGTGATAGGAGACTGGATAGATAAAGACGCTGAACTTCACTTGGTGAGCAAGACTTGGCACTAAAGTTTCTATAATCAATAGCACTACTCAAACACTCAAAATATAAATAAATAAATAAATATATATATATATATTGGCTCTGACCTGTCGAGGCCTGGATGCCACAAGACCTCAGAAGGTGTGGTATCCGGCACCAAGACGATAGGCCTACATGGATCTGACTTGCTTGTCCAGTACATCCCACAGATGCTTGAATGAATTGGGACCTATGAATTTGGAGGCCAAGTCAGCACTTTGAACTTCTTCACACCACACCTGTAGTGTGTTTGCAGTGTGGCAGGGGGCATCATCCTGCTGAAAGAGGCCCCTGCCAGTAGGGACTGCTATGAAGGAGTGTATTTAGGGTAGACGGTGCATGTTGGAGTACCATCCACATGAATGCCATCGTTTCCAAGCAGACCATTTGCCTAGAGCGTCGCAATGTCAATCTTATTCACTTCACTTGTCTGGGGTTTTAATGTTTATGGCTGATCGGTGTATGTACTAACGCTAAAGTGCATAACAACCACTTTTATCTACCTCGGCTAAAACACGTGAACTCCACATGAACTCAGATAGCGAGTTTGCGCAGCGATGCTCTCAAGGGCAAACATCTTTCAGCAGTGTGTGGATAATAACAAAAGAGATGTGGCAAAGTCACAAACGTAGGCCTGGGTGAACTTGGAAACACCGTCCGAGCCTACCACCAGTAATCATTCCTTGGCTTAGGACTTGCTGCTTGTTACAAGTCAAATAAAGATTTTACAGTTTAAATTATGGGCACACAAAGCATGTTACACAAGTAGATCAAAATACCACAAGATTTATTAGGCTCCTGTTTTTTTTTCTAAAGAACACCATAAACATTGCTTGTTTTTGTGATAGGTAGGCCCATTCTAGCAGCAAGCACCAATAAAAAACTAATGATAAACACTATATTGTTGACGGAATGCTTAAATGAAATGAAGTGTTGGTTGGGTTGTGATTTTTAACAGAAGTGAAAAGCACATTCACTCTGGAGAGAAGTGAGCAACACCTGCGAGTTTCTGTCTCATTCTTGAACGCAGAAATAATTTTCCCAAGAGTCATGACGTCTGGGAGCGGCCTGTGATGTGGGTGTGAAGCCCTTCTGTTGACAGCACAAAGCTGCCCTCCAGAGCTGTCCACATTGCCAGCCAGCTGGGACATCCTTCAGTTGGCAACATACAGAAGCTTCCTGCATGGCCTTGAGATACTCAATGAACAGAGGCTTTACAAGTGTGTCTGTGTGGGCAATCGTGGATAATACAGCAGCATAACACAGCAGAACCCGGACTACAGAGGCTTAATTGTCTTCAGTGTCGATAAGGGTGTCTAAATGTTTAAAGAGGCCTCACTTTACTAGACCATCTTGAGGCAAAGCATGCATTAAACTCATCTTTGTCCCAATTATACAACATCCCAGATCCAAAACCATAACTTTGAAAACACACTACGAATCGCACACAAGAAAATGACCATATCTTTAGCATGATCATATTTGCAACTTTCTCAAGAAGCAACAACACAGCGCTTCACTGAATGCTGCAATGATTTAATAAGCACAGATATTACTCACACTTTCTTTCAGAAAATCATAATTATCTACACGTACAAACTTTGAACACCTCTTGGAAAGATTATAAGATGTTTTCAGTCTTGCAAAGAAGGCAATATATAAGAAATGATGGTACATGAGAAAGAAAAGGCATTTAATGAGACATTTAAAACAGCATCACCCTCTCTACCTTTCTTTAGCAATGAAGAAGTTTCCATTAAAAGAAAAGCTGAACAAAAAATGTCTTCTGTATGCTGTAATTTATAATCCTTAGACAGAAAGAAAATCGAAATCGGCCGATCATTTGTTAAAAATAAAGTCAGCAATCGGAATCGGCCAAGAAAACTGCAATCGGTGCATCTTTAGTCACAATAATACTGTTTAACGTGATACTTCAGATGACAAACAGTCAAAATTTCATTTCATAACCCTGTACAGCACATGTATCTTCTGATAGGTCTGAAAATACACTTTCTGTTGAAGCCAGATGTTGCTTGGCTTAAGTTTTAATACAATTTAGTAATAACTTGTATGCTTCTATAATTAAAACATTATTTTTCAAATATTAACTGTATCAGCAAAGTTAAAACTCATCTGCAATTGTTCATTCTGACAATAACAATAATAACAATCCGATTAATAGAGAATTGTTATAATTAATAGAGAACTGGTATAACAGCAATAGACAATTAAATATAATTATTTGTACCGTATTTTCCGGACCATAAAGCGCACCGGGTTATAAGACGCATTAAATGAAACAAAACTCTTAAGTTCCGTCGGAAGCTCAGTTTGGTCTTTACCTGGCGCAGGGCGTCTTCTTGCTTCCTCCACTTCCGTACCATTGATTCGGTTAATGTTGAATTCTCTCGCAGCTGCTCTATGTCCATGTTGTACTGCGTGACTGATAGTGTTGTGTTTGAAATCCGCTTCGAAATGAATGAATGAATGCACCACACCGTAATGCCTGAAGCTGAAGCACACATACCGTATTACTACCTCCGCTATGCTGCGCACTACGGTGGCCGTAAGCTTTCGTAACCTACCAAGGCCGTGCTAAAACATTTTGGACAGAATTTAATGAGCGCCGTGTACCATCTACAATCGGTTCTAGGTCAGAAAGCTCAACCAGAATTAATTCATACATTAGGCGCACTGCATTTTAAGGCGCCCTGTCGATTTTTGAGAAAGTTAAAAGGATTTTAAGTGCGCCTTATGGTCCGAAAAATACGGTAGTTATTTTTCTAGCAGAGAGTAGAGAGTGGTGAGGTGCAAGGCAGACACAGCAGAGTGCATCCCCACGCTTCCCATCTGCGTGAATGCAAAAACCTAACCTCAATGACATGCAAACACAAGAGAGTACCACAGCTCTACAATGTACAAGAACCCTCGCCACTCGCCCAAAGGCCAACTGCATTTAGATCTGATCCATTTAGACCCATAAAAGAGCCAAATCTGACTTGATCAGGCTACACTGGCTAGCAACCTGCTGTCTCAACAATACACTCAGCGCTTAATTTGATTTGTTTCACATAAGTAATTGAAGCACACCATTTGATACAGGGCCTTTATGCAAATGCTTGAGTGCATGAATTGGCTGATAGTTGTGTAAATCAATTAAGCAGTGCTGGGTAGAAAGTGGTACGGTACTACTGGGAATGTTGAATGGATTAGCAGTAGATACCTAGATTAAATCTCAGATCATTTGTGAATGTGTATCTTTTTAATAGTTCAATGAATTCGCTCAGTTCACTTACCTAGCACCTCAGCTTTGGCTCTACAGAGCTGCTCAGTCCAATATCTTACAGCAAAGCACCAACTCACCAACTCATTCACTCCGTTAGCTTGTTTTCATTCAGAAAAACTGACAAAACGTGTCATTTAACCAGAGCTACCCAAACTTTTGCACAATACTCTACAACAGAATTGTTATTTGTTCAGTGTGTTAACACGCCAACAACATGTCTAACTCATTCCATCACTTACTGTGGAAGCTGTGTTAACACCCCAACAATCGGCCTAACACTTAGAGGCAAGATGATATCATACTCCTCCACAATACACAGCTTTACACTCTTTGTTAGGTAAACCTACTTTTTTCTACACTCACTGTCCATTTTATCAGTTACCATAAAGAAGCACTTTGTAGTTCTACAATTACAGATTGTAGTCCATCGGTTTCTGTACAAACCTTAATAGTCCCCTATACTCTGTTCTTAATGGACAGGACCCCCACAGATCAGGTACTAGAGGACGACTAACACAAACTGTAGTAGCCTAGTGGTTAAGGTACTGGACTATGGACCAGAAGGTCCTGGGTTCAAATCCCACCTCTGCCACTGTTGGGTCCTTGAACAAGGCTTTGAACCCACAATTGCTTGGATTGTAAGACTGCATCAATTGTAAGTCGCCCTGGATAAGGGTGTCTGCTAAATGACATAAATGTAAATGTACAAACTGTGCAACAACAGACGAGCTCCTGATTTTACATCTACAAGGTGTGTCCAACAGAATGAATCTCCAGCAGCACTCTTGTGTCTGATCCAGTAACACCAGCACAACCCACACTAACATTTACAGCATTTAGCAGACGCCCTTATCCAGAGCGACTTACAACTGATACAGTCTTACAATCCAAGCAATTGTGGGTTAAGGGCCTTGCTCAAGGAACCAACAGTGGCAGCTTGGCAGAAGCGGGATTTGAACCCTGGACCTTCTGGTCCATAGGACAACACATTAACCGCTAGGCTAAAACTGTCCCTGGTACCACATCAGTGTCACTGCACTGCGTAGAAAGATCCATGTGTAGAAAGATCCATATGTAGAGAAACAGATGGACTACAGTCTGTAACTGTAGAACTACAAAGTGCTTCTATGCCAAGTAGAACTGGTATGAAATGGACAATGAGTGTAGAAACATAATAAAGCGTACAACACCATGCTGCACACAATGCCTTTTAGCACCCCTACTGGCAACATTAAAGCTTCGGTACAAGTTTTCATCACGCATTGGCAGAACTCCGGTCTGGCAATGGAACATTTTGCGATTTAGTTCTGCAACCTGAGTGTTCAGCAAACATGAGCAAAGCACAAACAGGTTCTTCCAGAAATAATGGTTCAGGGATCACAATCCTCTGTTGCATTAAGTGACATCATGTTGTCCTTAATGCAGGTGGCTTTATAAAATGGCAGACCTGGAACTCATTCAAAGGATCTCTGTATGTCAGAGAATTCAGCACTAATTGACTGATGGATTAGCTTTTAGAAAGGATCTAGAACTACATTTTGACTCGTCATTCATGTGGTACGTACAGTCCTGTGTAAAGGTTGGTGCACACATGCTCAAATTACATTTTGTTACATTGCTAACTGAAGTTACTAACCTCTGCCGTACACAGCTGGTCAAATTATAAAAGGGTTGGCATGTGTATTTTAACAGCTAGAAATATTAGGTCATATTTTGATGTTTTGTTTACATTTTATATGTAATTTATTTGCATGAACATTGACTTACTTTGTATTAACTACCTGAATAAGTAGGAACTAAGTTACAGTTTGAATTCTTCACAGACATTTCCAGGTGTCGCAATTTTCTCAGCCAAGAAGACGTGAAATAGGTTTAAAGTGTTTAAAGGTGACATTGCATTGCCTATTCTGGAAATTTGTATTCTTCGAGTGGGCTCATTCCCTCTTTGTTGTGTGCAGCCAGCGCTTATTTACCTAGTAATACATGAGATGGAGTGCTTTAACGTGAGATATTGCCAATATCTGACGTTAAAGCATGACCTTGAGTGTATGATTGTGATTATACCACAGTTCTGTTATCACCATTTATTGTTAGATTTTAAGGTGGAGGACAGAAAATACGATTTGTTTATCAGCATTCCGCTAGGTAAAATGGTTCCATTCTATCGTTCCCTCGCGGATAAGCCATTCAGTCATAAAAGTCGAGGAACAGCATGACCAATAACTGTTTATTATACAGACAATAAACACAAATATATCGATTGGCAAGTTTTAATGTATTAAAAAGAAAGTTTATTAACATTCAGCAAATAAAATGGGTGGGGTTTATAAGGCAGGCTGTTACTAAGATCCACTATTCTACCGACTGAAACAGATCGGAGTGAGATCCCGGTGTTCTAAGCAAAGTCTAGGATCCTGTTTGATTAGCGATTATACATTAGTATGATGAAGACTAATAGACTAAGAGCATCAGCAGCTTCTCTGGGTTAGAGCTGGACTTACAGATAACAAACCTGTCAGAGGAACGAAGCTCCGATCAGCCGCGGATGGGGTTTAATGAAAGAGCCGAGTTTAACTCCAGCAAACGACGTCTTTGTGAGGGATGAAGCTGATTCAGCATTTTGGTTGATGGGACTAAAACTAAATCTTCAGTCTCGTTGCTCTTCAGTCGAGCTGTGGATCCATTAAGAGCCGGACGTTTGATTTAAAGGACTGACTTTGTTTGGCTTTTCCAGCTTCCAAATCCTAAAGGTGATAAACCTTTGGCTCAGGCTGGTCATTAATAGCTTCATCTAACAAATTTAAATCATTTACAAAACCAGTATAGTTTATAAACTAATTATAGCTTTCATTTCGGCAGGGTTTTACTCATTATAACTTGGCTGCTTTTTAGGGCGGGCATCGTTGCTAGGTTATTTGTGTATGCCAAGGAGTAATACTTATAAAGCGCCGGTCAGAGTGCCATTATCATCAATAAAATCCTGGGGGGAACGTCCCTCAGCCAATCAGATTGCGGGGTCGGAACTACCTGTGGTATAATCACGTTTATATTCCATCATATGCGTCTATATGTTGGTTCTACTGTGTGTGATGGTTAATGTGCAATTTTTCTGTACAATGTCATGTATTTGAACAGTTCGATGGTGGATTTTATGACTGTGGGATGCATTTGCTTAAGGTAGGACGTGCTCCCACACCATATTCCTGCATCAGCGACATGCTGATTTACACTGCAAGCACCTCAAGATCAAGCTTCTCTTTTAGTTTGATTCCTGCTTTCTTTTACTGTTTCAGTTTCTGTATTGTGAGGCCCTCTGAACTACTGCTGTATGAAAGTTGCTATATAAATAAGATTATTATTATATTATTATTCGTGTACAATTTGTACAGTTTTCTTGGGAAAATACACTTTATATTTATATTACAGTAGAATAAAAAGACTACATGACCATGATCAAGTCTGGTCAACGTCCATTTTGGTCAACGACCTGTTTCACAGAACATAATGTGGCCATTAAACATTGCATACCCGTACTTAATTGCAACATTTCTGCTCATTTTAATGCATATGCACTGTTTATTTGCTGAATTAAGCATATTAGAAAAGCATAGAGCAATATATAAGATTGGCGCCCAGTCAGTCAACATTAAAAAGCCCTTTTTGGTGTGTTCAAATGTTTCTCGTGTACCGACTTTGTATATTTGTACAACAGAATGAAAAGGGTGATGGTAGAAGTGTGTCTACTGGTAGAGATTAGACTGCAAAAAACTAAAATACAAAATCGCATAATACATTTTGTAAATTCTGCATGCAAGTGCGATTACCAGATAAGTGTTTTCATTTTTTAGTCACTGTGAGACGTGGTATCAAAGTCGAAACGATGGTGTCGTGACAACCCGATGCGGTTGGAGGAAGCATCCTGTTACCACAGCAACCAAGACACCATCAGAAAACAAAGGTGAACCTGTGCAACGTATCATCTGCTCTTTCTTCTAACACACAGCACGCTAGATGAAGGCTCATCAGGCAGCGCCAGTGATCTAGGTGAACGTGATAATGCTGGAAACTGGAAACTTTCTGGGCAGAATAAAACATGCCTGGTAGAAATAAGAACCAGATGAGCTTCAGAAACATGTGGCTTAGTTAAGAAACCCACATCACAGTTCAAGGTTTGGGGTAATATAAAAGCTTGTGTTTTAATTAGACCCAAGTGCTGATATGAAACTTGGAAAACAGCTTCAATAGATTCGTGTTTGGAGCACAGAGTGCTCATCAAAACAACGCAGTGCACTACCATGCTGAAAAGCAGACAGCACCGAGCGCTTCAACTTTCACTGCTGTAATCCTTTGGCGCTGCCGACAGATAATCTATGCCAAAGGTCTGGTGTGGCCCTCGAGCCATCCACACACCCACCACCCCCATGTCTACCCGCACACATGCACAATCACCCCCTATCCAGAGTGCTCTGTAACTTCTCTAATGGGAGGTGCTGAGAACACCATCTGGGCATGCCAAAGGCAGGCCAATGCGGGAAGAAAGAGCTTTCGGTTATATAAGGGAAAAGCCGATGTTTATTATTCACAGCCATCAGGACACAGGATTGTTCGTGCTGCTGCGGTACTAAAGCTCTAGCTATTCTCAAACACTAAGTCCATAGTGCATATAAGAAAGACCTCAATCTGAGTTACAATCAAAATTAAAATATTTTAAAATGGTTATTTATATTTGCTTTTTATGTGGCCTGCATCCAGGACTTGCCTCAAAAGGTGATGCTCTTGAACTGCAGAAGAACGTCAATCCATCTGACACGCCCCTTCTGAAGTATACAAACAATATGCACAGTGAGGTACAGATTGCTAGCTGTTGTGACTGTAAGACCTATTCACACCGAGTACAATTTTTTCGCACGACATGCGAGTTTTAACGAAGTGGAACCTTCACAAAGTCCGACGTGTTTTCTGAAAACTCCCTGTCCGCTTTTGCTTTCTTTAATTTCCCTTCTCTTTATGCAGGGCCCTATGATTTCCGCGATACGTAGATCATGGACGGGATCGCAGAATTGAGGAGTAAAAACTGACTTCAGATATAAAGACAGAAAGGCACAGAATTTGAAAATCTAAAAAAACAACCTACATATTATTCTGCTTTTAGCATGATCGGCCGATCAGTCTCATATAACCGATTCTGTTCCAGTCACATTTAACTTGTGCAGAGAGCAACAGCGACACTCAGCTCAGAAGTTTGCAGGTTTGTTTATAAGGTGCGGAAAAATGTTGACGAAAAAATTCTTAGATTTCTGGTGTGCATTTTGTTCTACGCCCTAGACCTATATAGCGCAATATTAAGGAGGAAGTAGGGAGACCAATGAGTGAGTAGTGCATCTATTTCAGACAGAGCCATGTCTTTAGAGTGGAAGTAGGCTAGCTCCGAAAACGTTCACAATAACGAATTAAATACGACATTGAAAATAGCATCAGCCCGCTGAATATGTGGCATTTGACAAAACTAACAAAGACAAAGAGATTAAAGGTAATGCTTTATTAAAGATTAAAGCAAGAGCACAGGGCCTAACAAGCCCTGATATCATTCTTGAGAATCAAAGAAGTGTACCATAAAATAAATTTGGAACAAAAACAGAAAGAAAATTGAAATTAGCCGAACATATGTTTAAGAAAATCGGAATCGGGCAAGAAAATTGTAATCGGTGGATCTCTAGTCTGAACTGCAAAGGTCAATGACTTAAGGGCATTACTAAAAGGGCTTAGGGTTTGTTGAAAACTACTTATTTAAGTTACAAATTGCACTTTTATGCATAGTTTTTAATGCATATTTTGTATTTATTTATAGTTATAAAATATGCACCCTGAACCTCCCCTTTTTTTTGTTAACTTATCCTTTTTGATGCCATGTTATAGCAGCAATTTCACTACACACAAAGGTGTCATTTTGCTATTGTTTATTTAATTGTAGTTATTTTCTTAAAGAAAAACATTGTTAAAAACCTAAAGAAAAATGGAATGGTGAAAAAAAATCCATAAAAAATGAAATTTGGGAAAATATAAAACAGATTTCATAGGGCCCTATTTATTATAAATGTGTCACAGAGACTTCATCATGTCTCTTTCACGTTGTAAAAAAAAAAAAAAAAACCCGAGAGAGGGTTTGTGGGTTTTTTGTAGACATGAACAGACTAGAGTGCACTTAGAGAAACAAGAACACAGCTACCTCCAGTCACTGTGAGGTACTCACTATCATCCCCCAGCTATGCTCTGCCACATTTTCTGTAACCTCCACATTTTTATAGTCAGCAGTCAGTTCTGATTGGTCGTCATCATTTTAACACTTTAATATACACGTGTTCCTCTTTAAAAACTGACATGGGTTTTTTTTGTCCGTAAAAATCATACTCGGTGTGAAAAAGCCTTTAATGTGTATTGAACGGAAACTCTGAATTTGCAGAAACGCTGCATTACAGCTTGCTGTTCGACCAGGTCTAAGGCCTGCAGGGTGCAGGGACCAAACACAAATTGCACTGCTATCAGTAGGTCATCAGGGATTTGGTATGTCAAAGGTCCTTTGCAGATCTTTCAAAAGCTGACAGAAGGTCATTCCTGAAGACACTGTGCTGCAAACACACTAGTAACACAAGGATATCATTTTTGTTATTTACTCCCACAGTAAATCAGTTAAAAGTGGCAATTCAATCATCTTTCCCACTTCGAATTTCGACGACTGAAGTCATACTGCCACACGTCAGATACCTACTGGATTTCAGCACCACAAATGAAGTGGATCAGATCGAAATTGAAAAAGGTCTGATTGTGGTTTTTGCCATTCATACTGCCATGAATTAAAACACAAAACTGTGTCACATATCAGGAAAAATACTAGAACTAAGCAACGTTTACTTCCAGCATAAACATAGCCTTAGGCTAAAGCCAAAAATGCAAACGCCTAACACTTAATAAGTGTTAACAGAATGCTAAGGCAAAAATCGAAAACCTAACCAACACAAACATGCCTACTCAAGTCATACAGATGTCTCTAGAGCACTGGTTCTAAACGGTTTCATGTGAGTTGCTACAATGGCCAAACGCAAGTCACATGGACCATATGTATGAACGTATAATAATAATAAGATCAATAATAATGATCCCATAAGAATAGTCCTGTATTATAGAAGTACAGGCCATATTTCCATAGGCCACAACCATCCTGCAGGCCACAGGTCAAGAAACACTGATCTAGAGTAAGATTTCCCACTTTGAATACTGAAAATCAACCCTCCAGAAGACAAATCCTAAAAGTGAGCAAATTCCAAGTCCAAAATCATGGGATTCAACAAGCCACATTTGCTTTCTCTTTCATTTCACTTGAATGTGTATGAGTCAGTCCAAAAAAAGAGCTGACTCTCTGACTCAAGGCCCTACGAAACAGGAGTCAATCTTCAAATCTCGATTCCTCACACAGGAACTGAATCATGCCACATTCAGGGTATATAGTGAGGTTAGGTTAGCTGCGTTCATTTAAACATGGACGTTTAAATGACCTTAAAACAACAAATGAAACAGTCATGCAAAATGACTGGCTCTGAAAAAGGCTGTTTAGACAGTGTGAAGAGAGTGCTCTGTTGCCTGTGGTATTTTGACAAAAGTATGTCACAGATTTCATTAAGACATCAGGGATCTGTGTTAACTTGTGGAAAAGGGGTGTAATATGTCAGCGTTAAGACGGTACATCCTGAGGAAATGTTATAATGGAGGAATTGGCTGCTGGGACTGTCAAATACAACAACAAGGCTTTTTAACTACGCTCCGTGCCATCACCCACAAGCAAAAACACAAATGCACTAAATATACCAAAAGAAAACTGCCTTAAACATTTGTCTTATCCTGGTAACTTTCATTTTAAAGATTGAATTTACCCCAGGGCTGGGCGATATGGAAAAAAAACAATAGAAATCATTTTTTTCATATCATATTTCCATATTGTTATACGTCACAATAGAAGTCAAACCTATTTTTGTTGTTGTGTAGGTATCACACTGATTGTTTTAGGGGGATCACCAGCACTTGCTTGAGTCTGGGACTGTAAAGTCTTGCATTGTGCAAGTTCTAAAGAACGGCACTGCTTCAGATGGTAAAAAAAGATTAGTGGTATTATCTGTCTTTGTGGGAACATGCTTCTAACATAACATGCAGTGCATGCTACAGTGCTGCTTGTCCGGATTTAAATAGCCAAAATATCTAAAAAATCTCCTTGTCTTGCAACAATGTCCTCTTCTTCTGAGCCTTGCGTCATGTCTGTTGGGCTGTCTTCTTCAGAAATGCTGTCAAGTTTTCATTTAGATTTTCTGTCGTCATTCTGCGATAATTATCATTATTATTTTATCGCCCAGCCCTAATTTACACCAACCAAATTCTGGCAATGTGTGGTATGTGAAATCTACAACCAACCAACAAAGCCAAACTTAACCAGTCCTATCATGTAGATACATTTCCCAAAACACCTGAAGAACACATAACTTTGCGACTGTGATTGTCCAACATGACTTGTGCATAGGGAAATGATTTCTTGAGGAAGTATGCTGCTCAAATGCAGAAGTTTACTAGTGGAAAAACACCCTGTAATTGTTTGCACCAGCAGGGTCACAATCAGAAAACTGCAGCATCAATGTAGCTGAGGCTAAACAAATACGGAAGTTATTAAGATCCAGTCTGATTTGAGTTTTGGTGGCTGGCTTTGGAAGTTGTCATGGGTTTCTGTGTTGAAACACAATGGCAGCTGAAGGAACTTTTGATTTCTTTGTTTTGACTGAATTCTACCAACTGATCCAATGCATAAATAAGTAACATAGTACCTCACAAAGCGACAGGAAATACAGTTCATTCTACCACTTCTTTTAGGAAAAAACACACAATGCAGGGTCCTGAGCTCTGAACAGCTTAAACCTTTGATTGCTGCCCTAGATAAGCTCTGGTGGCTGGATTATTCTCTCTCCGAGTTTAAGCAAGTCTATTTCTTGAAACTGGAACTGATTTTCTCGACCATCTGAACGGTTTTGAGACAGGAGAAGCGATAGCTGGGGGGTAAGAATATGCAAGTACAAAAAGCAGAAGCTGACAAGGGAGAACCCACATCCGGCAGCAGTGTAAAGGAAATGCAACTGCAACGGGAAGCAACAGAACACACTGCGCAACACTATGTCTCAAACACATGCACACGACATGTGCAGGTAGTGCTGGGGCAGACAGCGGACAGTGTGCGCATACGCATACTGTAGGTCTACATCCGTCGTAGATTAATGCATTGCAGGAAAGCGATCTACCAGAACACACAAATCTTGAGTTAAAGCAGAACATCACCACCACTAAAAGTAATAAGTGATACTTTGTCAAGTTTGGATCCTCAGAAATAAGATTTTTACACACTGTCCTGATTATCACCTGGGGTACATTTACATTTACAGCATTTAGCAGACGCCCTTATCCAGAGCGACTTACAATTGGTACAGTCTTACAATCCAAGCAGTTGTGGGTTAAGGGCCTTGCTCAAGGACCCAACTGTGGCAGCTTGGCAGAGGTGGGATTTGAACCCTGGACCTTTTGGTCCATAGTCCAGTACCTTAACCGCTAGGCCACCACAGTCCCACATGAACCATCTAGGTATTATATGAACATTTACATTTACAGCATTTAGCAGACGACCTTATCCAGAGCGACTTACAATTGGTACAGTCTTACAATTCAAGCAATTGTGGGTTAAGGACCCAACAGTGGCAGCTTGGCAGAGGTGGGATTTGAACCCTGGACCTTCTGGTCCAGAGTCCAGTACCTTAACCGCTAGGCTTTATCCCCTATTTGTTCTTTGGGATTTGCTCAGTAGTGGAGTGCCCACAAAAAAGTAGAGGCCCTGAAAGACTACGAGGGCTTGGGTCGATAATTATTGACTCTCCAGTATTGTTCAAAATATCGTTCTTTCACTTATTTTAACATCATGTCTTTTTTCTGTGGTATTTTTTGCACCTCAGCTTTATTTAACTGTTGTTTTTCTCTAATCAGTCTAGCCTATGGTGAGTATATGAAATAGCTTTGGTTTTTATTATTGTACTCAATAGAAAAGATTGCATTTAATTATACACTAGACAAACAAAACAACAACTAACTGACTATACATACACAAACTTTGAACACCATTTGGAAAGCCTGTAATATATACAGTTAACAGTTTAATGACCATCTGATGTGTCCAATCACTTTATCAACTGAGGTTGCAACAATTATTATAAACTACAATTGGAAATAAAAAGCTGTCTTTAACTCCAGATGCTGTGACTGGAAACAGCCAATGAACGTGGTCACCTCAACAACCAACAACGTGGAAGTCCGGCATTCATGTGTGTGTCTGTGTGTGTGTGTGTGTGTGTGTGTGTGTGTGGACTAACTACCTTACTGGTTGTGTGCTTGATTGCTCATTAGCTCACATTTGGACTACACACTCTTCTAACTTGGCTGAGATTTTTTTGGGTGACTGTTTTGGAGAATTTTCCACTACTTGTAACTATATTAACTCTGCTATTTACAACAAGCTGTAAATATGTAAGTGTATGCACCTGTCCTATTGTAGGTAGTACTCCTTTGTTTGTCCCACCACTACCTGTATATTCTTTCTAACCTATAACTATATAAACTGGTTCAAATTCACTCGTCGAGTCTCTGTTTCTTCTGGCACTCATTATCTGGCTCATTTACATACCGTTTGCACACAATTTTCTTCTGGTAATGTCCAGTCGACGACCATTTCGGTCAACGACCTGGTTCACGGAACATAATGCAATCATTAAAGGGTGAATACCTGAAACGCTGAATGCCACTGAAAGAGATTCCACTTTCCTGAAGGGAGTAAAATGGACGAGCTCGTTCAAAAGGAGGATGCTAATGTGCCAACACATTGATTTCAACCCAACGGACAGGAAGAAGCACTGGATGGTAGCAAAGCTATGTGGCATCTATGCAGGGGGACTTCGCTCTGTACTTCATAAGTGGAAGCTGAATGAATATAATTAATGCACATTACAACACATTACTGTAAGCAGCACACCTGGTAGCAGGTCAGACCAGACATTTGTTAGGTGACAGTTTGCTGACTGAACGAACAATTTACGCTGTCAAACAGGCATAAGTTTGTTAGCTCGACGTCTCTAGTTGCAGACAGCGTGAGCCCATTCTGCAGAACTGTTAAGATTCAACCGCAACGCTCAGTCTTAATGTAGCTGTCATTATAAATAATTATGTGATATTAGCTATCCCAGATGGTAATTAGGCTATATGATAATTACATAACATTTGGAAACGTGGTTCCTCCTGGCTGAATCTGCATCATGATAATATTGTTATATCAATAATTCTTCAGAGGATAATAGTTTGTCTAAAGTTATCAGTCCAAGTCTAAACCTACATCTTAAGAAAATAATGAGCCAAACTCACCACATTAGAAATGTTCACCTTCTATTATACTTAACTCTTGGAGGAAAAATGATAAAAGATCATAATTCTGACTTTCATAGTTACAAAAGAATAAGACTTACAAAACTACAACTGATTTTCCGGCATTTGACCAGAGAAGCTTGACCTCACATTCACCAACCACCTAGCAGAACCTACAAAGGCCGGCCACCAAGTACATCATGGAAAACATGAATGTGTTTCACTTTCAGTAACCTAAGCTGGTTAGTTCCAAACATACCACCCATACATTTCATACTTTTTTAGCATAGTAGCATAATAACAATAAATCAGGTCGAACCATTGATGAGGCTCTCTGACAGTCCCTCTGATGTGGCTTTTTTAAAGTACTGCACCCATATCCCAGCACTTCGAAGCTGCTCTACAGGCACATATTAGCACATTTATTGCACTATGAGCTCTGTATGTTAGCAGACTGATCAAACGCCCCCTCCCTGAAGCATTGTTCCCCTCATTAACCATACATGGCATGAGGGAACCCAAAGGAGCAGGCAGCACATGTTAATCACTTACTACCCTCAACCCATGGTGAACGGACTCGGACTGTAATGGACAACCAGTTTTACATCTCAAAGCCAAATGTGAATTTATTGCATGAGGTTTCAACTAAGTGGCCCATAGGCAGCCTACTATTTATGTTATGTTCCCAAAATACAAGGCTGCAAAATTAGAAACACCAGTATTTACAACGGTTATTTTGAAATGGTACACAGAGATCCCACAGAGCGACCACTAACACAACAGTAGTGCTGCAGTACAAAAACTGATGACTTACTCTGGTAGCGCTGGCATTGGTTGGTACTTGTCATAGCTCTATGCTATTTCTGAATCATGTTGTAATTTTGTCATACACTCACCGATCACTTTATTGGGTACACCTCCTTGTTTCTACATTAATTGTCTATTTTATCAGTTCCACTTCCCATATAGATGCATTTTGTAGTTCTACAATTACAGACTGTAGTCCATCTGTTTCTCTACATACTTTGTTCGTCCCCTTTACTCTGTTCTCTAATGGTCAGGACCCCCACAGATCAGGTACTATTTGGGTGGTGGATCATTCTCAGCTCTGAAGTGACACTGATGTGGTGGTGGTGTGTTAGTGTGTGATGTGCTGGTATGAGTGGAACAGACAACAGTGCTGCTGGAGGTTTTAAACACCTCAGTGTCACTGATGGACTGAAAATAGTCCACCAACCAAAAATGTCCAGCCACCAGCATCCTGTGAGCACTGATGAAGGATTAGAGGATGACTAAAACTGTGCAACAACAGAGCTACTGTCTCTGACTTTTCTGTGGAGCAACATGGTGGACGTTTCTAACAGAGCACACAGTGAGTGAACACAGTATTTAAATCTCCAGCAGCACTGCTGTGTCAGATCCAAACATACCTGCAGAACACACACTAACACAACACCTCAGTGTCATTGAAGTGCTGAAAATGATCCACCACCCAAATAGTACCTGATCTGTGGGGGTCCTGACCATTAGAGAACAGAGTAAAGGGGACGAACAAAGGATGTAGAGAAACAGATGGACTACAGTCTGTAATTGTAGAACTACAAAATGCATCTATATGGGAAGTGGAACTGATAAAATGGACAATTAATGTAGAAACAGACTGTAAAGCTACAAAGCATCTATATGGTAAGTCAAACTTATTAAAATAGAAACATTGAGGTGTACCAAAAAGTCAAAGGTGAGTGTATAAAGCTGAACATCAGACCTTAAGCTACATTGTCAAAAGTTTGCAAACACCAAAATACATCCAGTATCACAGCACTGATGTTAGGCAATGAACCCAGGCTCACTGGTAGCCTTCCAATTAATTAAAGCTGTCTCTTAACATTAAAGTTGGCAAGCCATTTCTTTAAAGACTTTTTTTAGAAGGGCAGGGCAGAAATCTGTTGTACTGGCTTGCTTTTTTAATAAAGAAGATTGAATTATATTTTCCCAAAACCTGCTTTCGCATTATTGCTATCACTTTGTACTTTAAGGCCGATTGCATGTCCTTAAAAATGCATGTCTTCTGGACTGCGGGAGGAAACCAGAGTAACTGGATGGAGCCCACATGGACACTGAGAGCACATGCAAACTCCATAAGGAAGAGTCAAAGGTCAGGATTGAACCGGGGATCTCTGGAGCTATGCGGCGACCATGCTAGCCACTTGTGCCACCATGCCAGACATACAATTTCAATGGAGTGCGAAAGAAAGGTGATTTAAGTGACTTTGAACATGGCCTGGTTGTTGATGCTGGATGGGCTGGTATGAGTATTTCAAAAATTTCCATGCACAGAAAAAGTGGAAAAAAGGAAAAACTATCCAGTGGGTGGCAGTTCTCTGAGCAAAAATGGCTTGCTGATAGCAGTGGACAAAAAAGAATGGCCAGACTGGTTCAAGTTGATGGAAAGGCAACAGTAACTCAAATATCCACTCATTACAAATGAGGAAGAGCATCTCTGAATGCACACCACATGAAACCTTGAAGCAGCAGATGACCCCACCGGCTGCCACTCCTGAGGCTACAATTCACTACAGGCTCACCAAAATTGGACAACAGAAGATTGGAAAAACATTACCAGGTCTGATGAGTCTCGATTTCTGCAAGAATTTGGTGTAA
The DNA here is from genome assembly GCA_025084515.1 of Ancistrus triradiatus. NCBI lineage: Eukaryota > Metazoa > Chordata > Actinopteri > Siluriformes > Loricariidae > Ancistrus > Ancistrus triradiatus. The sequence goes on along the minus strand of JAJAGP010000105.1, from coordinate 380,617 downwards.
ACAATGAAAGCATGGATCCATCCTGCCTTGCACCAATGGTTCAGATTGCTCCTGGTGGTATAATGGTGTGGGGATATTTCTTTGGCACCCTATGGGCTCCTTAATACCAACTGGGCATCGTTTAAACATCCCAGACGTGAGTATGGTTGCTGATCATGTCCATCCCTTTATACACCCCAGCGTACCATCTTCTGATGGACACAAAACTGAAATCAACCCAAACTGAACATGACAATGAGTTCACTGAACTCAAATGGTCTCCACAGTCCCCAGATCTCAATCCAACAGAGCACCTTTGGGATGTGGTGGAACAGGAGATACCCAGCATCATGTTATTTAATACAATTGGTACTAAAAAAACAAGTTTTATTAAATACCCTTAGCTGAATAGGCACCAGACTACTTTCAAACACCTATACTGATGTTTCATAAGAATAACAAGACATTTAAAGGAAAGGGGAGATACCCAAGGACATGAAAGTAAAAATGCTACCAAACCCCTGAGTAAACATAACGGAAAAAGAAAAGGCTGGATTAGAAAGAAGCAAGATTCAGACAATGCAGGAGGTGGTCTTGTAGCATGCCACTCCAGTAGAGGAGGAGCTACAGGGAACATAACAATGGTAGGAGCCCATGAGTCCATTTCATTAAACCCCCTCTCGTCCTGTTTTACCCCCTCCCTCAAATCCCTCAGCTGCTCCTGGTCTTACTTGTGCTGTGTTGTGCTTTGGTCTCTCTCTACTCCACTAAATTGTCCCTCTCCTGGTATCAACGATTTCTCTGAATCAGACGCTCTGTTAGTGGATGCAGACTCATCCACCAGGCGTGGTTATAAGCGTATCAGAGCCAGACAGACATAATTACTGATGACAGTGCACCTACACGGCATTTGATTTTCTAGCACGATCTAGTCGCAGATGTCTTGTCCTGTTCCTTACGTAGGTTTAATTCGTATGCCCCCGTTTCATTCACTCAGCCTTCTCTCTCTAACCTTTAATCAGTCCTAGATGTAATTATTCATTTAGAATAATTCCAGACTTAGACCAGCCCTTCCAGTCATCCTCTCTACATTTGTCCATGGGAGCTGCCCGGTCTCAGATCAAGCTGTAACCTGCTATTGCTGCTGCAAGCAAAAAGCAACAGCGGCTGTATTATTCATGTCCAGTAGCAGCCGGGCTTTGGGCTTAAGCAGGGGAGTCTGCTGAGGGGTTTGTGTCTTATGAAACCAAGCTTTGTTCTCGAGCCATGCACACATACACATACTGTTACACCTCTGACCTTCCTGAGGGAAGGCAGGTCCATATTGCAGAGCAATCTTCAAAACAGAGAGAGGAGATGGGAAGTGTGTGTGTGTGTGTGTGTGTGTGTGTGTGTGTGTGTCCAGTGAAAGAACAAAAACAGGCCTCATTCTTCTTGCACCCATATGCCACGAGACACGTGGGCCTCCAGGCTGTAGTCCGACTACACAAGGCTACCAACTGTCCCTGGGTCAATTCATGGATTTGCTAGCTTTAACCTGACTCTTACACTTGAACAAGACCTAAAACTGGATGACACAAAACTATAGTCATACATTTAAAACAGTGTCACGCCAACAATTGCACTACAGACATTATATGTCCCTATATTTAGTCTTGCTGCCATGTGTAGCAAAGTGACAAAAATGTAAAATAAAGTATAACACAGAAGGAGGTGATATGCCACCAAAATAGAATTTAAAGTCCAAACTGTAAGTAATGATGGAGTTGTAAAATCCAATGAAACTGCACAATGGTCACAATAAATAGAAAAAAGCAATCACTGCAATGAACTGTCATCCAAGCAAATGTGGGTTAAGGGCCTTGCTCAAGGACCCAACAGTGGCAGCTTGGCAGAGGTGGGATTTGAACTCTGGACCTTTTGGTCCGTAGTCCAATACCTTAACCGCTAGGCTACCAAAGTCCACAGTTTTTTAGCAGCTTGAACCAGTCTGGCCATTGTCCTCTGTCCTCCTGGCATCAACAAAGCATTTTCGCCCAGAGGACTGCCACTCATTGGATAGTTTCTCTTTTTCAGACCAAACTCTGAAATATTCTGACCAGCCAGTCTAGAACCAACAACAATAGCAAATTCAAAGTCACTTAAATCACCTTCCTTCCCCATTCTGAAGCTTAGTTTGTTATTATCCTATGTAATTGGCTGATTAGATACTTTCATTAACAAGCAGTTGAACAAGTGTACTTAATAAAATGGATGACTGACTGGGCATTGACAGTCAGTCAAGTATTTTTTCTTCCAACCATCCATCTCTACAACATATTGGAGTTTCTCATTGAAAATGCAGTTTAAACAAAAGATGGTTCATGGATTTCCTGTTGGCATGATGAACGCTGCTGTGACAAATAAGCTTTCCTGTAACTGTAGCTCACTTCTTTCGCTGATGACTACTTGAATGGTTGCCAACCACCATTTGTTCTACAAAAAAAAAAAAAAAAAGAAAAAAAGAACTAACTGACAAGTTTATCACATAACTTGCTGAATTAACAAGCATTCTGTGTTTGTTACATCTTGTTATAACTTGTTTTGGTTGCTTGGCTTCTTGGTGTCGTTACTAACAACTGTACAATTTCTCTATGCTTTCCTAGGAAGGGCAGTACGTACATACCTAGACGTATGGGGGGGCGGGAAGTTTAGTGTTTACCAAACACCGGACACTGTCTGTCTAATCATCACCTTTATAAATCTAAACAGCAACCTTGTGATTAGCTCAAACCCGAGGAGTGCCACAAGTTTACATCAGAAGTTGATCCTGATTATTATCCCACAGAGGGAGATGCCATGTGAATGAGAGCATCTAAACCTGGAATAATAACCCCCGGCAGTCAGGTGGTGCGGCGGCAATTCGCTATCCTACCAGCGCGGGAGCCTGGTTTAGTGTCCCAGCAGTGGACTGTGTGTTGGCCATGTGTGAGGAAGGAGAAACATGGAGGGATCATGAACCCCTACATAAGCCAGAGTAAAACAAATACGACTGCTCGAATGTCGAATGCTCGAAAGTATAACACTATGTCAGGACAGCAGCATGAAAAATAACTAGCAAAGTTGAACAAGTTCCCGTGAGGGGTGCACTATGCCTTATCAGAACAATGCGACTGAGGCCAAAGTCACGTCACTTGAATATTTAACCCCTCCTCATGCGAAAATGGTCTTAACCATTCACAGTCAAAACAAACCAATGATTTGATCTGTTGACAAACGATGTCAAAGCGAGGCGCAGCGGAATTTTTTGACCCCCTGTACCCAAGATGTTCTGCAAAGCCTTACAGGGACAGGCAGACAAAAGTCATAATCAGAACTACAACTTTTAGAAAACAGTCACTCAAGTGTCAGCACAAATCTCTCTGTCACATCACATGTATAGCAGCGAAAAAAAGCCACTAGCCCACGTGCATAACACAAATTAACACTGAAGCAAGATATCACACGGTTAAAAGAGAAAGCCCTTCAAAAATTATCCACGAGACAGACTTTCAAATTAAAGATGGACTGGAACTTATAACTAATAACCACCAACTTATGAAAGCAAATTAATAAAATGTTAATAATAGATAACTAGATTACATTATGTGTGCTTAAAAATACAAAAATTAGTTCGGGACAGTAGAATTTGCTTGGCACTCCATTCAGACTACATCAGGGTTCTACAGTGCTCACATTTTGCTTCTTCTTTAAAAGACAATGGAATATTTATTTAGGAGCAGTTGTGTGAGACAAGATTTTGACCGGAGTCTCAATACCTAGTGAGCACCCTTGTGTACTTCCGACATAAGGAACTATTGTTTGTGTGTGTTTAAAAAGCTTATTGCTGAACCCTTTACCTACTCATAGAACTTGATCAAATAAGTTGAAATGATTTCTGGAAACTGAGATCTTGTGAGTTGTGCCGATGTGTCATTGCTGCAGGTTTGATTTAAACATGTCTAGGCTGTCTGATCCTGATCGTGGGTAGCGTTGCCACAGTAACAGGGCAATCTGAGCAGCAATGTTTAGACTGTTGCTGGAGATCCAGCGAACGATTCCACACAGTTAAACTTTTACCCGTTCTGGATCTGAGATCGAGAGTACCGACAAGTCGGACCTTGCCTGTGCTTCACCGAGTGCTCTTAATAACCCGATCATAATGGGATTGGATACTCCTAGAATTCTATGGAATCTGATCAAGAGAGCTGGATTTTAGATCAGTAGTTGGATTTCTCAGTGCATGTATATCCTCACTCTGATTTCGATTTCTCAGTCTGTGCATGCACACAAATGTAACCTGGAAGTGGCTAGCGGGTTCAAACACGGTTGACAGGTCCGCTTATTCTAAGAGACTTCCCTTCTTTTGAGCTCATTTCCATTGACCTCAGTGTTTGCGCTATATACAATCTGTAGCAACGACCCACCGCATTTTGGCAGTACTACATTAAATTAAAGCCATAGCTGAGACCACAGGAAGCTACAGTAGATCATGTGACTTATAATTTACACAGAACAAGGCAGACAATCTCTCCTGTAAGCAAATGCTCAACTTGCCTAACGTTACAAACAAGCATAAGTGAGGATGAATTATCTCTTTGGTGGGGGGTTGGCAGTGGCTCCCTCGCCGCTACTGAAAAAATCCTTGAGGAAACACTGGACCTGGCTGATTGTTTAACTCACGGGATCTGGCAACCAAACATTTAGTGGCTTATATTCTTGTTTTTAGCATCCATTTGAGTCTTGGCCCTCCCAAGGTTTCTTCCTTGTATATATGTATAAAGCTGCTTTGAGACAATGCTGTGTTGTAAAAAGCGCTATATAAATACATTTGACTTTACTAGTGGCTTCCAAACACTTTTGGTGAGACGGTATATGCTTGAGGAAATGAATTCCATTATATAACTCATTATTTAACAAGGTAAGTTTACATCACTTCGTTCTGTGAGATTACTGGCTAGTTGCAACGTAGAAATCCGATTATTGCCCGAGTCTTTTAAACCTGGAGCTTTTAGTGCATGTAAAGTCTTGATCGATTAGTTCACCTACTGATTGTCTGGCGACAAGCTTGGTGCATCCACAGGACGCTGCATGTTCCAGTACTGTATCCTGAAAATGTATTAGGCTTTTACATCATCTGCATTATTCAGATCAGCTGCATGAGTTTCCATTAGATCCCATGCATCTGGAATCCAAAGGAGCAAATGCAGTGATAAAGCTCTGAGCCCATCATTAAAACAATGACACAAGATCTTCAGCAGCAAGTTTTATTAAACAGACACAAGCGTACTGAAGGAGTAAGAACGTGTGCGCATTGGTGTGAGCATTTCCTCTGTCAGCACAGGCCTACGCAAGAGCAGCAGATGGCTGTGTGTGTTCAGTATCAAGCTGTGTGTCGGCTGTAAGTCACCAAGCTCCATTTCAACAATCTCCCGGATTTCAAAGCGAGTCAGTGTCATTAAGTGTGCTGACAAGACTGTGCCTGTGTCTGGATATCGGACACCAGAATTAAAAGGAGATGTTAGTGCGCTGCCATGTTACGTAAGCCTGCATAGCAGGCGATGTTTAATACTTTACAGTAAAAGAATAGCTAAACACAAACACTGGATGGGTCCATAAAGCAGCCTTAGTTTGGTTTAAGTTGTCCTGTGTAGTAAGAAGATTCCTGTATCACGACACACAGGGCCTCGATTTCTACAGCCAGGCAACAGCAGGAAGGGGAATGAACACAGTTAAGGATGTTAAGTAAACCAAAAGACAAAGACAAAGACAAGCACAAGTATGGTGATACTGGAGAAACAAGACAAAAACAACATCATATTCTTACCATGGAATTTGACTAGCAAAGGTTTGTATAATAAAAATGGCAACAGGAGAGGTGTTCTACAGTGGTGCTTGAAAGTTTGTGATAAATATGACCTAAAAAGTCATCAGATTTTCACACGTCCTAAAAGTAAATAAAGAGAACCCAGTTAAAAATATTATACTTGGTCATTTATTTATTGAGGAAAATGGTCCGATATTACATATTAGTGAGTGGCAAAAGTATGTGAACCTCTAGGATTAGCAAGGTGAAATTAGAGTCAGGTGTTTTCAATCAATGGGATGACAATCAGATGTGAGTGGGCTCCCTGTTTTATTTAAAGAACAGGGATCCACCAATCCACAGTCAGACAGATTGTGTACAAATGGCTAAATTCAAGACCATTGTTACCCTCCCCAGGAGTGGTCGACCAACAAAGATCACTCCAAGAGCAGGCGTGTAATAGTTGCCGAGGTCACAAAGGACCCCACGGTAACTTCTAAGCAACTAAATGCCTCTCTCACATTGGCTAATGTTAATGTTCATGAGTCCATCATCAGAAGAACACTGAACAACAATGGTGTGCATGGCAGGGTTGCAAGGAGAAAGCTGCTGCTCTCCAAAAAGAACATTGCTGCTCGTCTGCAGTTTGCTAAAGATCACGTGGACAAGCCAGAAGGCTATTGGAAGAATGTTTTGTAGACGGATGAGACCAAAATAGAACAATTTGGTTTAAAAGAAAAGCGTTATGTTTGGAGAAAGGAAAACCCTGCATTCCAGCATAAGAACCTTGTCCCATCTGTGAAACATGGTGGTGGTAGTATCATGGTTTGGGCCTGTTTTGCTGCATCTGGGCCAGGACGGCTTACCATCATTGATGGAACAATGATTTCTGAATAATATCAGAGAATTCTAACGGAAAATGTCAGGACATCTGTCCATGAACTGAATCTCAAGAGAAGGTGGGTCATGCAGCAAGACAATGACCCTAAGCACACAAGTCGTTCTACCAAAGAATGGTTAAAGAAGAATAAAGGTAATGTTTTGGAATGGCCAAGTCAAAGTCCTGACCTTAATCCAATTGAAATGTTGTCGAAGGACCTGAAGCGAGCAGTTAATGTGAGGAAACCCACCAACATCCCAGAGTTGAAGCTGTTCTGTACGGAGGAATGGGCTAAAATTCCTAAAAGCAGGTGTGCAGGACTGATCAACAGTTACAGGAAACGTTTAGTTGCAGTTATTGCTGCACAGGGGGGTCACACCAGATACTGAAAGCAAAGGGTCACATACTTTTACCACTCACTAATATGTAATATTGGATCATTTTCCTCAATAAATAAATGACCAAGTATAATATTTTTGTCTCATTTGTTTAACTGGGTTCTCTTTATCTACTTTTAGGACTTGTGTGAAAATCTGATGATGTTTTAGGTCATATTTATGCAGAAACATAGAAAATTCTAAAGGGTTCACAAACTTTTAAGCACCACTGTATGCCGAGACGTTGGCGCAGGGGAAAAGGTAATGCAAGAGAATCCAGTATTTACCTTTGCTTTTCATTAAGCTAAACATATTACTGTGATTGTGCTTTCAGTGCTGTTTGGTTTCCTGTTACCAGTCAACCAGTCTTTAATTTTTAATTTGATCACTGAAAGCTGAACAAAGGGGAGCTTCACAAGCAGCTAAAACCCTGACGCAGCACTCACTGTCACTGGCCCAGCAGCTGTAGATTTATTACATGTAGTATGATTTCCTCCATGGGGAGAATACGTACAGAATGTGGAATTGAGGAATAAAAACAGAATTCAGATATAAAGGTGGAAATGCACAGTTTGAAAATCTAAAAGTGAATGGAAATAACCGGTGATCTCGATAAACGATTCTGTTCCGGTCACATTTAACTTCAGCAGCACACGACGGCAACAGCATAAATATAGCGACACATCAACAGCACAAGGCTTTCACCAATTAATATTTTAAAGACGGCTCAGCCACTCTCGTGTTGGTTTATGAGACCGTGCTGATGCATGTCGATGATGAGGAAGAGTCAGATTTTGTTTTTAGTGCAACCGGTGCATCTCCAGTCTTAATTGCAAACTTCAGTTTACATAAATGTCCTAATAATTTTAGGCATTACTAAAAGGACCATAGGTTTGTTAAAAACTAATTATTGGTGTTCCTAATGGCACTTTACAGTTATTTTTTATGCACCTTGAACCTTTCCTTATTTGTTTTTACAAATTTCATTTACATCATTTTTGATGTTGCGAAATGTTACAGCAGTAATTTCATTAAATACAAAGGTGCCATTTTGTTGTAGCTATTTCTTTAAAGACAAACAGAGTTTGGAAACAAACTGCTGAAAACAGGTTGCCAAGTCTGCTAGATTTGGCTTTTGGGGGGGTTTTCCCATTGAACTGATGGCTCATTTTTCTCATGGTATCTGGCAACCCCGGAATTAAACGCAGCGAAATGGCTACTGAACACTTTTGTGGAGAAGATGGAGATTTTCATTATTTAATGAATTAGGTTTGTCACATCCTTCTTTTAGATCATTTCTGGTTGCAAAGTAGAAATCAGAGTATTACCTGAGCCATGTAAACCTGGCTTTCTCCCATTATCTGATGACCCAAGTGCATGTTAACTCGTTGATCGGATTACTGGCAAAATGTTCTGCATTTGTCAGATTATTAAATGAAAGCAAATGCACTCACTGGCATGTTGTATTCAGAGTGCTGCTAAGGGCCATAAGCTGATCAATGCAGTAAAATGAAAGTAAATGTCTAACACTGAAGAAATACTGGTGACCAAATACTTTGGAATGTCCTGTTGAAGTGAAACCAAGAATGGCAATGGGCATGGTGGTGATGGTCAAAATGACAAGGACATGGAAAAACACGTCAATTAGCACCACAACCGAGCTACGATGGATGAAAGTCTTGGGCTGACCGCATTCCATCTTTTGAGAACAAATGCAGCTGAAAATCTCATGAACAAAGATCATGACCCCTGAGCAAGATAAGATGCACAGAACAGAAAACAACCCACCGAACCACATTCATTCCTGCACGTTACGTTACTTTGGGCATGTGATGAAGCAACCACGTGAGCTATGGCAGGACTTCGCAAGGACTCAGATGTGGACCAAGTATGAACTGGATTGACAACATAACGTGGATTGCCTTATCAGGGGCTGTTCTGCTAGAAATGACATAACAGGGTTAGGGTTAGAACCTGACTCATCCGTAATGTGACGTGATGCGACATGTTCACTTTTTTTTTAACATGGCCTGTATCCAGCACTGTTCTGAACAGGTCATGCTCTGGAACTGCAGGTGCAGAACATCATAGAGCCCCCAGACACACCCCTTCAGAAGTAAACAAACAAAATGGCTTGTGCAATGACTAATACTTCAAGTGTTCACGTTAATGTGTAGTGAATGGCAACTCCAAATTTGCAGGCACATGATAATGAAGACAGGTTGGCAAAAGAGCACCTAGATTTGGTTGACTTTCTGTGGAGTCATGGCAGATGCTTCTCTGGAGAGAACAGTCTGGATCCACAAGTGGGAATGTAATGTGGGCGGCTTTACAGATACAGAATTTATTTGAGCTTTAGAATGATGACGACAGCGTTTAACTATCTACAAAAATTCTTTCTTCAGGGTTTGACAATCAGGATGCTAATTTGAGGTGGCCCATATTGCTAAAAAAAGAGCACGGTTTGTAGGGGTTGGATTGTACTGACTGGCAACAGGAGTGGGTTACCGCATGCTGGCTAACCACTTGGCATCGCAAAGTCCTTAGTTTGATTAATTGTCCATGAGTTTTACAAAGCCAAATGTTGTCGTGTCTGTTCTCATGCCTGACTACTTCAAGCTACACCAATGAGATGAGCTCCAGGACGTCCTACAATCTTCAAACTGAGGTGACACTGCTACTTATCTTTACTGCAGAGTAGCTGTAGCCGTGCATAAAACACCATATTTACACAGGTATGAGCCCACGTTAACTGAAATGGACATTGATAATATTAATTAAAACACCATATGAAAATATTTAGTCTAGTACTATACTGTACAATACAGTAATTCTAATCTTTGCATCTTTTATAAAACTTCTAATATACTGGAAATGAAAGCAAGCAGAAGGTTACCATGTTTTCTGGTTTAAGACTGTGATTCTCTTTTCTGTCAGCAGGTGTCACAGGGGTTCGCTCGTACTAGTTTTCTGTCATTCAGTCATGAATAACACGTATAAGACATTTCTATTTCCCATTGTAATTCTTAAGACCTCAGATGTTACAGCTATGGATGATAGACGACGCATATATATAAAATATTGTCACTCTACGTTCAGCAAACACTGCATGTATCAGTACTTTTTTTTTTTAACCAGTTTCACCACAGTGACTAATACAATAACAAAATATGTATGCAAACCTATGTGCACAATCTGCATGGTTTACCCATGGCTTACCAGCACTTTGATTCTTTTGAGGACCTCAGCTGATCATCTCACACCATGTAGCCACTACTCGAGCTTGTTCTTTCTGACCAAAATGCTTCCTCTCTTAGTAAGCCTGTTCCTTTTCTCCCAAAAAAATCCATTTGTGCTTCATTCGTAACCCACACCCACAAAAAAATGTTGTTGTTTTTTCAGGTTGCTACTCACACTTCTCTGACTGCAACCACCTCTTACAGCATTTTGAATATCCCTTCAAAACGCCTTGAACACCTTGCCCTGGCAAAACAACAATTTCTGCACAACTGCACTCTCCTCATTCTTGGCTTTCTCTTTTTATTGCTCAGCACCATGTGAAAAATACAGTGTAACGCCGGTTTATCGACACCCTGGATTCCATCTGGAGCAGCATTCGACGATAATACTGAGCGGAGTGTACATTCCCTACTCAACTGTTACAAAGACTCTGGGAACCACACTAATAACCACCTGACAAACCACTAAATAAACATCTCAATTAGTGCGGTTATTCTACTTAATCACATATGCCCAAGGACAGAATATCACTAGTGTGTGTCTGAGCTGACCATCTCTGAATTGAACTTCTTGCCCAGTAAAACAAATAAATAGTACTGAAAGCTGTACTTCCTTATCTTTGTTCTTGAACAAACCCTCGTCCATTTTTCTACGTACTAAATCACTGTAAAAAAAAATAAGCAACAAAAAGTATGTTTTCCAGAAGAATATCAATGCAGGATAAAGATATACACTATATAGGCTAGACAAAAGTTTGTGGACACCTAACAAATTACATCCAATACACGCATGTTAGCATAGTGCTTGTGCGTGGGCTCTGTTTACTAAAAGGCAGTGGCCTACTGTCGAGTATGTGCACGTCATTGCGTTACTTTTACTTTACTAAAGTCCTAATAAGATGTATGACAGGATTTGACAGCTTGCTTGTTTGTCTTTTGTTTACCCGTCAAACGTTGCTGAAGGAACTGACACCAGAAGGGTTGAGATATTGAGTGATACTGTATGCTTGTCCACAGAATCTACAGGAGCTTTAACAAATTCTACCAGTTTACTTCAAGTTGAGATTGTTAATTTGATGGTCACTATCTCCTGAACCGTGACTTCAACAAGTCTGACATTTAAAGAAGAAAAACATTAACAGGTAGTCATTCAGCATTTATCCAGAGCATATTACAGCTAGAAATCCAAGAAATTGTGGGTTAAGCTCAAGGAAACAACAGTGGCAGCTTGGCAGGGTTGGGATTTGAACCCTGGACCTTCTAGGCCATAGTCCAGTACCCTAACTACTACTACATTTACATTTAGCAGACATCCTTATCCAGACTTACAATCCTGATACAATCTTACAATCCAATCAATTGTGTGTTAAGGGCCTTGCTCAAGGACCCAACTTGGCAGAGGTGGGATTTGAACCCTGGACCTTTTGGTCCATAGTCCAGTACCTTACTACCACAGTCCCTACAGTCCACTAGATGAGCAAATACACAGTCGTCTATCACTTTTTATCCCAGACATACAATAACCAGAGTGTTGGCAAACTGCACTTTAATGTCTACTCAGTTACTTGCTTATTCAAAGCAATGATTACTGATATCATGACCGCCTCCTAGTATCGTGATGGTATGATATCACGATATTAATATATCGCCTAGCCCTACATAACAGGAACTAACGGTAGGCCCACACAAGCCAACGCGACTCGAAAGAGCATCAGTACAATTCACGGTCTGACTTCAGTTTATAAACCCGTCTGTGTAACCTTATTTGTACGTGAAAAGCAGGGAAAACAAGTCTTTAACTGGCACTTTTATAGGAGCGCAGCTCGCACGCTGCACGATGGAGCAAGACAGACAGCCGGAGCGAGAGACAGAACGAGGGAGCAGGTGAAACAAAGGAAGTTAGCTAATTATCACGTTCGCTATTACGTCCGCACTTTTTCTTTCCGAGTTGGTGTTAGGAACAAGCGCACTCACCAGCATGTGTAATGTCTGACAGGTCGTAGTTCCGGGCGGTCCGGGGGAACTCTTTGAGTTTGCGGCTGGACAGGACGAGCGCTCCGCTGGCCGCCGCCTCCTCCAGCGCTTTCTCCACGCTCCTGCTCGCCGCTAGTGTCGCCGGCAGCTGCGCCCCATCTCCAGCAGCCATGAACTCTCTACTAAACCCCTTTTCCTCGCAGCTTTCCTTCAACAAATTCTCATTTCCTCCGGCCTTCCTTTCCAGCGGCCACCCTGCACAAAGAAGGTCTTATCGGCTAGAAATGATCGAATCCAGCTTCGGTAGGGGAAATTCGGGTGAAGTTAAACCAGCAGCTCCGCGCGAAGACAACTGTCAATCTGACGACCGAACCAAGGAGGAGCTGGGCAGCGAGAAAAGGGGCGTGGACAAACCCGGAGGAAGGGCAGCTCCCTGGGTTCAATCTCAACTAGAACTCGTTGTGTGTTATAGTCTACTACTTAGGGTGCTGTTGTCGTACCTTCTTACGTGGTGTAGTGCGCCTATAAAGGTAGTAGTAGGCTATATAAGATTTAGCTCAAAGTCCTCTCAGTCAGGAAACGTCTGTACGGCGTGGCCTTTGCCGGTGAGGCTGTTGATGCTTTCACGTGCTTGAACGGTTGTTCTGTTTCCACTGGTGAATTTAACTTACTAATAAATCTTAAAGACCAGTGGCGTCATACTGGGGCACGCCGAATTTAGAGGGGCACATCTCTAGGCTACCCCTCTGCTTGCCCATCGGTCGTTGGGTGCATAAAAATAAGCCCGTTAAATACTAAATATGTTATGTGATATAACATTAAAGTGGATATTACTCTTCCATGGATGAGAAATGAAGAATAAATTAACACTTAAGTGTTTTTTTTTTATTATTCATTGTGAGTTTTAATTTCGTTTAACACAACTGATGTCTTTGCTAGTTAGCGGGTAAGGTACTGGACTATGGACCAGAAGGTCCAGGGTTCAAATCCCACCTCTGCCAAGCTTCCACTGTTGGGTCCTTGAGCAAGGCCCTTAACCCACAATTGATTGGATTGTAAGGTTGTGTCAATTCTAAGTCACTCTGGATAAGGGCGTCTGCTAAATGCTGTAAATGTAAATGTTATAACTGTTTATTTCATTTGTGTAACTCGTTTCATGTCTTGTCTTTGGTCCATGTCTTTGGAATGTGGGCGAAAACGGAGCATCTGGAGTCAAGTCAAGTCAGATTTAATTATATAGCGCTTTTTACAATGGAGCATTGTCTCAAAGCAACTTTACTAGTTTAGATTATCTCCTAATAACTACATCCAATCCCAAATTGATCAAGCCTAGGGAGACAGTGGCAAGGGAAAACTCCCTAAGTGTTATGAGTAACCCCACATGGGCACGGAGCACATGTATACTCCACACAGGAGTTCGAGGTCGGGATTGAACCAGGGATCACTGGAGCTGTGAGGCAACTGTGCCACCCACAGTTATAAGTGGCTAGCCAAAACATAAGCCTATGAGCTATCATTACTTTGTCTGCAATGTGGCTGACTTTCTCTTAAACCGGCCCCAGTAAAGTGGGTCTGATGATGCCCGTGTTAAAAACTATAATTGTGTATGATTTTTAAAAAGAAGTGTTAACCTGTATGAAATATCTACAGGTCATTTTAAATTCAGATCAAATCTTGACCTAGCCTTTAGTCCCATTAAGTACTGTATTTATTTAGGGACGGCAGTGGCATTGCCAACACCTTGTGATCAGCCTATAAACTAGTGAGTTATTTGAAACGTTTATTTAATAAACAAATGAAGTAACTGGACATGATATGAGGCGCAACTGGAGAGCATCCTGACAACTGTTTAATGTAGCGTGTGGCTTGTGCATTGGTTTTTCATTATGGCACTGCTCCATGCTTACCAATAAATAGGTACACTTTCTGTCAGATGATGTTATGGCTACTTGAATGACAAAAACAAATGCCTACAATGAATTTGTCCATCACAAAGTAATAAATTTGTGTCTCAACATACTCCCTAGAAAACTAAAGTAGCCCTACCAACAGTTACGTCAACATTAATAATATAAATCAGAACAGTTAAGGTTTTAATTCGTTTTCTTTGTGAAATTGTCTATATAAGTCCAGTTACTTAGGGAGACAGGGTTATGTAAGGGAAGTTGTTGGTTTGATTCAGCAAGCTGATAAACAGATGCTAATTGTGCGGTTATAAGCTACTGTCATTCCATTTGTTGCTTATCTAATCTATAAATTGTGGTGTATATTCAAGGGAGGATGGAAGAGAAGTGGAAATAATGAGCAGAAGCATAAATCCCCTGGGACAATGCAAAGAGGAAGAAAAGGGGATCAAGGGAGCACAGAGGAAGAGAAAGAGTCAGAAAAGAGCGTGAGAGTCGGTGATGTCACCGTGGCTTCTGCTCACTTAAGTGGGTTATTATCGACAACTGGCAAAGACAGGAAGATGAGAGAACTATTGACATGCAGATAACTGAGTTCACTGAATCCTTAATGAGGATCAGACTGTAGTTATGAATATACATGTAGAGAACTAGCCCAAAATGAATTTCCTCTTTTCAGATGGGGGTGGAATGGACGGATAAGACACAACAACAGGGTGGAATAGGTCATAGATAGTTATGGGAAAGAAAAGAAAGAAGAAAAACTTAGTAAAATAATACTTCAATGAAAATTGCATGTCAATTTAATGCACCAGCATCTTTGACTCGGTTATGTTGTCTCTGTAGTTTATGAACTTTTGAAGTAAATGTTTTTATTGTTATCCAGAAGTGAAGTGGTGGATAAGACAAGTACTCAAAATTGGAACCTTGATGGTTGTAGTTTGGGGAAATAATTAGATTTAGGCGTATTTTCCAGCGCGAGGTGTATGACAAGATAGTTTGAGGATCTTTAGCAATAAAGCTCCATGGCTGCAAGCTACAATGCTTGATTGATTTCCTGCACTGCCTGTGACACGCTCATGAAATGAATTAAAAATCATAAGAGGGAAATATCGGACTGTATAGAGACGTGTTAAGCAGTTCATTTAACAGAACTATAGCACCACCTGCTGGAAGTATGATTTAAATATTTGGGGTTTTTAAATAAAACTCGAAACTATTATAGTAGCTGTATTCCATGTTTAATAGAGATTAAACAATAGGACTGTGGTGGCCTAGCGGGTAAGGTACTGGGCTATGAACCAGAAGGTCCAGGGTTCAAATCCCACCTCTGTCAAGCTGCCACTGTTGGCTCTTTGAGCAAGACCCTTAACCCACAATTGCTTGGATTGTAAGACTGTACCAATTGTAAGTCGCTCTGGATAAGGGCGTCTGCTAAATGCTGTAACTGTAGAGATGCTGCAAAACTAAGGTAACCCGTGGAATAAACACCAGTTATGCACTATTGCACCACCATTACATATATTTTTATTTCTTTAAAATTGTATTCAGTCACAGGCACTTAAGAGAAGCAAACAACGTCCAGCAGAGCCGGAATGACACCGGAAATACTGTGGAAGAGTGAAGCGTCGGTGGAGATGCTTGGACAGACTTGAAAGCATGGAAAGGAGGAGGGCGAGACAATGTGGACCTATAAAGTGTCTGGCCCTGATTCAAACCAAATGTGGAAGTAATAATAATAATAATAATAATGTTTAATTTATATAGCGCCTTTCACAGTACCCAAGGACGCTTAACAATTAAGTGATCAAATAAAACAGTCTTGCTGGTTGCAACCAGGTTTTTTAATTTTATACATGATATTTACGGTGTTGGGGGAACGCGGTAACAAAGGAATGTAACACGTTAAATTCACCGTTTAAATTTACTGTTTAAATTCATGTAATCACATCAGAATTTCTGATTAAACTCGTTACTTGTGTTACTGATGTTTCTAAATGAAAAACTATGAGTTATTCCTAAGAACAACCTTCCTCTACCTTCCTTCCCCGTAAGGTGGCAGTAACTTCAAGCTCCCGTGGGTGGAGTTGCACGAGGATGAACGAGCTATAAATACCTGCGGGGTGTGTGACGGCATTCATAGATTCAGAAGAGGTGGTACAGTGCAGTGAATGTCATGTGTGGAAAATGGGCTGCAAAGCACATGCTAATGATTGGCAAAAAGGAGCGGCTGTATTTGGGCATGCCAAAAGCCATAGTGTGAAGGAATAGCTGAATTTGCAGGTCTATCAAAGTGTAGAGATCTACCAGTGGTGACAAAAATCCCAGTCTACATGAAATTATCATCAGAATTTCGGCAAGAATTGCTTCTAGAAGTCGAGGCTGGTCCTTCACAACCAATCTATAATGCAACGCCTTGGTGACTCGGCCAAGAAGCCCCGTGTGCATGCTTTATGGAATTCAGTACGGATTATAGGCTACATTAGACTGCCATTTAGCAGAAGCTCTAATAAAATTTGCTTACTTAGGATTTTACAAAGAAAAAAAAAACAAGGTAGGTAAACGGAGTATGAATTTAGTTTGGTTGGGAGGTGATGACACATCTAAGGACCATGGTTCATTTACATCATTCAGCAGACGCCCTTATCCAGAGTGACTTACAATTGATACAACCTTACAATCCAAACAATTGTGGGTTAAGGGTCTTGCTCAAGAACCCAACAGTGGCAGCTAGGCAGAGTTGGGATTTGAACCCTGGACCTTTTGGTCCATAGTCCAGTACCTTAACCACAGTCCGGTTCACAGTCCACAGGTTCAAATCCCACCTCTGCCAAGTTGCCACTGTTGGGTCCTTGAGCAAGACCCTTAACCCACAATTGTTTGGATTGTAAGAGTGGCTGCTAAATGCTGTAAATGCATCGTACAATGTAACCAAGAATAGCATGTACTGTTCTATGGGTGTGGCATGTGTTGGTATTTCTCACACACATCAGGGAAGTATTCCACAAAGCAGGACTTCTGTTAGCCAGATAACATAAACCCAAAGACAAGGACTGTCCAATAGGAATGTCCCACAGCTCTTTTCCTATTGGAGTAACTTGAGTTTCGGCTCAAGTTATCTGGCTAAAATGAGAAATACCCCCAGGAGAGACTTGCTTCCACAGAAAAACCGCAAAGACGCAGTGCATTCAACTGAAGCTTGGAAATTGGAATTTCCGAGTAGGAGATTTTAAAGAAAAAAAGACCCTTACGTTGTTGAGTTATAACTCTCACTGAAAACAAACTATTTAGAGTATTTAGATAATTCATGTAGTTTTGTTCAACCAGTCCTGCCAGCTTTGCCATGACTAAACATTACTGTATGAGTATGTACAACAATGGTCTAACGCATGCAGTTTTCAGTAGTCCCACTCTCACTTTCATATCTGTGGGACTGTGGTAGCCTAGTGGCTAAGGTACTGGACTCTGGATCAGAAGGTTGAGGGTTCCAATCCCACCTCTGCCAAGCTGCCACTGTTGGGTCCTTGAGCAAGACCCTTAAGCCACAATTGCTTGGATTGTAAGACTGTACCAATTGTAAGTCGCTTTGGATAAGGGCGTCTGCTAAATGCTGTAAATGTAAATATATTATCTCTTGCAAGGTGAGGCTCGACTTGCACTATACAGACAAAAGTTTGTGGACACCCCGTCTAATTACTAAGCTCTTATTTCAGCAACACTCACTGGGAACACATTCACAATATAAAGCATACACTTCTGGATTGCGCACAGATGGTGGCAGTAAGAGTTGTACTGATACCCCAGTGCTCTCGATGACACATTTATAGGTTCAACAAGATTCAACCCTCCTGTCTTTAAACAAAGTACATTGAGAATGTTTCCCAACTTTGATTGAGAACTCAGCTGGCTTACACAGAACCTTGACTTAGACTCCATAAAAATGTATTAAACATCAGAAGCAGACCTTACAGTCATGTTCGAAAATCTAGTGGAAAGCCCTTTTAGAAGAACAAAAACTATTGTAGAAGCTAAGGTGGGGGCAAACTCTATACTAATACTGTACTCATTTTGGATTTAATGTTTTGGGTGTCCATAAGCTTTTGTCTACATAGTGCATCAGTGTGTGAGGTATTTAAGCCTGGGTTTTTCCCTGCATTGCATTCATCCAGGTTCCCTTCCAGTTCTGTGTACAAAGTTTCCATCTCTGCATCAGGTTCTGTCCCACTACAGGCTCAAGTTCTTTCTGTGGCTCAGAGTTCTTTGTGCCCGAACTTTAACTATAAGCATTACCAGATAACCTGTAGTGACGGCAGCATTTATTGACACAATCAAGGTGCCAAAAATATACATTTTATGTACATGTAAATTTAAACAAAATAGATTTCCCTTGTAAAAGACTTCTTTACAAATTATGTTGATTCAGTTTCTCTGCACAGTACAAATATTTGGAAGATAGATGTAAAAAAAATAGTGATGAATATTGCCAACACCCCACCAAAAACAAAACAATCTCAATACCATCTCTACAAAGCATATTTGTTTAAAAAAATTATATTACAAAATGGAACTTCAGTGCAATTGTCAATTGTGTTGGTTAAAAATGACTGCAATTAAACTTAATGCATATTCGTTTACACTTTCAAGTTTCATCAGAACTTCACTGTTCAGCCACTTTTACCCTCATCCTGTGGAGATCAATAGCAAGTTCAAGTGTGATGGATCCTGTCCTGGGTCTGCTGAAGGACAAAGTGCTCGATCTTGCAGGAAAGATGCAGGCTTGCTGCTACTCTAGCTGTTCCTTGTTGATACTGAGGTGCAGCCATGTGACAGGGAATGGACCGGTCACGTCATGCTCGGGGTGTGCTGCATTTCAAGCAAAACTGTCTCAACTGTGACGACAGGCTTATTTTTCAGATTTGTCCTTTTTTGGCAGGTCCTGCTCTTGCCAGGTTTACCTGCAGGAGGAAAGCAAATGTTATTATAAAAAAAAAACTTTAGCAAAACTACTTGTGCTGTGTAATGGCGTTACATTTTAGCAACAGAACGCTCACGGTCACGCGTTACCGCTAATAACGTCACGGTTGTGATTTGGTCGCAGGCACGAGCCGAAGTCAAGTGCCATAGACCATTATTTGCAAAAACATGAGCTTGAGTGTTCTATTGTTTTTATACAACAGCTTTTTAGAACGAAATAAAGAAACTAAAATCATACTGAATATGCTTTAATACTGACAATACCTTCCTCCAAAAAGTAGGTCCCACTGTAACAGTATGCTAAAAAAGGTTTATATAACACTACCAACTAATGCTAGTTTGAAATACAAAGGGCACATAAGCGAAGAAGCACGTAGTTATTTATTAGGCTTATTGGGTTATTTGTATACGTTCCGAGATGGCGCGGACACAAAATCGTGGTCTGGGTTTTGTGTCCTGAGGATGTAGCCCACGGCTTCACTGCTGCAAGGACAACACTGCCTCTATCGATCTGAGGATGAAGCCCTTAGATTCAGTGCTGTAGTTGACAACAATGCCTTTCCTACTCATCTGCTGAACGTGGGGACTCTGTTCCAGTCCCCATAGCGTTACGCAGTACCCATCAGAGGGTAATAACTTCCCTCCCCTCCTCCGGTTCCACTGAGCACGCATTTCCGACGAATCTTTCCCATCGAGGACACAAAGACCCACAGTGGCTCTTCTTATTGGACCGACTGTCCCTACTCACTCATTCCTTACTCTATATACACTATAGTTTTCTATATTTTTTTGCTTTACTTCATCCATTTTACATAGTGCATCTATTTAACATCCCCAAGGAGGTTGGGTCCCCATTTGAGTCTTGGTCCTCCCAAGGTTTCTTCCCTGTAAGGTTAGGGGAGTTTTTCCTTGCCATTGTCGCCTCAGGCTTGCTCAACTAGGACTTTGAGCCAATATATTTCTAAATCTGCTTTGAGACAATGCTGTGTTGTAAAAAGCGCTGTAGAAATCAATTTGACTTGACATGTATGCTTATGTGCATAAAGCTTTTCAGTTAGGGGTCAGTGGACTGATAATGTTTTGGTAACAAACAGAAATGCATCACAAATATCATCACAGTGAGAACTCGTCTCAACCAATCAGAGTGTGAGGCTGGAGCTAACTGTTGTATAAATAGAAAATGCACAGAGATGGAATGTTCCGTCTCACACAGTTTCATCATGTACTAAACGCTTTAAGCTCATTAAAACCACTTGGTATGTGACCAATGCTTGGTAGGTGTTGTGTGTCACATTAACGTCACATGACTGACCAGACCCAGGATTCCCGACAGAACGTTATTCTGAGCATCACACAGTCTACATGCTGGTTTTCTTACGACAGTGCATCCTGGTGTCCAGGTAAATGTGGGGAGTGGAGGGTGTAGGTAGAGGTAAAAAGCCAATAGAAACGCCATACAGTGGTGCTTGAAAGTGTGTGAACCCTTTAGAATTTTCTATATTTCTACATAAATATGATCTAAAACATCATCAGATTTTCACACAAATCCTAAAATTAGATAAAGAGAACCCCATTAAACAAATGAGACAAAAATATTATACTTGGTCATTTATTGAGGAAAACGATTCAATATTACATATTAGTGAGTGGCAAAAATGTGTGAACCTTTGCTTTCAGTATCTGCTTAACAGTTTGCTGTAACTGTTGATCAGACCTGCACACCAGCTTGGAGGAATTTTAGCCCATTCCTCCGTACAGAACAGCTTCAGCTCTGGGATGTTGGTGGGTTTCCTCACATTAGCTGCTCGCTTCAGGTCCTTCCACAACATTTCCATTGGATTAAGGTCAGGACTTTGACTTGGCCATTCCAAAACATGAACTTTATTCTTCTTTAACCATTCATTGGTAAAACGACTTGTGTGCTTAGGGTCGCTGTCTTGCTGCATGACCCACCTTCTCTTGAGATTCAGTTCATGGACAGATGTCCTGGCATTTTCCTTTAGAATTCTCTGACATCATTCAGAATTCATTGTTCCATCAATGATGGCAAGCCGTCCTGGCCCAGATGCAGCAAAACAGGCCCAAACCATGATACTACCACCACCATGTTTCACAGATGGGATAAGGTTCTTATGCTGGAATTCAGTGCTTTTCATTCTCCAAACATAACATTTCTTTTAACCAAAAAGTTCTATTTTGGTCTCATCCGTCCATAAAACATTCTTCCAATAGCCTTTCTGGCTTGTCCACGTGATCTTTAGCAAACTGCAGACGAGCAGCAATGTTCTTTTTGGAGAGCAGTGGCTTTCTCCTTGCAACCCTGCCATGCACACCATTGTTGTTCAGTGTGTTCTTCTGATGGTGGACTCATGAACATTAACATTAGCCAATGTGAGAGGGGCCTTCAGTTGCTTAGAAGTTACCCTGGGGTCCTTTGTGACCTCGACAACTATTACACACCTTGCTCTTGGAGTGATCTTTGTTGGTCGACCCACTCCTGGGGAGGGTAACAATGGTCTTAAATTTCCTCCATTTGTACACAATCTGTCTGACTGTGGATTGGTGGAGTCCAAACTCTTTAGAGATGGTTTTGTAACCTTTTCCTGCCTGATGAGCATCAACAACTCTTTTTCTGAGGTCCTCAGAAATCTTCTTTGTTCGTGCCATGATACACTTCCACAAACGTGTTGTGAAGAGCAGACTTTGATAGATCCCTGTTCTTTAAATAAAACAGGGTGCCCACTCACACCTGATTGTCATCCCATTGATTGAAAAACACCTGACTAATTTCACATTCAAATTAACTGCTAATCCTAGAGGTTCACATACTTTTGCACTCAATATAATATGTAATATTGGATCATTTTCCTCAATAAATAAATGACCAAGTATAATCATTTTGTCTCATTTGTTTAACTGGGTTCTCTTTATCTACTTTTATTACTTGTGTGAAAATCTGATGATGTTTTAGGTCATATTTACGCAGAAATATAGAAAATTCTAAAGGGTTCACAAACCTTCAAGCACCACTGTTCTTATGACCATTCTATATAGCTGGAATATGGATAGCATGTTGTGAAAGACCAAACAACTACTAAAATGGACTCAGAACAGCTCTATAGCTTTAACCCACTACAATATTAGGATTTATGGCTATGCAGTTTGGAAGTGGCCTTCTGCCTGTAAACCACTGCCTAGTCTAACAAATTATGCTCGTTCGTATACATCACAAGTAGGCATGAGTGCGATATCAGCATCTGCCTGTGCAGTGTTAAATTTGACCCACATATTAATGTGTATAATCTGAGTCCTTAATCTCAGAGGATTTTTGGGCAAGCGATGTTATTATTGAATACTTTAACCCAGGAGCAGTGGGCAACAGTACAGCCTCTTCAGCAATTCTTCCATTTGGCAAAGCACAACAGTGATAAAATAAACAGCAGATAAAAGGCCAAATAAAGGGGGCACATTAAAAATAAATAAATTTACCTCTACAGGTCCCTGAAGAAATGCTGACTGCCAATACAATTGTTGATGCACCAT
This sequence comes from Ancistrus triradiatus, assembly GCA_025084515.1. NCBI lineage: Eukaryota > Metazoa > Chordata > Actinopteri > Siluriformes > Loricariidae > Ancistrus > Ancistrus triradiatus. The sequence goes on along the minus strand of JAJAGP010000105.1, from coordinate 357,923 downwards.
CACCAGGTGTGCATGAAAGACACTGGGTGGTGTTGGCTGCAACAAAAAGAATACGACATTATCATTAGAATATCATGTTCATTGTTAAACAATTGCTCATTATGCATGTAATTCCAGTGTGCTAGCAGCACTCAATTATTAACAAAATTTGAGTGGCTTTCAAAAGCAAGTGATTTTTAGGACCAGCTATCATTCTGCCACGTTTAATTCTTATTAAACAAACAAGTACACAGCAAGATGACTCAGATACAGCATATGGTTATCATTATGTTTATCATGCTCTCATTTATTTTAAAAAGGACTAACCCTCTACATTCAATCATAGACAATTTATTATCACAACTAAGACTGGTCTCAGTCTGATCATTCATGGTGCACGATACCACAGCTCAGCGAACTAAGAACCTTCATTAGACCTGATGAAATTGCAAAGTGTACACTAAACTGAAGAGAGTTTGTTTAATCTTTAGCTCCCCCAGACAGCTATTGTAAGCAAGGATAAATAACTGATGGCAATAAACTGCAGAATGTATTCACTGCTACTCCATCATCTGACTGCCCCTCACTCCAGAAATGGTTCAGACAGCACAAATTCAGACTGCCAGAGACCTGGAAGGAAGAGAAGGGTGTACGTAAAGATAAGAGGTTGTGTTTGCTTCCATCATTGCCATTTTCCTGATAGTCATACAGGTTAGTTGTCCAGTTAGTGCATAGGGGAAGTTAAAAACACATTAATAGCAGGAATTCAAATAGCTGGAGTTTTGGTACCATTTTGGCCACTCATGTTCGCAGACTTTGGCTAAGCCACTCCAAATGCTTCATTTTGTTTTTTCCTTCAGCCATTCAGAGGTGGACTTGCTGGTGTGTTTTGGATCATTGTCCTGCTGCAGAACCCAAGTTCGTTTCAGCTTGAGGTCACGAACAAATGGTCGGACATTCTCCTACAGGATTTTTTGGTATTCCATACTTTTGAAATTCACAGTTTCATTTATCACAGCAAGTCTTCCAGGTCCTGAAGCAGCAGAACAGCCCCGGACCATCACACTACCACCACCATATTTTACTGTTGCTATAATGTTCTTTTTCTGAAATGCTGTGTTACTTTTATGCCAGATGTAAGGGGACACACACCTTCCAAAGAGTTCAGCTTTTGTCTCGTCAGTCCACAGAATGTTTTCCCAAAAGTCTTGAGGATCATCAAGATGTGTTCTGGAAAAACTGAGATGAGCTTTAATGTTCTTTTTGCTCAGCAGTGGTTTTCGTCTTGGAACTCTGCCATGCAGGCCATTTTTGCCCAGTCTCTTTCTTATGGTGGAGGTATGAACACTGACCTTAACTGAGGCAAGTGAGGCCTGCAGTTCTTTGGATGTTGTTGTGGGGCCTTTTGTGACCTCTTGGATGAGTCGTCACTGCGCTCTTGAGATAATTTGGGTCAGCCGGCCACTCCTGGGAAGGTTCACCACTGTTCCATGTCTTTGCCATTTGTGGATAATGGCTCTCGCTGGAGTCCCAAAGCTTTAGAAATGGCTTTATAACCTTTTCCAGACTGATAGATCTCAATTACTTTCTTTCCCAATTGTTCCTGAATTTCTTTGGATCTCAGCATGAGGTGTAGCTTTTAAGGATCTGTTGGTGTACTTCACTTTGTCAGGCAGGTCCTATTTAAGGGATATCCTGATAGAGAACAGGTGTGGCAATAATCAGGCCTGTGTGTGGCTAGAGACAATGAACTCTGGTGTGATGAGATAAACCATAGTTAAGTTTTAACAAAGGGGGAATCACTTTTTCACACAGGGCCATGTAGGTATGGATTTTTTTCTCCCTTAATAATAAACAACATTTAAAAACTGCATTTTGTGTTTACTTGGGTGGTCTTTGACTAATATTTAAATTGGTTTGATTTTCCGAAACACAAGTGTGACAAACAAGCAGAAAATAGAAAATCAGGAAGGGGGCAAACACTTTTTCACACCACTGCAAGTGCCAGACCAGTGCCAGTTACTGAAACATAAATTAGGTAGGACAAGACTTTCTTATCCATGGAGCTTAGGATTAGGGTATAGTTCTTTAATGCCATGTCTGCCCCATGGGCCATGTTCATGGCAGGAATGGTTGTGGGAAGAGTTTTATCCAGGTGGTCCCCAATTTACGATGGGGCTACATGTCGACAAATCCATCGTAAGCTGAATTTATCGAAAACCAAGGAGTTTAATATATACTGTATATATCACAGCATAGCCTACCTTTAACATGCGTAAATCACATTAACCTACAGCTGGGCAAAACCATTTAACACAATGCCTATTCTATAATAGTGTTGAATAGCTCATGTAATTTATTGAATTATTAATTGAAAGTGAAAAACAAAAACGCTTCTCGATGCAACCAAGCCATTTCCTTACTACATTTCCCAGCGCTCATCACTCCCATCATGCGACTCCCTATGTCATGCTGATTTCCTTATTTAAAAATTCAAATTATGATTTTGGCTGTATGTGTGTGCATTTGGACTTCTCTTTCGTGCATTCCAGTAGCTTCACCTCTAATTATGAACCTATGTACCAGGCTGGTGTGTCCAATATTCACCGTTTGGTCACAGTGATTTGAGATGGATGGCATCTGCTCTACCCGGTTTTCCATTTATCCTTGACATATGAGGTTATTATGGGTTTGATGTGCATTGGTGGGATCTGGTGCTTAGCTTCTTTTTGGCTGCCTGGTCTGCTCTCTCCATGCCCAGGACCAAGGAGCTTAGAAAAATGTTACTAAGTGCAAATGTTCTCCTCTATGCAACACGTTTACACATTGCATGGTCCTCCATGGTCATTAACACTACGAGGTAATGTTAAGGGAGGGGGACTAAACATCAAACAGTTGAGAAAGAGCTAAAACATACCTGTCTCACCATCGCTAGAGGTGCTAAGGGAACCAGGGCTGCTCCCACAGCTGCATGTAGGCTAGCATCTACAGAGCCATCGAGCCATTCCAAATGGCTCACTGTTCATCCACTGTTTCCATTCGTGTCAACATCAGATACAGGCTGACTTTCAGTTGCCCAAGGAAATGGCTCTTTGGAGATGACTTTTGCTGGTCATGGCTCCCAAGGAAAGATACAGCATTCTGGCCAACTGTCTAGAGCATTAGCAAAACCATTGGTGACTACAACCAAAAGGACCAAGGTTTCCCTCTTCACTGGTATTAAGTACAGTGCCCATATGAACATAAGCCACCTGTATCCTTATTCATCGTTCAAGAGATCAAGTTCTCTCCTCTTCAACACCACACTGCAGAGACATAAACGAAGCCTTGGTAAGTCTTTCACCAGGTCCGTGTCGTGGACAGTAAGGAAACACATCGTGCCATGGCAAAGCAGGAGGTAAGAGTCACTCACGATGAACTTAACTGGATATACTTCGACTGACGACTTCTTCTCCGACCCTCCAAAGAATATCCACTGGTATAGAGCCTTTCAGAAGTTTGGCACATTCTGACGTGATTGGATCTTTCCCTTTTAACTCCAGAATAACAGAGGACAACAAAGACACTTTTCTCCTTAATCTATTTATCACGTTGCTTTGAGATTTCAGGCGCTTTCTGCACGTCTTAAGTTTATCCTGCAACAAAGTAAAGTTGCGCTTTAGGATTTCAGGAGATTCAGACGACACCCCATTGGAGAGCGCCAAGGACTGACTATTGGCCTCTACTGAGAGGGTCGCATAACAGTGATCCCTGCTCGATGAAATAACGTTATCTTCAAGGCTATGAACCATTTCTATCTCTCTGCTTTTCACGGCATCGGACTGTGCACCAGTCACCTTCAGGACGGCCGCCTCTGCAGCATCAGTAGTACTGACACTGCTGACGGTGTTGTTACTCAAAGCATCATCCTCATTGGCACAGTAAGTATGATCCACATGAAGCCCCTGCAGTAAAAGACCAGCGAAGTGACTTTCGTCCTCACACACCAGCGTGCTATTCAACACACTCCATCGCTTAATCTTGGCCTTTTGCAGCCTCAGTCTTGCCTTCTTTGTCTGCAAGCAGTCAGGAAGGGAAAAAATGGTGGGCACTGCAGTCTTGGTAAGGCGCACTTGGCCCTTGTTATTTTGGTAGAAGCAGTCTTTTTCAAAGTGGAGAGAACACAAACGAGAAGATGGTGTTGGCTTCCAGCTGTCCCGTTTGATGTTTACCAGCCACCGGTGCAGCCTGCTTTTATTTGCTAAAGGGAAGCTGTGAAAGAAAAAGACAGACAAACTTAGTGTGGTGAAAGCCAGAATTGAATGACTGCTGTTTTTCACTACACACATTTACATTTACAGCATTTAGCAGACGCCCTTATCCAGAGCGACTTACAATTGGTACAGTCTTACAATCCAAGCAATTGTGGGTTAAGGGTCTTGCTCAAGGACCCAACAGTGGCAGCTTGGCAGAGGTGGGATTTGAACCCTCGACCTTCTGGTCCAGTACCTTAACCACTAGGCTACCACAGTCCACACACCAAGGGAACATGTAGATTTTAGAGGTCTGAAAGGCCATATATAGCACAAAAACAGAGCTCTGAGAACAAAGTGTGTGTATCGTTTAAATAGTACCTTTAATGGAGAGTACAAGGATGGCCAAAACACAAGCACAGAAAGGCTCGGGTCAGTGACGCGAGCAGCAGAGAAGTTCTCTTTGTAAGAGCGACTGCCTACATCACACAAGCTGATTTTTTATTTATAATTTATATAATTACTGGGACAAAACAAAACCCTAAGGGAACAGAACCCGCTGTTCTAATTAGCTTGCCAGGGCAAGAAGCCACTCTACTGACATACATTCGGGTGTACAGCATTTTTCTTGACCTTCACAGCCTGAGCATGAAAGTCAAAGACCATAGGAGTGAAGTAACCAAAGTTTCAAAAATCAGCTTGAGCAATGAGTGAGGGGCAGGCACCAGCAAGCGAAGGGGAGAGAACCACATGACACTGCTCAGTGCTCCCCAAATGTAAGCGCACAACAGCTGTGCGACCTTAAGACTTGGTGTGTGAAAGCATTTTACTTTAAAACTAAATTTCACATATAAATAATACAAAATTATTTACTTTCATTCCTACAGTGACTCTTTTCTGAACTAAATACTAATGCAGTTATATTTACTTACTACATACACCGTTTTTTAAATTCTCCATTTTATTACACTCTACACAACATTGCATAATCCTTAATTATCCGTAGTCCTTAATTTAGGTAACTCACTGCCATTATTTGATATATTAGCCAAAAAAAAGGTCATCACCTGGATATAACTAAGTAAATATTTAAAAAAAATTAAAAAGAGCCTCCCATCAGAGAATTACTGCATTGTTGATTATGTTTCAGCTGGCAAAAAGTTCTTTAACCCTAACTGATGCAGTGAGGAGCTTCTCATTTGTTAAACAACCGTGTCGAAAGACACATGCTGTGGTCGTGGAAAAGATGTTCATCTGTTTCAGAAGGGTCAGATTGTGAAAGAGTGGTTCAGGGAGCATGAGAATTTTCACACATGGATTGGCCACCACAGAGTCCAGACCTGAACCCCATTGAGAATCTTTGGGATGTGCTGGAGGAGACTTTGCACAGTGGAACAAATCTCCCATCACCAATACAAGATCTTGGAAGAAAATGAATACAACTCTGGACAGAACTGCTTCTGCAATGTCAAAACATTTATTTCTGTCCAGAGTTGCATTCATTTTTCCCCCCAAGATCTTGTCTTGATGATGGGAGATTTGGAAGCTACTCACTGTATCAGTTAGTTAAATAACTTGTTGCCAGCTGAAACAATCACCAATGAAGTAGTTATCCAATGGGAGGCTCTTTTTAAAATATTCGCTTAGTTAAATCCAGGTGGTGACCTTTTTATTGGCTGGGCAGTGTATGCATATTACATACATCTCAATCATTTAGGCTACTTAAGGAGGTTGGGTTCCTTTTGAAATGCCACCCAACGACTTTCCTGCTTAGACTCTGGATCCTAGAGTGACTCTGAATCGGACTACTTAATGCCGATGTGCATATTTTACATTTTATTTGAACTATCCCTCCATGACTTTAGTTTAGATAAATTAGTTTCATTCTTACATTTATCATCTATGCTGCCCAAGGAGGTTGGGCCCCTTTTTGAGTCTTGGTCCTCCCAAGGTTTCTTCCTCATAACACTTAGGGAGTTTTTCCTTGCCACTGTCGCCCTAGGCTTGCTCAATTTGGGATTGGACATAGATATTAGTAGATAATCTAAAATTGTAAAGTTGCTTTGAGACAATGCTCCATTGTAAAAAGCGCTATATAAATATTTGACTTGACTGAGTCTTGGTCCTCTCAAGCTTTCTTATAACATTTAGGGAGTTTTTCCTTTGAGCTGCTTTGAGACAATGCTGAATGCATGTATGAAAAATACCATCAGCCCAAGTTCCTCTCACTTTCAAACACACCTCACACACTTCCAGTTTCGAACTGAACTACAAAAAAGCTGAACGCCAACAGTCGCAAACTGACGTAGGGTTACTAAACAGATTACAAAACACCTAAACTGTAATTTACCTCAACCAAAGCATCCCACATAACACTCACTTTGAATAAAGGTAACGAAACCCATAACCAACATGAACTTCTAAACTTTACAAACTATTTATTAAACGACAAAACCACACAGTGCATCATAACAGTGGCACCGTGGGAGCTCGTCAGGCTCACCACGCCCCCAAACACGTTAAGCCTGTGCTAATCGCCACAATATCGTATTTTCTTTTACCTGTTATCAATATAAAGTTTATAATTTAGTTCTAAGAACATTTATTATTGGCAGTTCTGGCGCTCATACGTGACCATTCCCTTAATAATAACCACACCGAGGGTCCTGCAGCTTGTGTCGTCACGCTGACGTGTAGTTTCTAAACGTGCACGCCAGCCATACAAATAGTACTATTAGAGTTTATCCTTTTTCGGTGTACAACAAATTACAGTTAACGTTATTAATTACTAACCGAGGCACCAAATATCAGGTCTGAGGCCTAGTACACGTTCCTAGGAATCATCATCTAGGTGTAAGGTGACGAAAAACATATCAAATTAAAGGAAAACACAAAGAAAACAAGAACAAACTTACCGATAAAGTTTAATACCAAACTCTAGAGAGCCGCGGTTAGTGCAGTTATAAGCAGCGCAGGACGGCATGTTCACTCCGCTGCACACTCACACCGCAGCCATTAACCGTCACACGACCAAACACTGCGTGTATCCTTCCGCTTCCAATATATAGTCCTGCCCTCGTACTTAATACAGGTAGAAATTAAAAAAATATGGTTGTGTCCAAAATCCAACACAACTGTTCTAACAGTATTGTGGCGCTTGTACTAACAGTTCTGTTATTCCGACACTTTATACATCCATAAAAGTTTTCGTTGATGAATAGTGTCGGTTTGTGCTGTATTTTCACCTCAAATAGCAGCTAGATACAGTCACTGCAAAAATGAAAGAATCGCCACACCAACAGGATGGTCATCCATCCTTTTCACTTCATATCAAAATAAATCACAGATATGACACAATTTTTTAATAATAGCTGCCCTTTCTGGCTTTGTAGAGCTTCCCAGGAAAAAATTACTGTGAAATTTGACAGTAGAACCATGAAGTGGCCAAATTACCACCAAAATTCATAGTACAACTGTGAAATAATTCATGGTCAGTTCATAGTCCACCAAGTTTACAGTTGTACTATGAAATTTCACAGTAGAACCATAAAGTGGCCAAATTACTATCAAAAATTCATAGTAGAACTGAACTTCATGGTCAAACTGTGAAAGTTCACATTAAAACTGTCAAGCAATTCACAGTTTTACTATGAAAAGTCACAGTACATTTTTTCCAGGGTTGCCTCAAACAATTAAAAATTAATAATAAAAAAAAATGAAATCATCAATAATAAAAAACAATTAGCAGCTACTTTGTTGCTCCTTCTCTAGCTTTTGCATGATGGCGTGAATTATTTGAGGAATTCAATTAAATTCATTATTTAAGTCACAATTTTTATTACAGCATTTGCTAAATGACTACATGTAAATGTTTACGATTTCAAGCCATGTGTATACAAAAGCCCACTTGCAAAATGTCCAGACACTGGCACCTCAACACAGCGATTTTGTTCGATGATTTAAAATAGCCTACAAATATTTTTTAAGTCAGCGAATGCACTTCAAGTGTTCCTGGGCTGGTAGTAACGTACATGCTTTGTTTGAAGACAGAAATATTTAAGTTAATCAAAAATATACTAGGCCAACATTTTATAGAGACTTCCATCAAAAACTGCAAATCAGGTCGCATCTAAAACTTAGTCTGAAACTTAGGCTATAGGCTATCTAAAGCTAATAATAATATAAATATAGTAAGAAAATTTTTAATGTTTAGAATTTTAAAACCAATATGCAGTGAAAAGCTACTACCACAGCTATAATGCATTTTGAATATAAACAGTGCAATGTTTATTTACATTTGAATTCTGACATGACTACAACAAATTTTGTTAACAGTATCCTTCACTAAAACAACCAGAAAGGTAAGTGTTGCCTCGTTACCTAATCATATGTAATATTTTCACGTTATAAGAAAAGAGACACACCAAACAAAGATAACTTTTTTTTATTTGCTTCTTCTCATAGCTAAGTAACGTAAGCAGCGTGCCACCAATATATGACAATATTTACTGATTAGTTGATGCAAGTGCAGTTTTTGCACTAAAAATATATGCTACATGTATTTTCACATTTTAACCCCACTTACTCTGGTCAGGGCCGAGCGGAATTCATAGGGTCCAGGGAGCATGCACCCATAGCTGTGTTGTAGCCTTAGATACCTGACGTGGCCAGAAGCCACCACCAGGACATGAGCCTGGGTCAATGTGCCATTAGATCACATTTGAAGTGGAATTTCTGACTAGTTTTGAATTTGAATACTGTATTTAACAAGTTTGTACAGTAGTCTTTGTTCATGTAAACTGGGTAAATCTGAACTTTCATTAAAGATTTTTGACTTTAATCCTCTGAATAAAGTGAAAGGTGTCTAAAAATGTAATTATGCAGAAGTGTTAGATTAAGTCCAGAATATCGACCATATTCATCTGTGCAGGGATTTTACAGATGCACTGTAGCTGAAAAGCAGTACAGTATATTTGAACATTTTTATATTCCCTCTAAACAGGCCTACAGTTTTGAACCTCTATGAGGGACAACATGAATACATTTTACCCAACCTACCCACCACAAATGATTATGTTTTATATGCCAGCTGCAGTTACAAGGGTTTGGATGTGATCCACTTCTGCTCCTATCATTTAACAATACTGTATTATAGCACAGCACATCTTTCCTGTTCCCCTCAGATGGAGTTCATTTCTGGTTACCAAGACCCACTAATCACATTCTCAAGGGCCATGGCAGACTGGTACACACATTATGAGGCTGCACAGTACCGAGTTAAGCAAAACAGAGAGAGGCAAAAGGCTGCTCGGGTTCCTGTGGACAGTACATGCACATACTGGATCCTCCACCTGATAGAAATCTCAGTACCACCAAGTGCTGCAAGCACCCGGCTTCAACAAATCAGGATCGATCCATCTGAACTCAGTAAGTCTAGTTTAGCTCTGGAGGATCAGGTATATATCAACTACAAAGGGACTGTGGTAGCCTAGTGGTTAAGGTTCTGGCCTATGGACCAGAAGGTCCAGGGTTCACATCTCACTTCTGCCAAGCTGCCACTGTTGGGTCCTTGAGCAAGACCCTTAACCCCCGATTGCTTGGATTGTAAGATTGTATCAATTGGAAGTCGCTCTGGATAAGGGCGTCTGCTAAATGCTGTAAATGTAAATGTAAATGTATATAGGGGGCAGACCCCCTTATCCAGAGTGACTTAGAACTGAAACAATCTTACAAGGTAAAATCCATGCAATTGTGAGTTAAGGGCCTTGATACAACTTAGCAGTGCTGGAACTTGAACACTGGACCTTCTGGTCTCATGTAGATGCTGTGCTGTGTTGCCACCACAGAAAGCAGGAGAAGAATCTTGACTATGATGACCTTAATTATTGTGGGTTAAAAATGATTGAATGATTCGTACAAATAATTGTCTGACTTTAAAATTATGTTGACTTTAAATTGTTTTTGTAATGTTTTTCTAGCATAAGCCTGAGAGTTTTGTAAAGTTTTATAGACACATTTATGAAAAACAGTCTTTTATAGACACATATGTACAAGCAATTTGTCTGTGCATTTGAGACCTTTTAAAATCTGCTTTTCTATACATTATAAACTACACTCACCAGCCACTTCATCAGATACTCCTTGCTAGTAGCGGGCTGGATCACCTTATTTCTTCATGGCATAGATTCAACAAGGTGCTGGAAACATTCCTCAAAGATTTTGGTCCATATTGACATGAGAGCATCACCCAGATTTGTCGGCTGCACATCCATGATGCGAATCTCCTGCTCCATCACATCCCATACATGGTCTATTGGATTGAGATCTGGTGACTGTGGAGGCCATTTGAGTACAGTGAACACATTGTCATGTTCAAAAACTAGTCAGAGATAATTTGAGCTTTGTGACATGGCACTTTATCCTGCTGGAAGTAGCCATCAGAAGATGGTAAACTGTGGTCCTAAAGGGATAGACATGGTCAGCAACAATACTCAGGTGTTTAACTGAGGCTTCAGTTGCTTAGAAGTTACCCTGGGGTCCTTTGTGACCTAGGCAACTATTGCACGCCTTGCTCTTGGAGTGATCTTTATTGTTACTCTTGGGGAGGGTAACAATGGTCTTGAGTTTCTTCCATTTGTACACAGTCTGTCTGACTGTGGATTGGTGGAGCCCAAACTCATTAGAGATGGTTTTGTAACCTTTTCCAGCCTGATGAGCATCATCAACTCTTTTCTGAGCTCCTCAGAAATCTCCTTTGTTTGTGCCATGATACACTTCCACAAACGTGTTGTGAAGAGCAGACTTTGATAGATCCCTGTTCTTTACATAAAACAGGGTGCCCACTCACACCTGATTGTCATCCCATTGATAGAAAACACCTGACTCTAATTTCACCTTCAAATTACCTGTTAGTCAGTTATATTTATCTTGATTTTAATTAAATCATCTCCTTCTCTCCTTACAGTGAATATTGTTGGACAGAGCATATTATTTCTGACAGACTCTTCCGGCTTGCTGTTGGGTTTCGATGTGTTGTCACAGAGCTGGGCCGGTTTGCCGGATGGGGAGAAAGCAGCTGGGGGTGATTGTGAGGGTGTCATGGCCACTATGCAAAGGATTCTGGGATTACTGCGCTATTCCATAGAGATGCCGATGAGTGGAGTGTCTCGACGTCCAGACATTCTGAGAGTTAACGATAAGCGACTGCACAGGTTTGTGCTAAGTCACTGAAATGGTACTGAAATGGTTTTTACTTCAGCAATGTCATTAAGCTCTTCAAAAAAAGCTGTTTCATGGTTCTCCTTCCCTGTTGTTATCCTTCCTTCCAGGTTAATGAGCCGTGGAGAGTCATCTCTCTCAGTCCTGAAGGTGGCACTGTGGCCTGATGCTGCAGGTGGTTGGGTGCCTGTGGATGTAGACCCAGTGACAGGAACACCATGCCCTAAAATGTTTATCATGCGCTGGCCTCCCACATATTACTGTCACGCTTGTAAGAAACACACTTCCCTGAGCCAGCTAAAACCATGGTAAGGCAGAGAGGGAGAAGGTAGGAGGAAATGGATTGTGGACCAGAAGGTCCAGGGTTCATCTCTGCAAAGATGCCACTGTTGGGTCCTCAAGCAGAACTGTGCAAAAGTCTTAGGCCACCATTAAAATTGGTGTGTTAGCAATAGTATAATGGCAGTATGTAACATCCTGTCATTGACTGGACCCAAAACTTCACCCCGTAATGCTCCACTGATCTTCATTGCAATATTTATGAGCTTTATCGTATCTTAACCTTTTCACCCTGTTTCCTTTCTGAATAAGTGGTTTCTTGGCTGCTTCCCTTCCAAAAAGACCAATCCTGATCAACTTTCTTCGGACTATAGAAGGTTCACCTTCAACCAAAATGCAAACTATACTATACTAAAAGCAAAAAATACTTTTTTTTCTGAATCACCTAGCCTCAGATGGTTAAAAGAAATTGTATTTTTCTTACCAAGGCGGAAATGACCAGTTGTCACAAGCTGAGATACAGTAATATCGTTTTACAAGTTATTATTAAAAGCTAAACACTCAAATATACACTCAAAGCGTCGCAACAAAACGAAAGTTGTATGTTGTAGGGGGAAAACAAAATCAATGGGCCTCATTCATGAAACGTGAGCAGAACTAATTTGTACGTAAATCGTTCGTAAAACACCTTTTTCGTAAATGTCCGGATTCATGAAAATATTTGTAGTCCCAAAGTGTTAGTAGGTACGACTAAAATCTACACATGGTCCTCAGCACTCGTAAACTGTTCGTAATGTCCGAAAGACACCAAAGGTGTCATTAAACTAGCATTATGTACTTACATACTTACATATTTAAAATTTTACATATTTAAAATGTAAATGCTAGTTTATCTTAACTAACTACATTACCCTCTCAACAAAAGCTTAATATATCAATATTAGGGAACTCGTTATAATAAAGAGAAACTCCACATGTAAGGAAGCACCTGCGTTTTATTAATACAGATTATCAGTGCCATAGTTTACTTATATGACTCCATGACTTATTAGTTTAGATAAATTAGTTTCTTTCTTACATTTATCAACTACACCGCCCAAGGAGGTTGGGTCCCTTTTTGAGTCTTCTCCCAAGGTTTCTTCCTCATAACACTTAGGGAGTTTTTCCTTGCCACTGTCGCCCTAGTCTTGCTCAATTTGGGATTGGACGTAGATATTAGGAGATAATCTAAACTTTTAAAGCAGCTTTGAGACAATGTTCCATTGTAAAAAGCACTATAGAAATAAATCTGACTTGACTTGTATACACAAAAAACTGAAGACAAAACTAAACACAGTAACATAGTCTGTAATTCTTCAAACACAATTATTCAAAGTATTTTGTTGCAAAACACCAACCACACTTCACCTACCAAACAAAACTGACCAGCTCAATAGGATGTAATGTCACAGGAAATGATCAGCAGTTACAAAACAAAGACACCACAACATGTACTTTTACTGTCTAACCCACTATTTAAACTATTTGAGCCACTAACCCACCATGATCGGCCCAGTCCACTGTGCCGATATTTTCCCGTGACATCACTGAAAGTAGGTGGGGTTTTATGATAAATATACACGAGCAAGGTAGGGATTTTCCCATAGGAATATGAAACATAGGCTCCCACTATCCAAATAATGGGTACAGTTTGACTATACTCATTGCTGCTGTGTCATTACTTTCCCAAATTCAGTTTTATGGACTAAGAACCCCTACTCTTTTGATAATCCATGACATTTCACAGTCATCTGGAAAATGTATTTATTCATTTTTTATTCTTATCTTCACTCTTATCTTCACCCTTACATTTTCTAGTCCTGGCTGTAAGGCCGTGTTGTTCTGTTCAGGTGATTGTTCCCCATCAACTCAGTCTCAGGTTCTGCTCGACTTCAGTCGCAATCACTCTTGTGAGAGACTCGCCTTCTACATGAGCCGCAACGCCCAACTTGCCGACCTGCCATTCACATATGCCACAGGTAGAGGGTGCTACAACCCCACAGTAATTAATAAAATAATAGAAAATAGCAACTATAGAAAAGATCAACAGTTTTCCGATCAACTTCTTAAGCAAATTGCGTATTTACTTTGGTGAAATCCTCAACCACTAGCACCACTGCTTTGCTGTTTTCCCATCTACGATTAAAAGATGGAAGGGCTAACTTTAGAAGTTTAGCATGAATGACTATAAATTGGACGATGAAAGAGGCAAGAGGCTTTGCAATCAGGAGGTTGGATTAAATGGTGAAATAATTCTGTTTTTACTGTTATCGACAGTTAGCTAGTTGGCTTTGGTTTGTTTATGTTTATTTGGTTTATTTAATGTCGCTATCGGCAAAACTGGCCATTTCAGCAACACACACAAGGTTACATCTATACACAAGACTTGTGTCAAGACTAGTCATATACATACACTCAAGTCAGTGCCAATTTAGCATAATCAATTAACCTAGCATGCATGTCTTTGGACTGTGGGGGGAAACCGGAGTACCTGGATAAACCCAAGAATGGGGAGGACTCCAGTTGGCTTTGGTAACAACTGACTTCCAGTTGGCTTCCACCATACAGGGCTCACTCACTCACTCACTCAGTCACTCACTTACCATAACCAATTAATCCAATTCAGGGGTGCAGGGGGGCCGGGGCTTAACTGGCAGCATAGGACACAAAGTGGGATCCAATCCTAGGTAGGGCACCAGTCCATTTCAGTCATTCACTCAAACGGAGACACTTCAGAGAGAGCAGGTGACCTAACATGTCTTTGGAAGTTAACTGACCTGTGCTATTCTGTTGCTTTCAAGAAACAACGGCTGAAGACTTCGACTTGGAGAATTTCTTGGTTAAGAATAAGTTGGACACTGGCTACTGGCAGCACTGGAGCATACTCGTGAGGTCGCCCCATTTCGAACTCATTTCTGAAATGAAGCAGCCTAGAGGGCACTGGCTAGCAGGTCTAAACATTTGATGTTTTTTTGATTGGAAACATAACTGTTATGACTGAACCATTGTACTTTATCCTATGTGTGAGTCTGTTTATTTAAACCGTGTCTCTCCAAAGGCCACCTGGAACCCTATGGCAGTCTAAAGAAGGAGTCAAAGATCTTGCTCAGTGTTAAACCTCACACTTCTGCTGGTTTTAAGTCTCCTTTAGGTAAAAGAACTAAAAATGAATATTTATGCAATGTTGCGTGTACAACTTTTGATACAATTAAGTATAGATCCTGTGGTACATCGACTATATGTTATATGTTATATGTTATATAAACTTTGTGGGACTGTGGTAGCCAAGTGGATAAGGTACTGGACTTTGGACCAGAAGGTCCAGGGTTCAAATCCCACCTCTGCCAAGCTGCCACTGTTGGCTCCTTGAGCTTAACCCACAATTGCTTGGATTGTAAGAATGTACCAATTGTAAGTCGCTCTGGATAAGGGCGTCTCCTAAATGCTATAAATGTAAACTATTTTTAATATACTACTCCCTCTCACAGTGTCCTGGAGTCAGTATTTTAGCTGGAGGAGTCTGAATCTGGCATCACCGGTGGCTGTTCTGCTGAGCTCCACCTTGTCTATATACTACATCATCACCTCTCTGGTGCCACAAGATTGTAAGTTTGTGTGTGAAACTCGAATAATATATATGACTTAAGCAATAGAACAGGGAGTGTGTTATCGTGAATAACATCACGGCTGTGATTTGGTGCAGCGAAAATAACCACCTCGAGTGTTCTGTTGGCTTTATACAACAGTTTTGAAACAACAAAATAAATCAATGCACCGAATTTCATACGGAATATGCTTTAATACTGATATACCTTCCGCCAAAAAGTGGGTCCACACGGTAACAATTCATTACCCAGCACTAGAACATAGAAATGCCTCATTTGAAGTTTGTGAATCCTACTCCTAGCGCCTAGCTGGATTTACTTGCTTGAAGTGTCTCAAAAGACCACAAAGTCTTCAGACAAGGACGCTGTTATTGACATATAATGGTCGCTAGATGGCGCTTCTTGCGAAGAGCAAATAGACTGATTACAAGATCAACGTTGCTTAAGTGCAGAAGCGCAAAGATTAAAGGGAAAATGTGTAAAACTAAACATTTAAATGATTAAGAATTAAACCATAGAATGTAGATATTTATTAGAGTAATTGTTTTATTTGTATAAGTTATATGTTCACGTATATAAAGCGTGTCGTCGTTACTTGGCAACGCGGCAGCGGAGGGATACCGTTTGGTGTGAAAAAGTCATGTTGTTGTCACAAATATCATCACAAGAACTCTCAACCCATTTTGTAAGGTTTGGAACAAACTGCTGTATGATATACAATAATAAAAGCTAATTCACATGCAACAGTATATACAAACTTTTAGTTGTTACTTGCTGTGGTAACATTTAAACGGTAAAGTAGAGACTCCTGGTCTGTGTCACGTGATACACACTGACCTAGCCTCCACACCAAGAAGCTCTGGTGATCTTGACAAAAGGTGTCTCGGTGCATAAATCTGGGCTTAAAGGTGCCAGGAGCCCCAACTTCCAGAAAATGTTGCATGACAGAATTTCCCGTCAGAGGCAGGATATGAATCTGGGTGGTTCGGCATTATGAACCAGTTTTCTACCAACTGAGCCATTCTGGTTCATCCTGGTGTTGTTCATGCATATGGTTCCCTGGCACCAAAAGTTCCGTCTGTGCTTTGTGTGTGTTTCCCGGGCGTTTCCACCTCGCCAGAGAATCCCAAGTCTCAGTGCTCCTTGGGGTGGAGCCTGCATCTCTGTGAGAAGCAGAACAGCCCAGGGACGATGTGACAATAACCAAAGTTTCAATCCACTCGCTATGACTCCCATCATTGCTTCTGTGCTAACCAGAGGTGGCAGTACACAAGTTCTTTACTATTTTATGTTAAATTAAAAGTTTAAATGTGGACTAAATGTTTTTATTCAAGTTGAAATATAAAGGTGTTTGCTACTAAATGGAAAAATGTAAAACAGTAAAAGGCAGGATGTTTTATTGAGGCTAAGAGGTACACATCCATGGCACTTATGGTATATAATGCTACAACTACATTAATTATCTGCAAAAATCGTAAAAATGACACTATCATCTTTAGCTAACCACAGCAAAAGCAGAATAAAAACATTTTCATACATGTTCAACCAAAATTTACAAAATACTTTGGATGTTTTCATAAATGCTGCTAAATCGCTCATAACTAGACTTCCCAATAATGAGTAACGCAGAATATGATGTTAATTCAAGAAAATCATGACATTTAACCCAAACAAGCACTGTCACTGCATTCTAGTAGAACTAACTCCTTGAAAATCCTGAAGCGTGTGTCATTTTTGGAGTGTGTGCCCTTGTGTCAAGTATAAACTTTGGATTCTGATTTGCAGATTTAGAAATGCCTAAATGAAAATGAAAAATGAATAGGTAGATAAAAAAATTGATTTATAAAAGCTAAAGTAAAAAGCTAAACTTTTGAATATATAGTCAGTAAAAAGTGCAAAGTTTTATTTTGAAATGTAGTAAGTAAAAATAAAACATTTTAAGTTAGAGAAATAATCAAGTAAATTACAGATAGCTATAAATTCAGTACAGTAACTAAGTACTAAGTACAGTAACTAAGCACTTGTACTTTTACTTTCCACCTCTTGTGCTAACAAAGATACCAAAACAAACACAAACTCCATGTGTTCACTGTCCCATCACTGTCTAATGTGACAACATAACTCTACACTTTTTAAATTACAGTTTCCCCTGGCATTGCACTGACATTGTAGCATCTATGGGATTTTCCATTTTGAAGAAACAGGAAGATTATCCAATTATTTCTTAGTAGAACTGAGCTAAAGCAGAATCAGTGAGGACTGAAAAGTCCCTTGTGTCCCTCATGTGCCATTTATATATTCAGTTCTAAATAATGCTCCATTTTAAACAATCCTTTATCTCCCTATAGTTCCCGAGTTAAACATCCTTAAAAAGCAGTCTTTAAAGATCCACATCATCGAATCAGACAGAGAATTTCAAACTCTCATGACCCTCTCGGTGAGTTTGATATCTTCCTCTTTTTCTGTACAGTCAACTCTGCATTCTTATCAATCTTTGTTCCTATCAAAGTCGGAGAAGTGAGACTGTCCAAAGTAGAAATGAGTACAAATTTGAAAAAGGTCAAAGAAAAGCTGATGTAAGTGCTTTATGGTTTTTAGGAACTGTCTGTGCTTCTTCCTCACATGACTGTTGAACTTTCGTTTATTGGAGAAAAGCTTCCACAAGAGTGTGACGAGCAGCAGTTCTTTCTACTGAAAAAGGTTTGCCCAGCCACATCTCTGTCACAAATTCTCACCTAACAGTCCTACTAACACTGGATGTATACATTTAGTTTTTTTCCAACTTGTCTGTATTTCTGCCTTTAATCTAACACAATCCTATGTAATATCAACCTGTCAAGAGCTCAAAGAGCTAAATGATAGAAACGTAACAGCTACAGAGGTGGCTTGGAGCTCTGGATTACTGATCAGACAGTCCTGAGTTCACATCTCACTCTGACACTGTTGGGCCCTTTGACAAGGCTCTTAACCCTCACATGCTCAGTTCAGATGTGAAAACTAAAGAAAACTCTGTGGGTCAGTACTGAGTGACTAAGACCAACAGTGCTTTAGTGGGGAAAAGCCACTATGTGCTGTGAGATCAATAATGGACTCCATTATTCATTCACCAGATTATTAGCATTTGTGATATGAAACTAGTTCCTGTATGAGAAAACATTTAGACTTTTTTATGATCAGTGTATGATATATCTATTATCTTACCATTTTATTAGGTAGTAAACTATAAGTTGCACATGCATTTTGTAGATTTAAGAATATTTTTCAGTCAGTGTGAAGGCATTGCAGACATCCCAGCTCTCCTGGAGGTTCCAGGAGTCTCCTACATTTATACAGAGCTTCCTGATGCCTGCAAATTATAGACAATATCCTGGAAATCAACTTTTTAATTTTTTCTGAGAACAAGCGAATGACAGAAAGGGAGTATGTGAACGAGAGAGAGTAAGACACACACAGTGAGAGAGTGACAACGAGAGACTCCTGGTTGGTCTCTTGTTTATTTGGTTTAGTTTCATGTAGCTTTCAGTATCCATAGCTATTTACAGCAGACACAAGGCTACTTCGAACCTAGTCATACATACTCAGATGGGTCCAGTTCAGCATAAACAGTTAACCTAATGTATGTATTTGGACTGTGGGAGGAAGCTGGAGTACCCGGAGTAAACCCACATGGACAAGGGGGAACATGCAAGGTCTGAGTCCGAGGTCAGTACTGAACTGTGTTGGAGCTGTGAGTCGACCGTGTTAACTGGTATGGCATTGTGCCGCCTGACTGGTCTCTCTTTGTGCTTAATGAGGTTTTGGTGTGACCGGGGTCATCTCTCTCAGTCTACTTTCACTCTCTTTCACTGTACATCAGTTTAATTTAGTATAAATATTCACATCGTTGCTTGCTGCACTGTTTGTGGAAGTGACTTCTCTATGAACATGGTAGGTTAAATGACTGTGAAAGATATTTACTGTAAAAGTATAATCTAAAGTAGCTTCTCTATCCACTCCATTGAAATTGTATTGTATTGCATTTATTTACTTTGAGTTTCTTTAGTGGGGGTACAAGGGAGAAGGTTGAGGCTTGATGTCTTAATGCTTCCTCTCTGAAATTAGTTTTTGTAGGGTGGGATGTCTGGGACTGTTTGGGACTCTGTTAGTGTGTTATTACTTGGTGTGAACAGACCTTCACTTACAACTATTAAAATGTCTTATTGCGGGATCAGACTAATGTGTGTTTGTGTGTGTGGTCTCCTGCAGAATGGTTGTGTATCTCTGGTAAGTCCTACATTAGGTTCTGAGGAGAAAGCTGACAAGAGGAGTATTCGAATCAAAGCATACAAAAGAGCCTACCATAAGCTACAGGGCCCTAAACCAGACCTGGTGATTGGTAAGTGTGTGTGTTTGTGTGTGTGTGTGTGTGTGTGTGTGTGTGTGTGTGTGTGTGTGTGAGAGAGAGAGAGAGAGAGAGATCTCAATCCAACATTTTGAATAGGGGGAAGGAAACATGGGGCCACACCTATAATCTGCATTGTTTGTTAGTTCACTATGATCTTTTTGATTAAATTCCCAATACAAACTAACCAGCACAAAAGATCAAAACACATAGCATGTGGACCATTCATATTCACTGTGTATGTTCATGTGTGCTTGTTCAACAGGATTCAGACCGGCAATGCCCCTGAATGACTCTTGGCTCAGGACTCTCCCCCGGCTTCAGGTAGCATGCTCTATCTTCAGCATGTGCTCAGTATCGTGTTACGTATTAATTATTTACTGAGGTCTTTGTCTGACAGTCTCGTCCTATGTCTCATGATCTTTAGTCGCTCAGGGTTCCAGCGTATTTCTGCGAGCTCAGCGAGTTGAGCTGTGAATCTAGCCAGCAAGTGATGAGCTCTGCCACGGGGGGCACTCTCTCACCCGCTATTATTAATCCCTTCCGCTGTCCTCTGAGAACCTGTGGAGGAGACAACCTGCTGCCGTGGTGAGAGGAACACAGTGCTCATTCTTGCACTTCCTTTAAAACGTGCTAGTTCCTCAGTCAGAATTTCAATGACATCAACCTGTCTAAAAGGGAGCAATGACGTTTGTCTGTTTTTAGGACAAATGCTGCATAGTTATACATTTAATTATACAGGGTCCAGGGTTCAAGCCCCAGCACTGCCAAGCTGTCACTGATGGGCCCTTGAGTAAGGTTTTTAACCCATAATTTGTACGTTGTAAGACTGTGTCAGTTGTAAGTCGATCAGGATCAGAGCATCATCAGACCGACGCCGTAAAATGTAGCTGTGCCCCACTAAAATCTCGATCATGAAAAGTCAATTTTATCCTGGATTGCTGAGCAGAACTACAGGACACACCATGCAGATTCACTACGGGCACTACGCTTCCCATAATGCCCCAGCATCTTTCCAAAGACTTCCAAAAGTCAGAACCAGTTTCTTTCATTCACTTTCTTATCCGCTTGATCCTGGACAGGGTCACGGGGAGAGCCGGTGTCTCCCGGCAGCATAGGGTGCTAGGCAGGAACAACCATAGACAGGATGCCAATCTATCATAGGCCACTTTAGAGACACCAATTAACCTAAAATAGCTTAATAGAATAACTTTGAACCGATATACCTGGAGTAAACCCATGCAAACAAAGGGAGGACATGCTGACTGAACACAGAAAGGACCCAGAACGCTCCAACTGGGGATTGAACCCAGGACCTTCTTGCTGTGAGGTGGCAGTGCTACCCATTGGACCACCTTGCTACCCGTGTGGAATAATTAACTACTGAAAATATTTAAAAGAAAGTCAGCCATGCTGCAGACAAGGTAATGATAGCTTCTAGTGTTCTGGCCACTTATAACCGTATAAGCGACCGAAAGTATTAGATCACTCAAGCAAAGGCATTCACTAAACTAGCAAAGACATCAGTTATGATAGCAGTAACAAAGTTAATTAAATGAATAAACAAATCTTTAGTGTAAATTTCTTCTTCATTTATCTTCCATGGCAGAGTAATGCTCACTTAAAAGTGTTCTAAATTACGTAATCTATTTAGTGTTTAACAGGCTTATTTTTATGCACAGTTATGCCCCTATTACTGATTGGCAAGCAGAGGGGTAAAGCTGTTCCCCTATAAACTCTGTGTGCCCCAGTATGACACATAATCTAGAAATGCCCCTGTGTTAATGATTCTTTTGCTTAATTCTAAATACTTGACTCCAATATTGATGAGCTTGCCTAGCAAAGTACTTAACAAACCCCTCATTTATTTAGCTCTTTTCTTACTTTTCTTATTTCTTCAGGTACTCCAATGCATTCATTTTTCATCTCATCTATAAGCCGCTTGCACCTTACCCACAGCAGCCCACAGCGACCAATGGCCAGGACCGGAGCCAGCCTGATTCTCGGCAACCGGCCAATAAGAAAGCAGCTGCTGCACAACGAGTCGCTCTCTCTGCAGAAGTGAAAATGACCAGGAAGGAGAGGAAGTGGGCAGCACACAATGGTTCTCACAAACGCAAATAAACACTATACAAAAATAAAGTCGCTACATTTTAATTGGTCATGGATGACTGACAGGTTAATAGTTCATATTTAGGACCTTTTACTTAATCCAGGTATGACATATTTGGAGTACATTTTGTATTAGTGGATTTTTTTACTGTATATACAAGACATTGGTGATGGCTTTCTGTTTCTGTTCAAATATCGGAGCACCAGTCTACTGTTGCAGGACTATAGTCAAATCATATAAGTGGGGCAAAAGAGTATTTATTCCACCACTGATTGTGCAAGTTCTCCTACTTAGAAAGATGAGAGAGGTCTGTAATTTTCATCATAGGTACACTTCAACTATGAGAGACAAAATGAGAAAAAAATCCAGGAAGTCACTTTGTAGGATTTTAAAAGAATTTAATTGTAGAATATGGTGGAAAATAAGTATTTGGTCAGTAACAAAAGTTCAACTCAGTACTTTGTAACATAACCTTTGTTGGCAATGACAGAGGTCAAACGTTTCCTGTAAGTCTTCACCAGGTTGGCACACACTGTAGCTCGTATTTTGGCCCATTCCTCCATGCAGATCTCCTCTAGAGCAGTGATGTTTTGGGGCAACACGGACTTTCAACTCCCTTCACAAATTTTCTATGGGGCTGAGGTCTGGAGACTGGCTAGGAGACTCCAGGACCTTGAAATGCTTGTTACGGAGCCACTACTTTGTTTCTCCAAACACGAGTTGAGTTTAACCCAAAAAGTTCTATTTTGGTTTCATCTGACCACAAGCTATTCTCCCAATCCTCTTCTGGATCATCCATATGCTCTGTGGCAAACTTCAGACGGGCCTGGAGATGTGCTGGCTTAAGCAGGGGGACACGCCTGGCACTGCAGGTTCTGAGTCCCTCTCGGCGTAGTGTGTTACTGATGGTAGCCTTTGTTACTTTGGTCCCAGCTCTCTGCAGGTCATTCATCAGGTCCCTCCGTGTAGTTCTGGGATTTTTACTCACCATTCTCATGATCATTTTCACCCCACGGGATGAGATCTTGCGTATGGCCCCAGATCGAGGGAGATTATCAGTGGTCTTGTATGTCTTCCATTTTCTTACAACTGCTCCCACAGTTGATTTATTCACACCAACCTTCTTGCCTATTGTAGATTCACTCTTCCCAGCCTGGTGTAGGTCTCCAATTTTCATCCTGGTGTCTTTCGGCAGCTCTTTGGTCTTGAGTTTGGAGTCTGACTGTTTGAGGCTGTGGACAGGTGTCTTTTATACAGATAATGAGGTCAAACAGGTGCCATTAATACAGGTAATGAGTGGATGACAGAAGCACTCCTAAAGAAGACGTTACAGGTCTGTGAGAGCCAGAAATCTTGCTTTTTTGTGGGTGACCAAATACTTATTTTCCACCATGATTTACAATTAAATTCTTTAAAAATCCTACAATGTGATTTCCTGGATATTTTTTCTCATGTTGTCTTTCATAGTTGAAGTGTACCTTTGATGAAAATTACAGACCTCTCTCATCTTCCTGCAAAAACTCTGTAGATGCGAGAGGGTGTCAGACTTTTCAAAGCGAAATGAGTTATGTTTCTGACAAAAACAAGTGGGCCAATCCAAAAGCTGAACAAGTATGATCCACACCATCTTCCAACTGGGTACCTTATTGGACGGTGAAATATCAGGTCACCTTATATAGACCATATGTGTTAACATAGGAGACCATGTTCTAGTTATTGCATTATACATTACATTCATTTGATGCTCTGTTGTTCAGTGTGCAGTCCCCAGAGCAGTTGGCTAATGGAACAGCAGCAGGGTTTGGTAATGGATGTTTCACAACCCTCTAAACTGCCACCTGTCACATGGACCCAGGCTCAGGGTCTCCAGGGGGAGGGGCTTTGCAATGGGATCGGCCCTATTCCCTCGAGCTCGGCTTCTGATTGGTTACCCGGCCTGTGGCGCACGATTGTGTAACTAAACTGTGCGAAAGGCATGGGACGGTCCATGGACGCAAATGATTCATGTTTATTATTAGAAATGATTTGAAACACGTTGATAGCAAAAGTGAACTATGAAATTTTCGGGATGGAAATGAGTCTTTTTTGGAGTTTAAACGTTCCGTTGATGTGGGAAGAAATCCTGTCCTTAAATGGCACTGCGGAGAGCAAGGGCGCATTAAAAAGCACGCGAAGTGCAGCCGTATTCGGGGGGAAGTGAGTGTGAGGCTCAGGTTAGAGATAAATAGAGAAGCGCAGATGTTTGTATGAGGAGCACATAAGGACTGAATAACGGTGAGAGGGGAAGGAGAGCAGATCCACACTGCGCATGGCTCACAGCAACCAACCGGCATTCTGCTCACGCTCAGGGCGAACCGGCTTCTTTCCGCCCTCACTTCTTTATCCCCAGTCAAGGGCAGTGTGGATAGAAGGGTGTAACAAACAGCCTAATATATCCAGATCTACACCAGACGCCATCGTTTGCTTAGAATGAAGGCTCGGTTAACTGGACAGAGACAAGGCAGGGGATTAAGCTTCAAGAACACGGCTACATTCGGATAACGCAGAACGGATGCTGCATGGGGATCGAAGCTGGATTAGAACCACACGATCAAATTTTAACGCGTTCACCTGACCTTTCTCTCCCACACCATAGCAGTTCCGTCTAACTAAACTTGATGTCATGTCCTGAATTATGCACGGATCACGACTACAAGACGTTTGCGCATCATCCCGCATGACCTGGATTGCAGGAGCGTCTGGAGGAGATGCGATGATCCCGTGTAGGACGAAGCTACGAGCAGCTTCAGGACGTAAATAAGGACGCCGTGCTCATGTGACTCTGAAATGACAGAGCAGCTCGACGCTGATAAGGACTTGTGTGCTGGACACAGATAAAACTTTAACCTTGTTTTGGTTGCTGCCGTCACCATAAAACACTTGCTGCTTTTAGGTGCTTAAGAAAGTCAGCGAACACCAAGCGACAAGACCGTCGACTCGGTGCCACTGCATGTTTATTTGCGCCTCAGGAATTTTCCAGCTCCGTCCTAATCTGCAGAAGGTGTGCTTTCAATGGATAATGGAAATTTGCTGCACCTTTCTTTGCCATGCAATTTTTGGAAGATTCTGGAGATACAGAGATTAGGAGCATCGAGAACGTTGCCCTAATCCTTGTTTTCCTGTTGAGATAAGCAACGTCATTGCAGAACAACATATGCAGTGCAGTGTTTTAAATTTTAAATAAACTTGTCGAACAAGATGTCAGAGACCAAATAAACAGGCTCAAGTGAAGTACTGAATTGTTGAGCCAGTCTGAAGAAACGCTCAATCATGTGGTCGCTACCTCTCCTTCGTCACACTGATGTTCCACAGAGAGTGACGGAGAACTTCATCCTTTCAGGATACAGATTCCCAGATTACAGTCTCCTGCAGTGCCTGGTCTCGGCTTTTCGCCCCACCAATGAGACCGGAAACTTCTGGACTCACTTCCTCCCCATTTTTATCTTCACCTTCCAGTTCCTTGAGATGTTTGAATGGGAAGGAGCAAAGGCCCCTGGGGATCCCTTCTTCTACCCAGCCTGGAACTACTTCATTGGGGTGTTATACCTGTTACTGGCCAGCAGCATGGCTCATCTTCTCAACTCCATGTCATTGATCATCAGAGAGATCTGCTTCTTTGTGGATTATGGCACCATCAGTGCATACACGGTCGGTTCCTCGTTGGCTTACTACTACTACATTCACCCACAGGCAGGAACACCAAAGACTGAGGTTGGGCTGCAGAACGCATCTAAGACACAGGCTGAGAAGTCAGAGGAAATGCCAGGGGTTTCCTCCTCATCCTCCTCTTTTCTCAGTTTTCACCTATTCTTTGATCAATTGTACATCCCCTGCTCCTGCCTGGTGGCCATCGTCTGTGTGTTAACCTGCTGCAACACCAGGCAGCGCTGGAGGAAGTACCGCTATGCTGTCCGTACCCTAGTTTTCCTGCTGCCCTTCTTTATTTCCTCCACGCCAGTCTTCTACCGCCTTTTCAGCCCATCTCCATACCCTACCTCTTCTCAATCGTCCTCTTTTTACCCATCCTCAACAATGGCCAACTTCTTCTACAGGCACTGCTTCTGGCTGGTGGTGTCTGCGATCTTTAATATTAGCAAGATCCCTGAGCGTTTGTCTCCAGGGAAGTTTGACATCTGGGGCCACAGTCACCAGTGGTTCCACTGCTGCACCTTCCTCTCAATCCTTGATGAGCTCCACATGATCAAGGTGGAGATCCGAGCCTTGCTGCTACACACTTCTCTGCTCGTAGCACCCAGTACATCTCCCTGCCTCCCGGGCCCAAACATCTACTCCACTTTTGGCCTGATGCTGCTGCTCCAGGGGTGCATCGCCTCTATCATTGCCTGGTTTGGGTGGTGCGCGTACCAGATTTATGCTCCTCAACAGAAATGCCTGAAGGCACACTGAGAGGAATCATTGGGTCCAGTATGCTGGGTTCGGCAGACTGTTTGGTGACGTTATTGCTGTCAGTATCACCAACAGATCACACCAGACAAGATGAATCATTTTAATTCTTTTACTGCTTCTAACTCTGCGGTGAATGCTGTTGTTGGGCCACAAGGCATCACAGATTACACATACATTATATTAATATAGGGATTGTTTATTAGACATGGTTGTTTACTAGACTATCAGATTGAGCTGTTTGCTTGAGACAGCTATTTGTCTTTGGGTTTATACTGTAGTACTTAAAGTGCGTCTACGCACGGGCAGACAATTCCATCCGAAGGGGTTTTCAAACAAACGTGAGGATTACTGAATCTCCTTGGGGAACATGTTAATGCTTTTTGCTGGTATCTTACTGGCATCACATACGCACATAAAACCACTTCCTCTCTCTCTAAACAGGAAGCGACAAGCTCAAAAAGCTTCAACCACTGTACAAAGAAGGGGGTTGGTACTCTCTACCACAGTACCACAGTTTTGACCCCTTCTGTCAGCCTCGTGTCTGAGGAAAATGAGCTTAGTAATGCTAGTCTTTGTAGTATTTATTGTTTGATTTATAGACATATTCTAACAGATACTATATATATATATATATATATATATATATATATATATATATATATATATATATATATATATATAGATATATGGGGGTGGTTGGTGGGTGGGTGGGTGACAGAGGGTGTCTAGAAAGTAAATCCCACTTTAACATTCATGCATTGACGTTTGCTGCGTCGCCCACAGGGCTCACACTGAATCGATGTTAAGTGTTTTAAACCTTGGCTCCTTGTGCTTCAGATAAATCTGAAACCAACCTCTGATGTATGTTGTCTGGTGAGTGATGCATGTATTAAAGTGGGACTTGCATTATAGACACTATGTATATTCATACTGTAACCTATGCATGAATTTTGACTGTACAGTTTAGGTGCATTACTTACAATAGGAGAGGAAGGGAAGTGATGAGTCTGTCTTCAATATCAGAGGGAGACGAGGAAGCCATAACATTGCTTATTAGACATATCAAAATGATTTCAGCAGGGTTTCCCACTGATCAGCTGAATTTGCACTCAAGCAGCATGACACCATCAGTGTGTGGTGAATTTAAGGGCATTTTACTGATTTATTTTATTTAAAGAGCATTTTTTCCCTGCTAGATTTTTAAATTAATAATCTGCCATATGTTCCCTTATCCCTTTGTACCCAACAATCCCCAGAGTTTTGTCCTGGTCGCCATCAATTTCCTGTAGCAGCTGGTTCTGCACGTTACTTGAATACTGGTTTGAAATCGATGGAGAAATACCACTGTGAAGACTAAGTACTTTTGTTTTTAGGTTTGCAGTGCTGTGCTTGTGTAGGCCTCCATACAGGGTGAATTCCAGAGTAGGAATGTAGGTCTAGCATTAGATTTCTTGGTGCTTCTCTGAGTCAGAAAAAAGGAAGAAGGAACAGTCTTTATCATCATATGTTCTGCTTTTCCCATATTGCAGCATGGGATTATAGTATAGGCTCAGCCAAGATGTGGCTTACTTGGAACATAAAGGGATAAGAGCCTTACTGTAGGGCCCAACAGTGGCAGACTGAACCCTCTTGAACCCTTAACCTTATGATCAATTGCCAAGAGCTCTAACCACTGAACCAGCACTGCGGTGCATGGCCAGTATGGGGATCAAACCCATGACCTTGATATTTTAAAGGTCTCTTATACAGAAATGCTTCCTGAATGCAGGCCTGGGTGCAAGTATTTATTATTGCATTATTGGATAGCATGATCTCTGAGTTTATTTCAACAGGCTGTGTATTCTTAGGAATATTCATAGTCATGGCACAAGACACATTTTCATTAATTCTTAAACTATAATGCCTTGTAACATCATCAATTAATTTTCTAGGTCTTGGTCCCAATGATAGCTTTATAATATTGAATGTAATTGTTATTACACACTCAGAAAAGAAATACAAAGTGGTTTTAGGTCAATTTTAGTGGGCCCATTTTATGTATGTGGGCATGTACCTTTATTTAAGGTACCTAACTGGTCCTTTGTGAAAACATTTACATAGGGAACAAAATGTACCTGTACAGTGCTATTTACCGTATTTTTCGGACCATAAAGCGCACCGGGTTATAAGGCGCGATATCAACGATCGACTGCTAACGGATCTATTTTCATACATAAAGCGCACCGGGTTATAAGGAGCATGAAATGAAACAAAACTCTTAAGTTCCGTGGAAGCCAAGGTTTGGTATTTACCTGGCGCAGGGCGGTTTCTTCTTGCTTCCTCCACTTACGGATCAGTGATTCTTAAGTTTGAATTCGTATCACAGCTGCTCTATGTCCATGTTGTATGTACTGCGTGACCGATAGCGCTAGTTTGAAATCCGCTTCAAAATGAAGAATGAATGCACACACCGGAATGGCTGTGAGAACATACCGTATTTACTCCTCTATGCTGCGCACTACGGTTCCGTTAAGCTTCGTAACTTACCAAGCGTGCTATAAAACATTTTGACGATTTATGAGCGCGCGTGTTACCATCTACAATCGGTTCTAGGTCAGAAGGCTCAACCAGAATTAATTCATACATTAGACGCACCGCATTTTAAGGCGCACTGTCGATTTTTGAGAAAATTAAAGGATTTTAAGTGTGCCTTATGGTCCGAAAAATACGGTAAGCTTATTTATTTGTCAAAGCACGCTTATGCATATGGTACACTTCCATACATCAACAAAATACAGTATAAACGTACAAAACACTTGGCATTAATTACACAAAAACCGTAAACCACAATGTTCACTTTATTGAACCCATTGTCTACTAACTAGTCAATACAAAAATGACCACGCATAAGGCGTTATATGAATGCTACTTATGTAAAGAAGCTCTGGCTCTGGCACTGCCATATAACTAAATGATAAAGTAGAATAGGGCTGAACCTAAAATGACTACTCCCTAGGTAGTGCACACTGGAGCTTGGAATAATGGCATTACCACCCTCTGTAGTGCACTTCGTATTGAATAGGAAGCAATTTCAATTTAAGGGCTACTTAAATATTTTCAAATATTTAACAAATCCTTGTCTCTCTTTATTTACAACATTATTTACACTCACTGATCACTTTCTTAGGTACACCTCCTTGTTCCTACACTCATTATCCATTTTATCAGTTCCACTTATTTTATAGGAGCACTTTGTAGTTCTATAATTACAGACTGTAGTCCATCTGTTTTGCTACATCCTTTGTTATTCCACTTTACTCTGTTCTCTAATGGTCAGGACCCCCACAGTTGGTACTGTTTGGGTGGTGGATCATTCTCAGCACTGCATTGACACTGATTTGTTGGTGGTATGTTAGTGTGTGTTGTGTTGGTATGAGGGGATCAGATGCAGCAGTGCTGCTGGAATTGTTAAACGCTGTGTTCACCCACTATGCACTCTAGTAGACACATCTACCTTATTGCTCCACCTTGGAGATGTAAAGTCAGAGCAGCTCGTCTGTCGTTGCACAGTTTGTGTTCGCCATCCTCTAATCCTCTATAGGATACTGCCTACAGGATGCTGGTGGCTGGACATTTTTGGTAGGTGGACTATTTTCAGTCCAGCAGTGACACTGAGGTGTTTCAAAACTCCAGCAGCACTGCTGTATCTGATCCACTCATACCAGCACAACAAACCCTAACACATCACCACAGTGGTGCCACTGCAGTGCTGAGAAAGATCCACCTTATCTGTGATGGTCCTGTGGGGGTAAAGAGGACTAACAAATGATATAGAGAAACAGATGGACTACGAAGTGCATCTATATTTACCCCCACTTTTTTCAGTCAGGGTTCTGGAGACTAACCCAGAATTCATTGGGCACAGGCAGAGAAACACAGCACCCAAATGTCACTTTGAATTTGAACCCAGGCCCTCATGAACTCCAGTTCCACTAGAGTTGATTCCATACCAACTAGAACGTACATAAATAGCAGTGTGTAAGCCATGTGCACTTTCGTAAAAGCATCTATTATGATAAAATAGTTTTAAATGTTTTTTTTTAGCACATTTGAATGAATTAAATGCCTAAAACACAGTCTATTTTTTTCCCTTCACAGTTTGAAAGCCGCTGCTGTACAGTACCATTTTCTGTGTGTATAAGCATGGTCTGAAAAAGACCACACCTTAGCTCTGTCTGTAAATGTCAAGTCTGAATGTGCCTGCTGTGTTCCGCTGTGCTAGGCATTTGTGTCGTTCAGGGGAATATTTGTCTCTGCTGTCATTTGTCTCATAAGAAAGTGCCGTCGAATGGATTGAGTCCATGCTGAATAGGATTCTCAGTTTATGTGCATTATGTACATATGACAGGCTGCTCTGTTTCAGCTGCCATTTCATTTCCCTCTAGGCGAAATCATTCCACACATTATTGATGGGTTCATAGTTTTTGTTTTGTGGTTCAGGGTATCATATTACACAAACATCATTTATGAGACCCTGCTGTTCATTGTGTATCGTCAAAGGGTCCTGTGATACTGTAGAGACCGCAGTGTGGCTGTACTACAGGCAGGTGACGTGGCATGTCAGACATTAATCTGTTATGCATCACTGAGCAAGTGTGTGTGCGCTGGTTTTAGCTGTGTGAATGGGTTTAACTGAGCAAGGCACATTATTATGCTGACTCTCAAAGGGGAAACACAGGTTTAGAAAGACTTTGTTCTTTTCATGATATGTAATATATTTTATTCAGTCCTTCCTGAGTGCTCGATCAAAGTTCATCACTGAGGCCTCATTCCGTGTAACAAGGATACGGCTCACTCCTAAAACAGGTGAATAAATGCCGATCAGCCATAACTTTAAAAGCACCTGCCTGATCTTGTGTAGATCCGCCATGTGCAGCCAATGCTCTGAAGGGGTCCTGTGGTATCTGTCACCAATTCATTAGCAACAGATCCTGTATGTACTGTATATTGTGAGATGGAGTGTCCATGGATTGGACTTGTTTATCCAGCACATCTCACAGATGCTCAACTGGATTGAGATCTGGGGAATTTGGTTGTCAAGTCAAGTCTTTGTTATGTTCAATGAACCATTCCTGAACCATTTTTGAAGTGTGGCAGGGAACATTGTCCGGCTGAATGAGGTCACTTCCGTTAAGGAATGCTGTTGGTATGATGGGGTGTACTTGGTCTGCGACAATGTTTAGGTAGGTGGTCAAAGTACCATCCACATGAAGTCCAGGAGGTGAGGCTTCCCAGGACGTTGCCCAGAGCATTACACCATCGATGTTATTCATTTCACCTGTCTTAGTGTTATGGCTGATCATTTTAAAGCAGTGGTTCTCAAACTTTTTCTGCAGCGCCCCCTTTTGTAGATGAGAATATTTTCTCTTTCGCTTTCAAACTCCACTGGAATTCATTTTAAACTTTGTAATTGATACAAAACGGCAACTTCTTGCAAAAAAAAGTCACAGATAATCTTTATGGTTGAATTATTACAAGTGATATGCATTATGTATCCTAAACATGCCCCATTCATTTGCCTTACTTCTCTGCAATAGACACCGCTTTGAGAACCACTGGTTTTAAGCAAATTACATACATTTGTATGGCGTTTTTATCTATATATGCTTCTGCAAGTAGTCAACCACGAAGAACATAATACTCAATGCACTGAAGGGGTGCAATGAAGGAGTATTTTCACACCTTTTTAGGGAACCTAGATAGTATACACTGTATTTCAAGGTGCATAATGGTCATTTTAGGTCTGTGGTGTAGATGCAGTTTCAGTACTACTAGATCCTAATAGTTCTAGTTCTCAGGGTTAAACGAATAGGCTGGATTGTGATCAGAATTCACTGGGCACACGGCACTCTGACTGAACTCGATTCAGTCTTATTTATGATTTACATTTGTAGATCAGTAAAGCTCTATCTTATTCACTGAGATATATTAAAGCTTGGAGTAATAATATAATTGATAGATATAGAGTTGGAGTAGTTTATTTTTCCTTTCCATTGCATTAAAACAATTAATGAATAAAACTATGATGGTTCGACCAATTCTTGTTTGGTGTTTTTATTTTTGCACCTCTGCAAATACCTGCGATAGTGTTATACATTCAACGAGCAGCCATGACACTGAGAAGAACACTTTGAATAATTCAAATGTTTACAAATGTCCGCGGCGGTTGCATTAACCTCAGATTGTTCTCGCAGATGCACGTTTGCGTGTATTTGCATTAGCTTGTGTGTAAACGTGAGCATATAGAGGTGTGTAGGTCCATTCTGAGTTACAGGGGCAGCTGGAAGAGTCAGCAGTATGTCTGAACGAGCTCACACACCACGTCACTTTCCCACAGTAACATGACACGGATGGACGTTATGGTAAAGCAGATTGATTCAAAAATAGACAGGGCTGTGGGAAAGCAGAGTGAGATCCTGAAGGATGAGGGTGTATAATGAGCAGACTTGTAGATTTTCCATTACAGTACTTATCTTTCTGAACTGATTCCAAAACAGTGCATAGCATGGTAGTCTTGGTCCAGATCGTCCAGTAGATGGCGATATTACGCAGGGTTAATTGACCCTAGTTTTCGGACGGGTAATAGGATATACTGGGTAGATATACTGGGTTAATTTTCATGGCACCCTCCAGTATAACAACATTAGCAAATATTATAGTGACTTACAATTTAATAACAAAACATTTAGAGAGTGTTTCCTTGTCAACAGGCTTGCTCAGTTGGGGCTGTGGGAACAGATAGATTTACATTTTACATTTACAGCATTTAGCAAACGCCATTATCCAGAGCGATTTACAATCCAAGCAATTGTGGGTTAAGGGTCTTGCTCAAGGACCCAACAGTGGCAGCCTGGCAGAGGTGGGATTTGACCCCTGGACCTTCTGGTCCATAGTCCAGTACCTTAACCGCTAGGCTACCACAGTCCCATAGATAAACTGCTTCGAGACAATCTGCAAAGTGCAAAATATGAATTTAAATTGAGCAAGCATATTAGACTGAGTAATATCAAGTGGGACTGTGGTAGCCTAGCGGTTAAGGTACTGGACTATGGACCAAAAGATCCAGGGTTCAAATCCCACCTCTGCCAAGCTGCCACTGTTGGGTCCTTGAGCTTGGATTGTAAGACTGTATCAATTGTAAGTCGCTCTGGATAAGGGCGTCTGCTGAATGCTGTAAATGTAAGTAAAGTCTTAGAACTGGTGCATCTACTCAACTCAAAAACTAATAACAGAAATAAAATAAATTTAATAAATAAATAGTGGAGCCAAAAGGCATCACTAGTGAAATGGGGGTATAAATAGGAATAGGGGTCCAAGTTTGTTAATACTCTGCACTACCCCCAATGCCAACACCCCAATAACGATTGTCTTCTAGTAAACAACTCTATTAAAATAAATAGGGGTGAATGCAAAGCAGTCACTCCAGGTTTAATAAAACATGGAATAGAAGAGCATGACTAGATATATTTAGTTGTTACTTACTGCTGCTTGGTTGGATGTCGGTCTTATGCTAAAGAGCACGCATCAACACAAACAAGCATTCATTCATTTTCCTTACGCACTTAATATAATCCAGAGTCGAGGGGGCCGGCATCAGAAACAAGTGTGGTACCTATTGACTGGAATGAGGGAAGAAACCGAAGTAACTACAATCAAACCCGGGTCTCTAGAGCACTGTGCCTCCCCACTTACACAAACGACTAATTTGATAGAACTCACTATGAATTGTAGAATTGTAGTTAAAATCCTTTAATCGCAGAATTGATATAATTTAAAAATAAAACATACATTGTTTTATTTCAGTGTACAGGGCTTGAAATGAAAATCGACATGCCAAACACATATGCAATTTGACAGTGGTGAATAACTGTGTTAAATTACTCAGCACCATTGTTGAGTCAGCTAATGAGCTAATAAACATCTGTGTAATGGAGCACTAAAAAAAAATTTAATTAAAAGAATAGATCACACATGTAGTTTACGTATCGTCCTGTGTAGCAGGAGTCAAAATAGCACAAAATGTTCTGATAAATCTGATAAATGAAATGATCCAGTTGTATGGAAAACATATGGGGTCTAAATACTTGTAGGTTTACTTGGTAATTAAATTTCGACTAAGTCCTGTCTGCACTGCAGAAATGTCAGTATACATGAACATACAATGGTGCTTGAAAGTTTGTGAACCTTGTTTTCTATATTTCTGCATAAATATGACCTAAACATCATCAGATTTTCACACAAGTACTAAAAGTAGATAAAGAGAACCCAATTAAACAAATGAGACAAAAATATTATACTTGGCCATTTATTTATTGAGGAAAATGATCCAATATTACATATTAGTGAGTGGCAAAAGTATGTGAACCTCTAGGATTAGCAGTTAATTTGAAGGTGAATTAGAGTCAGGTGTTTTCAATCAATGGGATGACAATCAGGTGTGAGTGGGCACCCTGTTTTATTTAAGGAACAGGGATCTACCATAGTCTGCTCTTCACAGCACATGTTTGTGGAAGTGTATCGTGGTACGAACAAAGGAGATTTCTGAGGACCTCAGAAAAAAGAGTTGTTGATGCTCATCAGGCTGGAGGTTACAAAACCATCTCTAAAGAGTTTGGACTCCACCAATCCACAGTCAGACAGATTGTGTACAAATGGTGGACATTCAAGACCATTGTTACCCTCCCCAGGAGTGGTCGACCAACAAAGATCACTCCAAGAGCAAGGCGTGTAACAGTTGGTGAGGTCACAAAGGACCCCAGGGTAACTTCTAAGCAACTGAAGGCCTCTCTCACATTGGCTAATGTTAATGTTTTATGAGTCCACCATCAGAAGAACACTGAACAACAATGGTGTGCATGGCAGGGTTGCAAGGAGAAAGCCACTGCTCTCCAAAAAGAACATTGCTGCTCGTCTGCAGTTTGCTAAAGATCACGTGGACAAGCCAGAAGGCTATTGGAAGAATATTTTGTGGATGGATGAGACTAAAAATAGAACTTTCTGGTTTAAAAGAAAAGCGTTATGTTTGGAGAAAGTAAAACCCTGCATTCCAGCAGAAGAACCTTATCCCATCTGTGAAACATGGTGGTGGTAGTATCATTCATGATTTGAGCCTATTTTGCTGCATCTGGGCCAGGACGGCTTGCCATAATTGATGGAACAATGAATTTTGAATGATATCAGATAATATCAGGACATCTGACCATGAACTGAATCTCAAGAGAAGGTGGGTCATGCAGCAAGACAACGACCCTAAGCACACAAGCCGTTCTACCAAAGAATGGTTAAAGAAGAATAAAGGTAATGTTTTGGAATGGCCAAGTCAAAGTCCTGACCTTAATCCAATTGAAATGTAGTGGAAGGAGCTGAAGTGAGCAGTTAATGTGAGGAAACCCACCAACATCCCAGAGCTGAAGCTGTTCTGTACGGAGGAATGGGCTAAAATTCCTCCAAGCCGGTGTGCAGGACTGATCAACAGTTACAGGAAACGTTTGCTGGCAGTTATTGGCTGCACAGGGGGGGTCACACCAGATTTACTGAAAAGAAAGGTTCACATACTTTTGCCACTCACTAATGTGTAATATTGGGGCATTTTTTCCTCAAATAAATAAATGGACCAAGTATAATATTTTTGTCTCATTTGTTTAACTGGGTTCTTTTTATCTACTTTTAGGACTTGTGTGAAAATCCTATGATGTTTTAGGTCATATTTATGCAGAAACATAGAAAATTCTAAAGGGTTCACAAACTTTCATGCACCACTGTAGTTGGCAGTGTGACTCAAATCTGCTCTCCAAGTACGAAAATAGTGTGAATAGTACAACTCTTGTTCTAAGGTTCGTAACACAATATGAAAATATGTTTACACAATAAAAAGTGAATAACCGCTTCATTTATAGTAGTGGCACCAGATATATGACATTCTGTTAAAAAAAACAATTGCATTAGAAAGACAGGTTCAGTAATGATGACCCTTCTGACATTTAAGACCATACGTTAGGCCTCTCATACTGTAGAGTAATTAATGCTGCTTTCCAGCGCTGTGCTTGATAGAGCGCAGGTGAGGTCAGCACCCTTTCTTTGTGAGAACAGCCAGAGCCCTGTCGTGCACTGCCTGATAGAGAAGGACAAAGCTGGATGGGTTCAGAATGCCATGTCCTTCTTCATTCACCTGACCCATCAGCACGTAGTTCATTCCTGAGGCGGGAAAGGAGTACAAAATCAAACTTAAACTACAACAAATCTACCACACTGTCCTGTGTTGACACAGAGTAACGGTTGCTTAATACATTGAATAGATTGCTATGCATGCATACTGTATGTATAAAGGTTTTGATGTGATGTACCTTTACGCAGTGCAGGGCACTTATCGCACGGGGCGGTAAGAGTGACAGACATAACAGGGCCCCTCTTGGTGATATTCAGCTTGCCTGACTTATAAGCCTTCATGACGTACAGATCCACTTCGACACCACCACTGGAGCGAGGCTTCACAGAGGTCACCTTCCCTGTCAAAACTGAGAGAGGAAGAAAAAGGTTTGGGCTGCCATTATATTCTAAGCATGCATTTAAATTAGGCATTATTTTAAATGTATACAGGCACTTCTATTTAAAATTACAATTAATACAGTCAAAGCAACTATTGGTTAAGGACCTTGCTAGTGGGTGTGGCTTGAAGTCGATACATATTTATTTATATAGAGCTTTTTACAATAGAGTATTGCCTCAGAGCAACTTTACAATTTTAGATTGTCTTCTAATATCTAGGGCCATTCCCAAAATTGAGCAAGGCTAAGGCGACAGTGGCAAGGAAAAACTCCCTAAAGGTTATAAGGAAAAAACCTTGGAAGAACCAAGACTCAAAAATGGACCCATCGTCCTTGAGTGACTTAGATGATAAATGTAAGAATGAAACTAATTTATCTAGTCAAATAAGTCTGTCAAATATTGTCAAATATTGAATAAACAATATTGAATAAATATTGGAGTCTCTGGGATTTGAACCCTGGACCTTCATTTAATACACTATAATATATAGATGCACTTTACAAGCCAGTCCATTATACCTGTGCCAGACACACAACCATGTCATGCCATTACATACCGGGCTTTTAAACAGTTAAAATAACTCACTTATCTACGTTAATTGTACGATTTTATTTGTGATAATAACATTTTTTAGAGAGCTCTGCTGGTGACGTTCCTTCCTAATAACTGCGGTAGCCTAGCGGTTAAGGTACTGGACTATGGACCAGAAGGTCCAGGGTTCAAATCCCACCTCTGCCAAGCTGCCACTGTTTGGTCCTTGAGCAAGGCCCTTAACCCACAATTGCTTGGATTGTAAGACTGTATCAAGATTGTATCAGCATCTGCTAAATGCTGTAAATGTAAATGTTAATAACATTGATATCCCTTCCTAATAAAATGAAATCGTGGTCACGGCTTATTAAGGTGTGGGAACGAGATGCTAATGGAAATAATCGAGTTAGTAAGCTGTGGGAAAGAGATAATTAAAAATATATCTCATTCCCACACCTTACTAACTAGTTTCTACGCATTAGGATCTAGTTTCCAGTGGACAAAGTAAGCTTCAACAGAAAGCATTTATTATATTTGAATAATACAATAACATTATTGTCATCATGTCATGTTGTTTGCCGCATCACGACATCGCTAACGGAGGTTTGCCAAACATTGACGTCTCTATACAATTATGATCAGGGAGGGCTGAGCTTTCACTAGGGGGTGCTATTGGTATGCTTCACCATAGACATAATATACCTAGACGCCACTTCAGCCCGTTGCAGCGATACGCCAACTCGGCCACCATATTGATCCAGGCAAGACTGGCTTGTAAACAAATACAAGTAAACGGGGGAGCTGCATTTTTTCTGATTAAAATGCACAATCGATTTTCTTATTTCTCGA
Organism: Ancistrus triradiatus; assembly: GCA_025084515.1. Lineage (NCBI taxonomy): Eukaryota > Metazoa > Chordata > Actinopteri > Siluriformes > Loricariidae > Ancistrus > Ancistrus triradiatus. Next base: position 319,667 of record JAJAGP010000105.1, on the reverse strand, counting down.
CCAGTCTGGTTTCTGTTTTTTTTATAGCAGTGAAATGATACATTCAAAGGCACAACACAGGACAGTACAGCATATTATTAGCCTGTAAATACAATAAGATGTAGTCTAATAAATAATTATTGGAGCCTATTATAAGATTAACAATAGTAGAGGGTATACGTAGTATAAATAGTAGTAAATTCATAGTTTAACACAGTATACAAAATAGTGCATAATGTACTATACAGCTTCTGTATTGTATTACTATTTGTACTACATATACTATTTATTTTAATTTCTTAGAGTGGAATCAGGCATCTTTTTTCCAATACAATCTTTTGAGAATTGTGAGAAGTTGCCTGGATCAATATGGTAACAATGTTAACACATGATCCAGCAGCCAATGCTGCGTCTAGGTACAGTGGTGTGAAAAAGTGTTTGCCCCCTTCCTTATTTCCTGTTTTTTTGCATGTTTGTCACACTTAAGTGTTTCAGAACATCAAACCTATTAAATATTAGTCAAAGACAACACAAGTAAACACAACATGCAGTTTTTAAATGAAAGTGTTTATTATTAAGAGAGAAAAAAATCTACCGGTACATGGCCCTGTGTGAAAAAGTGATTGCCCCTAAACCTAATAACTGGTTGGGCCACCCTTAGCAGCAACAACTGCAACCAAGCGTTTGCCATAACTTGCAATAAGTCTTTGACAGTTTTGGAGGAATTCTGGTCACTCATCTTTGCAGAATTGTTGTAATTCAGCCACACTGGAGGGTTTTCATGCATGAACGGCCTTTTTAAGCTCATGCCACAGCATCTCAATAGGATTCAGGTCAGGACTTTGACTAGGCCACTCCAAAGTCTTCATTTTATTTTTCTTCAGCCATTCAGAGCTGGACTTGCTGGTGTGTTTTGGATCATTGTCCTGCTGCAGAACCCAAGTTTGTTTCAGCTTGAGGTCACCAACAGATGGCCGGACATTCCCCTTCAGGATTTTTTGGTAGACAGCAGAATTCATAGTTCCATTTATCACAGCAAGTCTTCCAGGTCCTGAAGCAGCAAAACAGCCCCAGACCTATCACACTACCACCACCTATATTTTTAACTGCTGCTATAATGTTCTTTTTACTGAAATGCTGTGATTAGTTTTATGTCAGATGTAATGGACACAGCTTCCAAAGAGTTTCAACTTTTTGGTCTCGTCAGTCCACAGAATGTTTTCCCCAAAAGTCTTAGAGATCATTAAGATGTTTCTGGAAAAATTGAGACGAGCTTTAATGTTTTTTTTTTGCTCAGCAATGGTTTTCGTCTTGGGAACTGCTGCTGCCATGGAGGCCATTTTTTTGCCCAGTCTCCTTCTTATGGTGGAGGCATGAACACTGACCTTAAACTGAGGAAGTGAGCCCTGCAGTTCTCTTTGGATGTTGTTGTGGGGTCTTTTTTGACCTCTTGGATGAGTCACTTTTTTCAAACAGGGCCATGTTACAGTCGTATGAAAAAGTTTGGTTTGGGCACCCCTGATCATTTCATGATTTTAGTTTATAAATCATTGGTTGTTCAGATCAGCAACTTGAGTTAAATATATCATATAGCAGATGAACACAGTGATATTTGAGAAGTGAAATGAAGTGTATAGGATTTACAGAAAGTGTGCAGTAATTATTCAAACAAAATTAGGCAGGTGCATAAATTTGGGCACCCCAGCAGAAAAATTACATCAATATTTAGTAGATCCTCATTTTGTAGAAATAACAGCCGCTAAACGCTTCCTACAGCTTCCAGTCTGGATTCTGGTTGAAGGTGCTTTGGACCATTCTTCTTTAGAAACATCTCCAGTTCAGTCATCTTTGATGGTTTCCAAGCATGGACAGCCCACATTTTCAGTAATATTCATGTCTGGGGACTGAGATGGCCATTCCAGAACGTTGTACTGGTTCCTCTGCATGAATGCCTTAGTAGATTATGAGCAGGGTTTGGGGTCGTTGGCCTCGGTGCAACTTTGTCACTGATTCTTGAACATTGTTCTTAAGAATCTGGAGATATTAACTGGAATCCATGCGACCCTCAATTTTAACAAGATTCCTAGTACCTGCACTGGCCACACAGTCCCGCGGGCATTATGGAACCGCCACCAAATTTTACTGTGGGTAGCAAGTGTTTGTCTTGGGATGCTGTGTTCCTTTTCCGCTCCTTGTTATGTCCAAATAACTCAATTTTAGTTTCCATCAGTACACAGCACTTATTCCAAAATGAAGCTGGATGTGTCCAAATGTGCTGTAGCACAACCTCAAGTGACTCTGTTGTGGCGTGTCTGCAGAAAAGGCTTCTTCTGCATTACTCTCGCCATACCGCCTCTCCTTGTGCAAAGTGCGCTGTATAGTTGAACCGATGAACAGTGAACACCATCTGCAGCAAGATGAGGTTGGTAGGTCTTTGGGAGCTGGTCTGTGGCTTGACTATGACCTGTTCTCACCATCCTTCGCCTCTGCCTATCTGAGATTTTTTCTGGTCTGCCACTTCGGGAGTTTCCTTAACTAGAACTGTGCCTGTGGTCTTCCATTGCCTCACTATGTTCCTCACAGTGGAAACTGACAGCTGAAATCTCTGAGAGAGCTTTTCCCTTTCCCTGAACCATGATGTTGAACAACCTTTGTTTTCAGGCCATTTGAGAGTTGTTTTGAGGCTCCCATATTGCCACTCTTCAGAGAAGATGCAAAGAGGAGAAAAACTTCCAATTGGCCACCTTAACCCTTTATCATAGTTGGACTCACTTGTGTATGTAGATCAAGGGTCAGTGAGCTTACAAAACATATTTTGTGTTCCAATAATTAGTGCTAAAGGTATTCAAACTGACAAGGGTGGGCCCAAATTTATGCACCTGCCTAATTTTGTTTGAATAATTACTGCACACTTTCTGTAAAACCTATAAACTTCATTTCACTTCTCAAATATCACGGTGTTCATCTGCTATATGATATATTTACCTGAAATTGCTGAGCTGGACAACCAATGATTTATAAAGAAAAATCATGAAAATTATCAGGGGTGCCCAAACTTTTTCATACCACTGTAGATTTTTTTCTCCCATAACAATAAGCACCTTCATTTAAAAACTGCATTTTGTGTTTGCTTGTGTTGTTTTTGACTAATATTTAAATTGGTTTGATGTTACGAAACACTTACGTGTGACAAACATGCAAAATAATAGGAAATCCACTGTATATATGTATATGTGCTTCACCCTTATGGCTAAAATGTAAGCACAAAGCCCTACAGTAAATGCTGTCATATCTTCTATCGAGCATGGGTGTACTGATAGAACGGCTATCCATCAGATTACAAAAATCACAGAGGAAAGGCCTTGTGACCAATTTAACTTGTATAACAAATGTTGTTCAATTACACAGCCAATGTCAACAATCACTTTGAAATTCTAAAGTGATAGAAGGGTAAGAATTCAAAGAGCTGACCAATGTGTTATTTCTTGTTACAATAATATATATTGGAATAGGCAACAGGGGACCATTTCAGATCCAACCCGTAACTAATAGTCCTTCACAGAGTCCTAAAGTGGCAACTACGTGTACAGACAGAAGCACCTGCTCCTATTTTCCACTCATTTGTCCACTCAGTGTTGTAGTCTACAGATGAAGGGCAACCATTTCTGATATGCTGTGAAGGCTACCAGAATTATACTCAATAGCAGATGCACCATTCATAATATATAATCAATGCATCATTAATATCTACCATGACTAAAATAATGATCATGTCTAAATGAGTTTTACCAAATTCGCTGGGACAGAAGCTGGTCAGAAGCGTGCCTGTCCTCTTACATGGCTGAGCACACTGAGGATCTGCCAGTGCTGTGTGGAGAACAGAGACAAAATGTAAGTACAACAGAGAGACAGAGAAAGAAACAGAGAGAGAGAGAGAGAGAGAGACAGACAGGTGAAGAGATTGAGATCCACTCACGTTTGCTGTTTCCAGCTGTTGTAGTCTTGGCTGTAGTGTTATCTCCAGCTTTGGTCTTTGGTTTCATTGTAGTTTTTACAGCAGGCTTGGGTTTAGATGCAGGACTGGGCTTTGTTGGCTTAACGACTGGTTTAGGCTTCAATGTTGGTTTCACCTTAGGCTTCTGAGTCGGTTTCACTGCGGGTTTAGGCGTTACCCTAGCACTGGGCTTTATTTTAGGCTTAGGTGTGGGTCTTACTGGTCTTACTGGTTTAGGTTTAATTGCAGGCCTGCCTGGCTTAGGAGTTGGTCTGGGAATCTTGGGTTTTGGTGGCCTTGATGGTGGTTTTGGGGTTGCTTTTGTTTTATTAATAAATTTAGTTTTAGATGTAGGTCTGGGTTTAGGTGTGGGTCTAGGCTTAAGTGTTGGTCTGGGTTTAGGTGTAGGTCTTGGCTTGGTTGTAGGTCTAGGTTTAGTTGTGGGTTTAGGCCCAGTAGCACCAGTGTCAGAGTCCAGTCTAGGGCCAGGAACGGTGTCCACAGCTGCTGTTGGGGTTCGAGAGCCACGTGGAATACTCTTATACTCTGCCATGAAACCTGCTCCTGTCACACTCAGGTCAGACACAAACTGCACTAAAAGCTCATTCCCATTGGTCACAACCACCCTGTGGAAAATTTGACAAAACAGGTTATTCATATCTTTTGGAGACTTAATTATTTATTCCTATAGTTTTACTCTCATAATTAAAATCCTGATTCTAACAATACTCAAGTTGGTATCACATACAACTGTACATGCCCCCTCCTTTTTTCCATTGTTAACTGGTCTGTCAGAGCCTGTATGTCATGCAATTGTATATTATGGCATAGGGACTGCGGTAGCCTAGTGATTAAGGTACTGAACTCTGGAGCAGGGTCGAGGGTTCAAATCCCACCTCTACTAAGCTGCCACTGTTGGGTCCTTGAGCAAGTCTCTTAACCCACAAATGCTTGGATTGTAAGACTATACAAGTTGTAAGTCGCTCTGGATAAGGGCGTCTGCTAAATGACATAAATGTAAATGTAAATGTACTGGCAGACCCTCAGTGTGCTCAGGCATGTAAGAGGACAGGCAGGCTTCTGTCCCAGCGAATGTAAACGTAAATGGCACATTCAATTCATGTATTTTTCCCCTTTTTGTAAAAGAATGTAAAAGAATTGACTAAGCACAGTCAGGAGTACACTCTGAACATGATGACAGACCCTCACAAAGCCCTTTTCAAACAAATTAACCCCAAATCTTTGAGCTGTTCGGCAAACCAGACCACGTTTACATCAGTTTTCATTCTAAGCAAGCATGCGTCATCATCAGAGGGTGTGCACACCAGAACAGTAGTAACAAAATGGCAGCAAACATAAATTACCTGTGAGCATTGGTGTTGTTATTAGAGATGTTTGTTTTTTTTATCCAAAAAGGAAAAATTTACCAACTATTGGTGATAAGAAGCTCATAAGAGACCTGAGTGTCGAGTTGAAGGCAACTGGACCACGAGCGCCCTGGACCAAAGACAAAAAGGACCATCGAGACTTTTATCAGCAACAAGTCCAAAAGTCAGTGGCCTTGGCATGGGTCATTTAGACTTCTGTGATGGCAACATAAGCTGCCTTCAAGAGTCATCCATGCATTTTACAACAAGACAATGCAAAACCACATGCTGCACACATTACAAAGGCATGGCTATGGAAGAAGAGGATACGAGTCCTGGACTGGCCTGCCTGCAGTCCTGACTTGTCCCTAATGGAGAATGTGTGGAGAGTTGTGAAACAAAAAATGCGACAACAACGACCCAGTACTGATGCACATCTTAAAATGTGTTTGCAGGAAGAATGGGACAAAGTAACACCTGAAACACTCGGTATCCTCAGCGCCAAAATGTATTTTATGGCAGGTGAAAAGGAATGGAAACATTACAAGGTGATAAATGACTTTGCCATAACGACTTTTTTTGGAATGTGTTGCAGGTCTGAAATGCAGGAATGGATGTGTATTAAGAAATTAAATTAAGTTGACTAAACAAAACAGGAAATATCTCAGGTTCATAGTGTCTGCAATGAAATAAAAGTCAAAGTAAATGTAAGAAACACTGTATTTTTTTTATATGCATTTTCCACACTGGCCCAACCTTTTCTGATTTGGGGTTATAGAAGCACTCACTGACCACATCAACTCAGTGGACAGAAACATCAAGAAAATGAGGCTACCATTCTGAACTGTGCTGTGCTTATTGAGGATGATGGAAGCCTCAACATCCAGGTTTACCGAAAACCAACACACAGACCAGTACCTCTTTGACTCCCACTGCCCTTTGGAACACGAGCTTGGGGTTATCAGGACTTTACACCACTGGGCAGAGAGGGAAAAGAAACAGAGGGAATAGAAAAGGAACACACATCAAGAGGACAATTAAAATATGTGGCTACCCCAAATGGGCCTTTGTCTAGAGAGCAAAGAGACACAGAAAAGAACCTCAGACATCAACCAGTGAGGAACGGAACAACAGGCGGAACAACATTGTTGTCCCATATGTGGTAGGACTGTCTGAGAAACTTAGAAGAAACTTCTCCAAGCATAACAACCTGGTAGACTTCAGACCCAGCAACACAGACAAAAGTTGGCCCATCCCAAGGACAAAACACCCAAGTACAAACTGAGCAATGTCATATACGCGGTGAGAGAAGATTGATGGTTTGAAAGAGATGTTGAAGTAGGCAATTTATGTCCAACTAGAACAGCCATCATTGACACCACCATCTTGAGATCCCTTCCTAGGAGGTTTAACCCCATTTACACCTCAACCCATGTGACTCTAATGACTCACATGATGGCTGAGTGGGGCAACAACTCTTTAATGGGTCACACCTTGGCTCCTGTGATCCTAACGACTCATGTATTGACAGGGTCGGTCAAGGAGTCTCATGACCAACTCCAAAGTTAGAGGTTAAATACCTGGGACGCCCCATCAGCTTCTAGAACAACATTGTTTACCTCTCAACCTTTCTGATGAGAGGTAAAATGCTATCAAGAACCAAGAAGAAGTCCAGTTCCCTTCATCTCAACACTTTACCATGGCCTAAATGACTGAGAACCCGCACAGACTCGTGAGAGAACGGTATGTAAAAATGTTTTCATTTGCAGACATTTAGTGCACATGAGTACACAGCCAAGATGTTGTCATGGTTCATGCAAAAGGTCTGACTATCTTTTGATTCCATCTGGAAACAAACTTTTCATTTACATGCATTTATGTCATTTAGCAGACGCCCTTATCCAGAGCAACTTACAAGTGATATAACCTTACAATCCAAGCAATTGTGTGCTCAAGGACCCAACAGTGGAAGATTGGCTGAGTTGGGATTTGAACCCTGGACCTTCTGGTCAATAGTTCAGTACCTTAACCGCTGGGCTTCCACAGTCTTCGTGATTCCAACTAATTTAATTGCATAAAAATGCACAGAATGGCTCAAAATTAGGTGTGCAATCCAGAACAAAACCAATTCCTTGTTGGTCGAAAAGGGCTAAAATGGCTATGTAAACACATCGCTAGACCTTTCATTTGCAAACCCAAGCCAGGATTCAAATCCAGGCTGTCGGGAACTGCTGTTTCTAACAGCTGCCTCGTACCACTGAGCGACCAGAGCTAACAGGATGTTATAATAAACTAAGCCAAAAATGTAGAATGACATGTATGCTGATCAGCCAAAACATCAAAACAGCCTGAATAACAAATAAAGTAGATTATCTTTGGGATATATCAAGGTCTGAGATGTATTAAATTTGAACAGTCAGTTCTCGTAGTTGATGTGTTGGATGTGGGAGACATGTTCAGAAGTAAAGACCTCATCGACTAAAACAAGTGATAAAGCATTAGGTTCAGATGGCTGGGTCAGAGCATCTCCTGAACAACAAGGCTTTGACGTGTTTGCGGTCAACCGTGGTGAGTAACTACTGACAGTGGTCCGAGAAGAGACAAACCATGAATTGGTGACAGGGAGTGGGGACCCAGGGCTCACTGAAGTGCAAGAGCAACAGTCTTATCTGACTTATCTGGTCTGAATGGACAGAACAGTTACAGTGGTGCAAACCACAGAAATGTTTAATTCTGGGTATGGAAGAATGTGCCACAACACACAGTGCAGCACCACCTGCTGAGTATGGGACTGCCAAGACACAAACTGGTCAGAGTGCTCACCATGCTGCCTACAATGGGCACATAAGCATTAGAGCTGGAAGTTGGAGCAATGGAAGTAGGTCAACCTGAGTCCTGTTGTCTTTTACAACACATGGTCCTGGCATGGACGTGGATGTTAATTTGAAACCTAAACATTGTTATGGATCAGGTGGTTTTCCTGTTTTGGCTGATCAGTTTAAGGGTTAATGTGACTCACTCTGGTGCTGTGTCTCCACAGAATTTGCCTATACGTCGGGAGTTGTCTGTCTCCCCCCCGTTAAACAGTGCCACGTAGTCAAACCGACAGTATTTATCTGCCTCCAGGTCCAGCTTCTGAAATTTCACCTCAATCGCCTGGGGAATAATTACAACATGAACACACACAGGTTTGTCTCACAATCCTGGAGGGGACATTCCACTGACATAATGATTATTGTACCTACTTAAATGGAGATATTTTGACCCAATCGGGACAATTGGTCCTCACAAATGTGCACATGCACTTAAAAATCCGATCATAGTCGGATTTCTACAGTTATCCTATTATTCAAGTGGTCATGTATACAGCATGCTCTGATCTAGTAATCTGATTAAGTCATCCGATAGAAAATGACTTAATGTGATTTCCTGGATTTTTTTTTCTCATTTTGTCTCTCACAGTTGAAGTGTACCTATGATGAAAATTACAGACCGCTCTCAACTTTCTAAGTAGGAGAACTTGCCCAATCAGTGACTAGTGCCCTACTGTATACCACTTACTCAAAATCGGTTTACTCAGCTCGCCCACGCAGAGCAACTAAAAAACACAGTTGCCAGGTCCTCTCATTATTAGCGATTTTGCTTCATTTAGGCTTATTTACATAGATCCGGTGCGGGATTCTCTTGAGGGATCTGGCAACCCTGGTATCAAACGCAGCACCCGCTAAATGCTATCAAACACTTTGTGGAGACTGAAACGCAATATATACGTGAGAAAATGAAGGATTTTGATTATTTTGTATTAAAGTTTGAAGTTTACGTTGCATTTTTCTGTTAGACTATTGGCTGGTTGCAAAGTAGAAATCGATTATATCCAAAGTAATGCGACCCATTTGTTGATTTGAAAAAACAAAAGCACTTTTGTCACATTTCATCAAATTTTAATGAACAATAAACAAAGGATCATCTGAAAGGTGTCCAAACTTCTGCACATGCTGAATGTCTCATTTGTCCCAGATGATCATTTACGTTTGGTTCCACCAGTGGTTGTGTTCACCTCTAATCATTTTGAAAATCAACAAGCATGGAATTTGACCAGGGGTGCCTAAACCTTTGCATAGGGCTGTCTGGAAAACTTACAGAAGCAATGATTCAAAAAGTGGTAGTTGAAGGCATAATAAGTCTTTCATACAACTTTATTTGCTGGTCTCTCTCTCAGTACATAAAGACACCCTTTCAGTGGGGTCTCAGGCCCAGGAATCACACCTATACCTGTACACATGCACATGCACATGCACACATACGACTGACATAGATTACTGTAACTCATAAATACTAATGCTACACATATACCTACCCCTAACCTTAACCTCAGTAACCTAAAACAATTTTCCTCATGTGGACCGGCACAATGTTCCCACAATATAATATAAACATGACCTCCCCCCACATACACACACAGCTGCCCACACCAACACCAGAAGCACCCACTCAGCCACCCACACTAACCCCACAGCTCATGCAGGGTACATATTTATAGTATGGTTATATCGGCCTGCAGTTTTATGCAAAGGCTTGGATGCTCCCACTCGTCAAATGACATGTCTTGTTGCTTTTCATTTGCATGCACATAACCTCTGCAGGGAACAACCTTATATACAAATGAACAAAAAAGAGGCAGTTTTCCTTGTGGGGTCCAACAAAATGAGGACATTTGGTCCTCACAGTGATAAATGAGCTTTACCTCCGCGAACAATATATACGCTTACACAGAGACATAGATGCAATATACCTGTTACAGAGAGAGAGCTACAATGAGCGAAGGAGGTGTGAATGAGACTCAGCATGCTCACCATGTTAGTATCTACAGAGATATGCCAAGAGCAGCTGATGCCTGCAGGGTAGTTTGTTTCTGGCCAGTTTGGAGTCTTTACTGATCCCTGAGGCCCGGTTAACCTGCCACCACAGAAATGATTTTCTGTGGAGAGAGATAGAGATAGATAGAAATAGATAGATAGAGATAGAGAGAGAGAGAGAGAGAGACAGATTTGTAGTTTTCTGAACTTGCTTTCAAATGTATAATTTAATCTAATGTTGTCATGCAGGGATGTGACCTGACTAGCAAGGTAAGCTTTGAGTTGTGTTCTCTGCGTTACAGTTCTGTTTCTGTCAAGTGGAAGGGACTCAAATCCTATAGTGAGGCAGAACACAAACATTAAACGCTGACAGAACCAGAACTTAAGCTTGGAGGGACAAATTCAAAATTCACCTTTCCAGAGGTGGGATACAAACCAGTGGTGTACTGCTGAGCTCTAGCAAGCTCAGGTGACCTCCTGTGACAGTAAAACACAACTCAAACCTCACATCGCTAGAGCCAGGATACGAACCAGAGAGGCTGGTTTGTGGTGCTGAGCTACCCTTGTTTGACTTGCGTTGTGTTCCTCTGGGTTAAAGTCCAAAGTTCTTATTCTGAATTTCAGAGTTCATGTCTCAAGGGCTGGGGACTGTGGTGTACAAACAGACCGAGGGTGTCCCGTTTAACAACTGTGTACTGTTTATTTTATTTTTGAAAACACACAAGTTAAATATCGAAACTATTACTTTAACACTAGCCATGTCTTAAAATGCATTATTTAATAAACCAGAACAAATAAATCATGACATCCCTAGCAGTGTTAGCCGACTGGCTAATTTTCAGCTGCGTACTACTTTACTTAAGATAATGTGAAACTAGTGGATTACAGTAATGTAGTTACTATTTTGATGCACTATTTTGTGCAATATGATGTGATATGTGAGGCAGATTTTTGTTTATTACAGCCAAGTAGCCTGGCTTGCACTTAATTGGTAAAAATTTGTATTGTCAGGTTCTCCGTTTATGTTATTATATTCTTAGAAATGTATTTCTGTGGACTGTGGTAGCCTGTGGTATGGACTGTGGTAGCCTAGCGCTTAGGGTACTGGACTATGGACCAAAAGGTCCAGGGTTCAAATCCCACTTCTGCCAAGCTGCCACTGTTGGGTCCTTGAGCAAGACCCTTAACCCACAATTGCTTGGATTGTGAGACTGTACCAATTGTAAGTCGCTCTGGATAAGGGCGTCTGCTAAATGCTGTAAATGTAAATGTATTAGTATCAAATATGCTATAATAATCTACTGCAGTTATACTTGAAAATATATGATCATCTTATGTAGGTAACTGACTCACAAGTCATCGTGTTTCGATACTTTAAATATTGAATATGACTGATTCGGTCCTTACATGGTTTTTAAAGTTCAGGTTAACTTTACTTGATTGATTGAATACTCTGGTGACATATTTAAATTAGTTACGTACACTGAGTTTGGTTGTGCATAGCATATGAATGCCACACTCATTATATGTGATTAAGGAGCAGTATTATTTTGCTTACAAAATGAACATATTAAATGAACACTGATCTCTGTTAGGTACACCTCCTTGTTTCTACACTCATTGTCCATTTTATCAGTTCCACTTCTCATGTAGATGCACTTTGTAGTTCTGCAATTACAGACTGTAGTCCATCTGCTTCTGTACATGCTTCGTTAATCCCCTTTAATCTGTTCTCTAATGGTCAGGACCAGCACAGATCAGGCACTATTTGGGTAGTGGATCATTCTCAGCACTGCACTGACAGAGATGTGGTGGTGTGTTAGTGTGTGTTGCACTGGTATGAGTGGATCAGACACAGCAGTGCTGCTGGAGTTTTTAAACACCTCACTGTCACTGCTAGACTGAATCTGGTCCATCTACCAAAAATGTCCAGCCACCAGCATCCTGTTGGCAGCATGATGTGAGCACTAATGAAGGATTAGAGGATGATTAATACAAACTGTGCAACAACAGATGAGCTACTGTCTCTCATTTTACATCTACAAGGTGGAGCTCGTACCAGCACAACACACACTAACACACCACCACATCTCTGCCAGTGCAGTGCTGATAATGATCCACCACCCAAACAGTACCTTATCTGTGGTAGTCCTGACCATTACAGAACATAATTGGCTAGGTATAGAGGACGAATGTATGTAGAGAAATAGATGGACTACAGTCTGCAATTGTAGAACTACAAAATGCATCTATATAATAAGTGGAATGATAAAATGGACAGTGAGTGTAAAAACAAGGAGGAGAACCTAATAAAGTGATTGTTGAATGCAGGTGTATTGTGTTAAATATGATGAAAGCTAACAGCTGTGCCTAACCCTCCACATGCGGCTTTCCACCACTGAAAAATCCAAGGAAGCCTCGTCCTCCTCTGCCGGAATCAGACACCATCTCCAGCATCATGGTGTTAGAGGTGGAGATGAGAGCCCCGGGCCGGAACGTCCCACAGAAGCGGCCCAGCTTCTGCACCGTGTACGAGTGGCCATTATAGACATCCAGATAGTCGTAACGACAGGTGGGGTCCGCCTCCAGGTCAAAGATACGGAACTGGAGCATGACCACTTGTCCCTCTGGAACCTGTTGGTATGACTCAATGTTAATACATATCTACATCCAGAGCTTTATTGACATAGGAGAAATTATTACTGGCCTTTAAATTCTTAGACATGAATGTATCTGTGTTTGCAGTTTGTAAATGTACAGGATTATTAAGTTTATGGACAGAAAATCATCCTTTGATCAAAAGTGCCTACAACGCAGTACGCAACCTACGTAGAAACACACAGAGTTGGACACAGTGGACATTTTTATCAGGTACAATTACCACATAGGTGCACTTTCTTGGTGTACAGTTACTGACATGGGGTGTTCAGTTTGTCACACCTTTCCTCCCTATCAGTCAGTGGAAAGAGACCACCACAGGACCAGCACTGCCCATAATTAAGGTCTTGAACCATTCTCAGCACATCAGTCAAATGTATTTCTATAGCGCTATTTACAATGGAGCATTGTCTCAAAGCAGCCTTACAAGCCCTCATCTACTCCCACAACTGAGAAAGCCTATGGTGACAGTGGCAAGGAAAAACTCCTTATATAATATATAATAATAAATATAATAATTAAAATAAATATAAAATAAAATAAAAATAAAATATAACAATATATAGACTATGATAAACTGAACAGAATACAATATTATGAAGAGTATAATAAATAGAGAATATAAAGCTATATCTTATATGACAATAGTACATATAAATAAAATACTGGATAAAATAACAATGAATCATGCGTGTCAGCATCATTTAGTCCAGTAATGACTAGGTCAGACACCTTGTCTGCTGGGCGGAGAACAATTCTCCAACCAAAATATTCAGCCAACAACATCCTGTAGTCAGTCACTAACACAAAATCATGAGCTATAGTCTTGTAACAACAAGGTACATTTGTTTAATAAAGCAGCCAAGAATTGTATACTGTTACCCAGTAACGTGCCAAAAGGTGGTCATTTAGTTCCAAGGGGGTTATTGTGTCCTTCTAGGAAAGTAATACAAGGCTTGATGTAAATCACTGTATGAAGAATGAGTTCAGAAATGGTTTCAAGCAGAACCTGTTCCACTGTGGCTACCTATGAAGAATCAGTTAAAGTTTCCCAAAACTGTTTAGAGGTGCAAAAATGAACCTTAATATCTTTACAGGGTTCCAACAAATTCTTGTATAACCTTGTACAAGCACCATGCCTGCTACCATGCATCTATGATGTCAAGTGTGTCCTGGGAATGGTAAATCAGCCAATGAGAACTGGTAAAGGGTATATGTCAAGTTGTCCACCTGCAGTTACCTTTTGTCATAGGTGTATCTATTAAAATTACTTCACTATAAACTCACCGGACCCTTTATTAGGTCTGCTCATTAACACAAATATCTAAATCAGCCAATCACATGGCAGCAACTCAGTTCATTTATGCATGTAGACTTGGTCAAGACTACCTGCTGCAGTTAAAACTGAACATCAGAATAGGGAAGAAAGTTGATAGAAGTGACTTTGAATGTGGCAACGTTGTTGGTGCTAGACGGACTGGTCTGAGTATCTCAGAAATTGCTGATCTACTGGGATTTTCACACACAGACATCTGTAGGGTTTATGGTCTGAAAAAGATAAACTATCCAGTGAGTGGCAGATTTCTGGATGAAAATGCCTTGTTGATGCCAGAGGTCTGAGAAGATTGGCCAGGCTGGTTTGATATGATAGAAAAGCAACAGTAACTCGTTACAACCGAGGTATGCAGAAGAACATCTCTGAATGCACAACACATTGAACCTTAAAGCAGATAAGCTACTGCAGCTGAAGACCTCACCGAGTGCCACTCCTGTCAGCTAAAACAGGCAACTGAGGCTACAATTCACAAAGGCTCACTAAAAATAGACTATAGATGATTGGAAAAACGTTGCCTGCTCTGATGAGTCTCGATTTTTGCTGTGACTTTCAGATGTTGAAAGCATGGATCCATCTGGTCTTGTATCAGCGGTTCAGCCAGGTGGTGGTATAATAGTGTGAAGGATATTTTCTTGGCACACTTTGGCACACGTCATCATTTAAACACCACAGCCTGAGTATTGTTGCTGACCATGTGCATCCCTCCATGACCACAGTGTTCCATCTTCTGGTGGCTACGTCCAACAGGATAACGCACCATGTCACAAAGCTCCAAAGCTAAAACTGGCTTCTTGACCATGACAATGTACTCAGATGGCCTCCACAGTCACCAGATCTCAGTCCAGTAGAGCATGAGATGGAAACAAGAGATGGATGTGCAGCAACTGTCAATGTGGACCAAAATCTCTGAGGAATGTTTCCATGACCTTGTTGAACCTATGAAGATGTTGAATCCTGAATGCAAAAGGGGGTCCAACCCAGTACTAGAAAGGTGTACCTAATAAAGTGTATAGAATGATTGTCAGTAAATTTTGATGTGTGTAAGTTTGTACATGCGACAGAAGAAACTCACAGTGATGTACCAGGTGCATTTCGAGTCAGGTTTATAGTGACTTGGGAAACCTTCACTAGCCACAAAACCGGAGTCCGTCGTTAAATGACCGCCGCACAGGAATATCGGCCTGCAGACGGAAGGAAAGACGAGATTTTATTTTAGATTTACAGAAATAGACATCTTTGCACGTGGCAATCTAGGACGCTGGACTTGCGCAAACATACAAACCACACATCGCAAAAATTCTGGGATCGGAACAGCCGCGCTCTGTTCCAAAACGAAATCGAGCAGCAGCAGAATGTCTTCTCACTCCGGTCCACAAATCACACACACACACATATACTGCTCCTCAACTGCAATGAAGGGTTTCACTAAATAATTCAACATGTAAACAACACTTTTTCAGTAACATGCCCGTTGCTCAGCAGCTTAATTAGAAAGCGTGCTCTCTCATCTCTTACAGATAGACACAACACAAATGCCTCAGCGGATATTCAAGGCTTAGTCTCAGATGCACATCAAACATGGCTCATTGAAATGTTAATCAAAGACAGCTGGGGCATAAACAGTATAGGTTTTATCGTAACCCTTAATATGCACCGAGAGAGTTTAACGGTCATTAAGAGAGATTATATAAGCTGTTTCATTCACAACCACAACGAGCCCGTCGCGCAAAGTGTAGCTTCTCTTATTTTATGCCTCATGAATGCTTCGGCCAGCTGGCTTCAGTGCAGCAGCCAGTTTATACGGTTGTCCCTCGCCTCTATACACTCTCTTTCCTTAATTTTAGACTCTTGCAGAGAAAACAAACACGTCTGAACAATATTTAATCCTTGTACACAGTGACAGGGGTAAAACAAATGGACTTGGAAGGCCGTGCCATGATATAACTCCGTCTCCAAAACAGAAAAAGTTGGGACAGTATGGAAATGCAAATAAAAGCAGTGTTTCTAACATTTACTTTGAAGGTTTCATTTCAGTGTAGACAGTATGAAGCCAAGATATTTCGTGTTTTGTCTGGTTATCTTCATTTCAGTTGTTCCTAAACATCCATTTCTGCATTCAGGTCTGCAGAACATTCCAAAAAAAGTCCAGATCATAAAGCATTTATCATTCTGTAATGTTTCCATCCATTCTTACAACACTTAGACATATGGTGCCGAGGATACCAAGCGATTTAGTGGTACAGGGTTTCTCCACACATTCTCTATTAGGGACAGGTCAGGACTGCAGGCAGGCCAGTCCAGTACCCATACCCTCTTCTTCCACAGCCATGTATTTGTAATGTGTGCAGCATGTGGTTTTGCATTGTCTTGTTGAAAAATGCATGGACGACCCTGGAAATGATGTCATTTTGCTCTAAAATTTCTATGTACTTTTCTGCATTAATGCCTGCATCACAAAAGTGTAAATCATCTTTGGAAGGGCAAGCCCATGACAGACCCTGGTTTTTGGACTTGTAGCTGATAACAGTCTGGATTTTCCTTTTCATCTTTGGTCCAGAGTATACGGTGTCCATTTCATCCAAAAAAGATCTGGAATACTGATTGGTCTAACCACAATACGTTTCTACTGTGTGATGGTCCATCCTAGATGCCTTAGAGCGCAGAGAAGTCGACTCCGCTTCTGGACATGGTTAACATAACATCTGGACTGTGGTAGCCTAGTGGTTAAGGTACTGGACTCTGGACCACAAGGTCCAGGGTTCAAATCGTGCCTCTGCCAAGCTGCCACTGTTGGGTCCTTGAGCAAGACCCTTAACCCACAATTGCTTGGATTGTAAAATTGTATCAATTGTAAGTCGCTCTGGATAAGGGCGTCTGCTAAATGCTGTAAATGTAAACATAAGGCTTGTTTTTTGTACAGTAACATTTTAAGTGGCATTTGTGAATGTAACTCCGTATTGTAGTGCTTGACAAAGGTTTGATAAAGTAATCCCTTGCCCATGTGGTTCTGTCAGCTATTGATGAATGACGGTTCTTGATGCAGTGCCGTCTGAGGGATCGGAGATTTCAGGTCTTCAGTTTAGGTTTGCCCTTGCCCTTTATGCACTGAAATTTTCCAGAAAACTTCCAGATTCCTTGAATCAATTAATGATATTATGCACTGTGGAGAGAGAAATATGCAAATCCCTTCCAATCTTTCTTTGAGGAAGATTGTTTTTAAACATTTCAATAATTTTCTCATGCATTTGTTGACAAACTGGAGATCCTCTGCCCAACTTTGCTCGTCAGAAACTCAGCCAATTATAATCAGATTACAATCATCTGTTTGAAATCACATCATTATTTAGCTTTTTTTTTAACCACATTACTAGTCTTAAATTGCCCGTGTCCCAACATTTTGGAATGTGTTGCAGGCCTGAAATGCAGGAATGGGTGTTTATTAACAAATGAAACAAAGTTGACCTGACAAAACATTAAATATCTTGGGTTCTTACTGTCTGCAATGAAATAAAAGTCAAAGAAAAAATCCATAGAGCTCCAACTTTTCCTGCAATGACTGTAATAAAATGACTGCACATTATATCAAAGCTATTAAATAAATATGACTGCATTTCCTAGATACTTGCTGATTTATACTATTAAGTAAAGTTAGTAGTAAAAACACTAATAAATATATATGCTGTAAGGTTTCAAAGGGTCTGGATACCACCAAATCATACTCATTTAATCTAAAGCTTGAGTAAACCTAGCTCTCTCAAACTTCAAAACATACACAAAACACCATTGCAGTAGATCAATAAATATAACAAAATCACAGTCATTCTACTGAGAAGATAAAACAGACCGTATTTCTGCAGAGAGCTGCTAGCTGAACCCATGCAAAAAAGAAACTCACACCACCACCTAATGAATGCATGCATTCGCACCAACCCGCTTGCAAACGCTCACACACTCACCTTGAGAAGTTAGTTTGGCTTTGTCCGTGCGCCCATCGTAAGCCCAAAAGCAGGAGGCCCACACGCCACACACACATGGCACCCCTCATCCTTCCTTTTAGAGAGGTGCAGATGAGGACGGAGCAAGAGAACAGAGGACAGACGACAGGAGGAGACTCCAGGGGCGTGGAGAAGGACTAGAGGAGGTTATGTGAAAGGAGGATTGAGCCGAGGAAAGAGGGAGTGTAGGCTTGGCTTCCAGATAGTGTTTGTTTGAAAAGACGGAATGATAAATGCACCCAACACCAAAATGGGTACCTCATCGAGGGCATGATGCATGTTTGCTGAATGCTTCAGTGTTTAATCAGTGATACTCCTGTTTGCAATGTGGGAGCAAAAGTCCACAAACTTAACTCCCTTCCTATTCGGCAAATTCCTATTTTAAATAACACTGATATGCATATTCTCTGCGTTACTGTATTTAATATTTAATTTCATATATACACACACTATTGGCTTATATGCTATAGTTTAAAATTCTCTAGTTTTTATACTCTTCATAACAATGAATACTCATTTACAAAATAAAAAAAAAAAGCACCCAGATAGAAATGTCAGATTGCTGCAAAACTCAGGCAGATATCTAAATGTTTACAAGTGTGGTCTGATTAGATCCTGGGTCTTACCACAAGAGGGCATAAAAGTGCTTCCCTTTCTCCCCAACAAAATGGCACTCAGAGGCTACTTTTGGGTAGCGTACATCTTTGTGAGAGATCTTGGTGAGTGTACATCTTGCCCAGTTGGTAGACATTGGGAGGGGCTCATCATTGGACTGAGAAGAAGGAAGGTCCTTTCGACTAGTTTTCCACCATCTAGGCCATTCTGATCTAGCTCTTAGGAAGTGTTTGGAGGAACAGGGGTTTCGTGAGGGCACACACGGTGAACAGGCTCCGGACGCCCCAGACAGACCACCTGTAGGGAGGATTGTTTGACCCACCGACAAGCACGAGCAGCTCAAACAGTTTCATTGTCCACCATCCAGACACTAGGCACACCTTCATTACACACTCGTCTTGGCCCAGACCACTCGTTTCGTGAACGAGAAACCTGGACTGCTATGGACTGGAACCATATCGTCTTTAGTGTTGAAGGGCATCTTTAGTCCTGTTTGGGATCTGACAATGACTATGGTGAGCGCTTCAACCCTGCCTTTGCTGGCGAGCGACACACTGCCCCAATTGGTGGTGTGATGATCTGGGCAGCCATCACATACGACAGTCAGTCACCCCTAGTAGTGATATGAGGGACACTAACAACTCAGCAATACATGTAGGACATCCTGCGTCCACGTGTTGTCGCTTCCAACTTTCATTTTTCACCCACAATCATCAAGGCTTTCCCAGGAATGTCTCCGCCAGATTGCAACACTTCCTTGGTCTGCCCGTTGCCAGATTTATCGCCAATCAAGCATTTATGGGACGCCAGCTTCGGCAACCTACGAGTGTGCAGGATCTACAGGCCCAGCTGCAACATCTATGGGCAAATGTGCCACAGAATACCATACGAAACCTGTTTGCCTCCATGCTCAACGGTACCTCCTCTTGTATCCAGGCTAGAGGTGGCCTAACTGGGTACTAGAGCCCCCTTTCAATTGTAGTTTTCCCATAAACTTATCCTTTTGCTCTAATATTGTAATTAGTTACATATATCATTCAAGCTTCAATTACTATATACTTATTATTTGGGCAACTTAGTTTAATTCTAATATACAACATCTAAATGGAAATTGGGTCCATTTATGAGTCTCGGTGCTCCCAATGTTTCTTCCTTATAACATTTAGGGAGGTTTTTTTTTGCCACTGTTGCCCGACTCGCCCCAGGCTTGCTCAGTTTGGGCTTTGTAATTGTAAAGCTTCTTTGAGACAACTATAAAAACACTACTGAAGTAACTTTGACTTAGTTGAGAAGTCTATTTGGCTTTCACATTAATCATAACCATTGTCTTTACATCCGGTCTATTTGGAGTTCACTGGCCTTGAGTGATTGAGCTTTCCTCTGTCCAGTCCACACTATCCCTCCCTAAATTGGATAGAAACCTCCCCGGAGCAAGCCACTCATTAAATCCGCCTTCCTGACCCCTGTAGGTTTCCTTATCGTCACGTGTGTTCGCCACTCCGAAACGGACCATGAATGCAGGGCGACTGTGTGTGTCGCTGCTGCTCATGCCACATTGTTTTTCCCTGGCGAAACCACCATGTGGCCACGTCAGGGACTTTTTAAAGCTCAGGCCACATTCCTGCCTTCGACTGGAGGCGACTGAGGTTTAGAGCAACAACATAAAACAAACGAACTTCCTCCCATGGATTCAAGGACTGTTCGGAGGCATAAACAAAAACACGATCAACACGGTCTGAATTCGTCTAGGAAAATTCCACCACAACGACCCAGTGTGAAGAATGCTGGCTTTTATTTTTGTACAAAGAAATACACACATACAACAATACTTCGAAACTGGTTTGAACCACTAAAGAGAATTACTGTACGACATAACGAAAACAGGATGACACCAAAGAGAAAAGATGCTAGAGATTGTCTCCCAGGGTCCAAGTGCTCTTTACACAGTGTTTACGAAGCCTATCATTTTCTCCTCTGATTGCCAAGCACATTTAACTAAGGCGAGTCACTAAAGTAAGAACAGGACCACACAGGCACCACAGTGATTTTGAGCCTACTTACCCTGCTAGGATTGTGTACATCACACACGCCATACTCACTCATTCTCCTATCCGGCATGCACCCCTGTAAATGATGATCGACATTTGATCTTCGACAGGCAGCCCAAGCTGATAAACTCGAGCTCTCGATGTGACGGAAATCTGTGCAACATTTGACTCTTGCGTGCTGTACACTGGGCTACATGACACCTATCGCATTAGGTACACCTTTGTCCATTTGTTCAGTTCCACATATCTTCTAGGAACACTCTGTCAACTGTGTTAAAAACTCCAGCAGCACTGCTGTGTCTGATCCACTCGTATCAGCACAACACACACCAACACCTCACCACCACATCAGTGTTACGGCAGTGCTGAGAATGATCCACCACCCAATCAGGACCTGATCTGTGGTGGTCCTGTGGGGGACTAAAAGTATGTAGACAAACTGATGGACTACAGTCTGTAAATTTAGAACTACAAAGTGCTTCTGTATGGTAAGAGGAACTGCTAAAATGAACAATGTAGAAACAAGGTGTAATAAAGTAATAAAGTGATCGAACACACCAGAAATCCACCGATTTATACATCAGCTTGACATGGTGTACTAATCAAGCACAGAAACTCTCAGACAACAATCTCACAAGAGCAAAAACCTGATCATTGTTCTCTATGCCGAAATCCAGGCCGTCTTTATGGCAGCTGACAGCTGTGGAAATGAGTCTTATTTAAATTTGTACACAGATTTATGCCAGTTGTCAGGAAAAGTGTAGGCGTCATGTAGCCGGATTAACGTGTTACTGAAAACTAGCCAGTCCACTTGTAAATAGAACCCATCAGGCTGAAAATACCAATTGAAATCCGAGCAGAAGTGACAACGATGCTGTTTAATACAAATGCAACTCAACCTGAGAACGCCGCTTGTGCTGAACTGGTAGGAATGCAGATGAACTGAACCAAGCCTGCACATATGAGGAATTACTAAATTACCATGACGAATTTTTGCTCTGAATCTCTGAGCTAACAATACAGGTATGCACCGTTTAACAACCAGGGGTTTAAAATTTGTAATACATTATAATAGGGAAAAAATCTGTCTTTTAACTTTTAAACAGCCAATCAACCTCAGCGGCCGAACAACATTGCGGATTCACGAGCAGAGGCGGGAGTTAAAGAGCGGAAGTCGGTCATTCGTGTGTGTGCTTGTGTGCAAGTGACTAGCTGACCAATCGTCTGCTCGCTTGTTGTTTAGCTCACATTTGGACTTGAGACTGTTCTCACTCGGTTGATGTGTTTAGAGACTTTGTTGTGCAATTGTGTGCGAATGACTTTCTGCTTCTTACTATTTATGGCATTTGTAAGTGCATGTGCCTGTCCTATTGGAAGTAGTACTCCTTTGTTCGTCCTCTCACTACCTGTATATTCTCTCTAATCTAAACTATACAAACTGGTTCACATTCAGGAGTGGAGACTCTGGTCCATCTGGCTGATCTTCCGGGTTGTTCGTAATTGTCTCTCAATGCATTTCTGGCTTCCGTCGTTTCAAATCACTCAATCACTGGACGTTTCGGCGATATCTCTGGCACATTTACTTATCGTTTGCAAAAATAACCCTTTATATTTACATTACATCAGCATAAAAAGCCTATGTGAATATGGTCATGTCCAGTCAGTGTCCATTTCGGTCAAGACCCGTTTCACAGAACATAATGCGGTCATCAAATGGCGCGTACCTGTATGTTGATGTGAAAATTAAGACTAATGCTCAAGGAAATTAAAAGGGGTCTGAGCTGGAACACTCGCCTTTCCATAACAAATCAATCCATGTTGCTGGAAGAAATGAGAAAGTAAAGCCTTCCAATAAAGTGGCCTTTAGTTTCACATTCATCACTAAGGATTCGTGTTCAACTATACAAATAAATACTGATTTGTATAAAAACAAATACGAGCTTTCGTTTAAGAGCCTATCAGAGTAGCACGACCCCATCCTTTAAGTGCTGTTTGTACTGGTTTACCTCATTTCTGAAAATGAAGCACCACTTGTGCCCAACTGATCAGAAGGTTTAACCCGTAATCCACCTCCCAAAAAACAAACAATCAATTACCAGGTAAAAAGTTTGGATTCGTTTTGTAGCGGGACGTCGTTTCATAACGTCACGAGCCGCTGGTGTCCTCAGCAGTGAACAGAAAGTCATCTTTCACACCAGTCGCAGATTCATGAGGAGCTCATATTGTCAACATGCGTCTATTTCGGAACTTCCTGCTCCTCGGCTGTCATTTCCTGATCATTACCCTCTCTGGTCACTTCCTTGTCGTCCACCTCTTGGTCTCTGTGCTGCTGAGCCTCTCCGTCGTCCATGGCCATGGCCGTGTCCGCCTGCGAACGTTTCTCAGCCGCAGCGCCCTCTTCTGTCACATCCAGCATGCTGCACAGCTCCATCTCGTGGATCTCGACATCAAACGGGGCAGCAGGAGGCACCGAAGGAGGAGACTTGCAACCCACACATGCCTGGAGGAAAGAAAACAGAAATTTGGCTCGCGTACGTGCAAGTGGGTACAGGGCTGTGTGCTGTGATCAAAGCCAGGACCAGGCACAGGCCACTACGTCTTCATAAATATGGAAACGAGTGTTGGTGGCAATGCAGTACAAAGTAATGGATTACCCTACTTAGAACCTTTCCCTGTAATTAAGCAATGTAAATGCTTGCACCCTAAATTACTGTAATTACATTAGTTACTTGCTTAACCCTTGTGAGGTCTGGGGTTGGATTTGCTTATGATTGTATCTGTATATAAAACCTTAATGTTTATCAGGCAAGTGACCGGTATCTTGCCAAGTGAAAGGTCACTTAAAATCGGTAACATAAAGATAACGTCAAACCAAGTACAGTGGTACCTCGGTTCTCGACCACTTCGAAACTCGTCAAATTCAGTTCTCGGCGCATTTCGACTAGAAAAATTTCTCTCAATTACATTTACATTTACAGCATTTAGCAGACGCCCTTACCCAGAGCGACTTACAATTGGTACAGTCTTAAATCCAAGCAATTGTGGGTTAAGGGCCTTGCTCAAGGACCAAACAGTGGCAGCCTGGCAGAAGTGGGATTTGAACCCTGGACCTTCTGGTCCAGAGTCCAGTACCTTAACCGCTAGGCTACCACAGTACCAATTCTCGCCGTTTGGTCGGTACTCGGCACACTTGCTTAAACTTGTACGAGTCGAGCTGTGCGATTCGTTTCAGCCGAAACTTGATTCACGATTCATAATTTACAATTCAGTGCACAGTGATTCAGATTCACAATAGCCTTGCTCAGTGTTTTTCTTTATTTTTACATCCACAATACTGTGTTCTTCTAAAAAGGTTAGAGCCAACCGAAAGCAAAACAGGAACTGAATGCTCCAGAACATGGGCTGCAGACCGCCCTATCAATCCATTACTCACTAAATTACATGACATTTTTCAACACTTTATTACGTTAATCATTATTGTGTGAATGATTTTGGCCAGTTATAAGTTAATATAAGTGTTTTAAACGCTAACTTACTTATTACTTATGAGGCTGAATCTCCATTTACAGGTGCCATAATGTAACTGCAGTCAAGTCAGATTTATTTATATAGCGCTTTTTACAATGGAGCATTGTCTCAAAGCAACTTTACAAGTTTAGATTATCTCCTAATATCTATGTCCGATCCCATATTGAGCAAGCCCAGGGCGACAGTGGCAAGGAAAAACTCCCTGAGTGTTATGAGGAAAAAACCTTGGGAGGACCAAGACTCAAAAAGGGACCCAACCTCCTTGGGCGGCATAGATGATAAATCTAAGAATGAAAGTAATGTCATGGAGTCATAGTTCAAATAAAATGTGAAATATTCACATCAGCATTAAGTAGTCCGCTACAGAGAGTCACTCTAGGATCCTGAGTCTAAGCAGGAAAGTCATTGGTGGCACTTCGACCCCAGAGAACCGGAGGAGGGTGAGGGTTACTGTCCTCCGCTGTGGCCTGGGTATGATGGGGCTGGTGCTGATGACGGACGCAGCTTGAGTGAAGCTTAAACGACTAAAGCAGTCATTTAAGGTGGACCGGAAAATCCTAATAAGAAGCTGGCAAATAAGAAGCCAACTTCAGCCTCATCTCATGTTACATTTAACTTATGGTGGATCTGTTGGAATGTACCCCCTTTGTAAATCAGGGGGTACCTGTACAATATAACTCCATTAACGCATGTAATGCCTTATACAGTGTGGATTTTCAGGGGTCTGGAATGGATTCATTCAATTTACAATATTCCTTATGGGAAAAATTTGCTCGGTACTCGTCATTTTCGGTTCTCGACAAGCCTTCTGGAACGGATTAACAACGAGAACTGAGGTACCACTGTACAATTATTTATGATTGCGGTAGCCATTTCTCCTTTTCTCCATTGTCTATCAACATTAAACAAAAAACAGGCTAAACTTTGAAGCTACACCATACAGACAAAAGTTTGTGGACACCCCGTCCTAAGTATTGAGCCCTACTATTTCAGCAACTCTCACCTGTAATACATTCATAATTCAGTATAAAGCGTACATTTCTGGCGTCTCCATAGACAAACAGTGGCAGTAGAATGGGATATACTGATACCCCAGTGACCCTCAATATGACACATTCATGAGTTTCCGCTTCTAAAAAGTCAGTCCTGCCCTGTTGTCCTTAGAGTACATAGAGAATTGGTTTGGCACCTTCGACTGAGAACTTGGCTGGCGTGCACAGAACCTTAACCTCAACTTCATCAAACACTGGAATACCAAAACTGAGCCAGGGCTTATTGTCTAATCATCGGAAGCTGACCTCACAGTCTTGGTCTAAAATCTAGTGGAAAGCCCTGTTTGAAGAACAAAGGCTGTTGCAGCAGCAAAGGTGAGGGGCAAACTCTGTACTAATGCTCGCGTTTTGGATGTCCACAAACTTCTGCCTATATGGTGACTAAATATATATGATGTTATAATCAAATGCTTTTTTACAAATGTATGGAACTGAAGTGCAGGCAAACTCACAGATATGTTGATGGCACGAGGAAGGCGTCCCGTGCGGATCCAGGAGTGAACCTGACTCAGCTCCCGCTTCTGGTCTTCAGTGAAGCGGGGCTGCTGCTTCTGCATGCGTCTCAACGCGATGCGATCCTCATTCAGCACGGTCTCTCTGTCCCTTTATGTAGAGGTACAAGAGGCAAATTAAAAATCACCATAAGACGAATATATATTCATCTATGTACACTTATTACATACACAATTGGAATCATAATTATTATTAAAATAATGTGCAAATTAGGTTTCCTAGTAAAATTTACAAACTTTCAAGCTGTTTGCAATAAACAAATTAATCAAGAACAATTTTACGTATCAAGTGACGTCTCCGAATTCAGCACAAAATGCCACTTTTAATGACTACTGCAGTCTCAGAATTATTCGACCCCTTCTTGCCAAGCGTCTTTAGTAATTAGTAGAGCGTCCTGTTATGATCTGCTACAACACTGATGCATAATCAGCCACCAGCTTCCGGCAGCAATTATGAGGAGCATTCCTGATGGGCAATGGCCTCCAATTCACTAATGTTCTTGGGTTTTTGTTCTGCAGCCACCTTCTTCAAATCCCACCAAACATTTTCTATGGGATTTAAGTCAGGTGAAGCCCCACAGCATCACCAAGCCATCGCCATGCTTCACTGCAGGCAGGGTGTTCTTTTCAGCGTATGCTTCATTCTTTCTCCTCCAGACATGCTGCTGATGCTTAGGGCCTAAAAGTCCCAGTTTTGTTTCATTGCTCCACAGAGTCCAAAAACTTCTGTGGCTTGTTTATATGGTTTTATATAGATTTTCTTCTGCTTTGGGATGAGTAGAGGTGTACGTCTTGGAGTTCAGACATTTACAGCATTTAGCAGACACCCTTATCATCTTATCCAGAGTTGCTCAACAGTGGCAGCTTGGCAGAGGTGGGATTTGAACCCTGGACCTTCTAGTCCATAGTCCAGTACCTTACCCGCTAGTCCAGACATGGAGACCTTCAGCGTTTAGTAAGCAACTTACTGTGGCAACTGAAATCTCAGCGCCTGCTGCAACCAAATCTTGCTGCAGGTATTTGTAGTCACTCGAGGCTTGTTGACCACCTGCTTCCTCAGGAATCTAGTGGCAGATGGTGAGAACTTCCTCTTTCAGCCATGTCCAGGTAGTGTAGCCAGTGTTCCTTTAACTTTGAACTTTTACTCTGCTTCCAACTGTATCTCTAGGAACATTCAATGCCTTGGCTATCGCACGGTATCCCTTTCCTTGTTTATGCAAGGCAATCATCTCTTCTCTTAAGTTTTGAGACAACTCCGTCGACTTGGCCATTTTTCTAACATGCAATCAAACGTTACAATCAGAAAGCCCTAGCCAGTTCAGGTATTTGATGTATTTAATCTCAAGCACGCCCAGTGTAACCAATGAAGCCCCTGATTGGTTGTGTCAGGTGTGCTTGAGACATCACCCGATTTGAAAATGGGTGCTCTTATGAGGCGTTATATTGAGGGGGCTGAGTAATTCGGGGGGTGCAGGAGTCATTAAAAGAGGCATTTTGTTTTTTGGAGAAACTTGAGCCATTTAAATTGTTCTTGTTTGATCGGTTTATTGCAAACAGGTGAAAGTTTGTGAATTTTGCTAACATAACCTAATTTGCAGCCTGGGATGATTTATCTTGACAGCAACTGTGTTTACAAGGCTTTGTTTACCAAGATGCAATCACAATAAATCACAACAAACTAGGCGTGTAATGACACCGCCCAGAATGTGATTCGGTTCACGATACGGAGTTTACTTTACTTAGGATTATTTTTCTGAAGGGTCAACAATGGAAAACAATGCACATTTTCTTGAATAAGTTTCCCTGCAATTAAAAGGAACGACTGTTTAAAAGTGAAAATAAAATGTTCCATTGTAACCAGTGAACACGTTCCTTTTTTTATTTCTGAATAACAATTCAAAATGGCATACTTGTACAAAAATGTAACCAATAAATATTTAGTGTCCTGCAGTTAAAAGAAATATCTGAACAGCTATTGTAAACTGAAAATCCAAGTAAGCAACAAGCTCACTGAGCCATTAAGCATCCTCAGTCTCAAATTCAAATTCATCTTGACGAGTCTCCAGTTGCAGAACAGAAGATGTGCACATGGGATCATGATGTACGATTGTGCACTTTGGATTTGGTTTTGGATTTGTCCCGCATTTCTAATAAAAGTCATGCTAAAGAACAGCAACTTCACAGAACAGCTGGACCTCTATCCACCCATCCCCTCTGAACTTCTGTTTTGAGTGAAGTCATGATACACATCCCTAATTACGAGTGATTTGTATGGTATAATGACCACAGCACCTCTGTCCTCATGCAAACAACATTATGCACTATTATTACTACGTCCTGTTATGAAATGCAGCGCCTACAATAAATCATCATAACCCTTTTAAACAGTCATTTTGTTTTACAGCCTGGCATAACTACCCATTAAAAACGTTTTTCAAGCTTTGTTTATTCATTCTGCCTTAAAACATTCAAGCAGCAGTTCTGAAAATGACTAAGAAAAATAAAAACAAGAATAATAGCGCGGGAAAGGTGACCAATACTTTGTAGAGACAGCTTCTGCTTTAATCATAACAATCAGCCTGTTTAGTTAGGACTCTACCAGCCGTGCACACCTTGATCAGGGAATATTTGCCTGGTCTTCCTTCTTCCTTGTAGAATTGCTAACGGACTGCTCTGGTCACGTCCACCTACAGATTTGGGTCAGGGTCTGACTTGAGCACTCGGTGCCAATCACCTTCCTATTCTTAAGAAAGTGCATTCTTATTTGGCAGTGTGCTTAGTGGTGCTGAAAAGTGAACCATGTTCCCATTTTCAACCGTCTACAAGAGGGCTGCAGATTTTCTTCAAGTTTCCTTTTTTCCATTCTCCACTAAAGAAAACAACACAATGCAGCCACCATCAGGCTTCACAGAATTTATTGTGCATTTGGGGTGGCACACTGTGTCAGGATTTCTCCAAATATACTGTTCAAAATGTTCAATCTTGGTCTCGTCTGACCATAAAACATTTTGCTACGTAGAAGCACAAACGGAACTTGTGGCACTTTGCACAAGAGGCTTCTTTCTTGCTGCCTTATAGGTGATCATGCACAGATTGACCCATTTCAGCCACAAAGACTTGCAAGTTCTTCAATGTTTCCACTGGCCTCTCAGTAGCCTTCCTGATCAATATCCTCCTGGCTCAGTCATCCAGGTTGGACTGTCAGCCCTTTTTTGGTATAATTCTCCCAGATTTTTCACGGAACCTTTTTGAAAGCGCTTGTCCAAGCGTGGGAACTGTACATTTTATTTACATTTTACATTTACAGCATTTAGCAGACGCCCTTATCCAGAGCGACTTACAATTGGTACAGTCTTACAATCCAAGCAATTGTGGGTTAAGGGCCTTGCTCAGGGACCCAACTGTGGTAGCTTGGCAGAGGTGGGATTTGAACCCTGGACCTTCTGGTCCATAGTCCAGTGCCTTAACTGCTAGGCCACCACAGTCCAACTTTGTGCTACCATTGCTACCAGTGGTGGAATCTTGAAGGAACAACCGGCTTTGTTCTGAGGTAATTACTTATTTTATAATGAGATAAGTTGATTATCTTCTGTAATTCATTGCATAATGTATTGAAAGTGAAAAACAAAATGGTGCTAAGCTCAGTTAACTGGCTACTGTCCGGATGCCCAGCATCTGCAGGAGAGTGCTGTATTGTGTATCACTTGCCCAGTGAAAATTTTTAATTAAAAGTTCAGAATGTGTATTCATGTATTATCAGATTCCCATTGTAAATTCAAGAAGTCATAAATCCCTGTACAGTCTTTGCAAAGCACAACTTAAATCATACTTAATGCACACACACTATTTAGTATGAGCCAAAATTTGGGCACCTTTACAACATGATACAAATGTTTCTGTAAAGTATCACATAATGGTTCATAGGTTTGTTTATAGATTAATTTTCCAACCTGATAGGCAGCTGATAGGTCATCATGACTTTCTCATCCGTGTTGGCCATGAGCAGCCAGATGGGGTCCTGCAGAACGCACTTGATGAACTGAGCTTCCCCGTTGCCGCCTGCTGTCTGTTTACGTGTGTGGTCATTCTCAGAGGAGTCTATACTTCCAAAGTACTTGCTAGTGTGACTGCTCTGACTGCTTCCTGCAAAGGAACACAAGACCAGCACATATGAATCGCTGTGGCTACATTCGTTTGGGCCACGTCCCATCACACATACGTCCGTGTTACAGTACGTATAAAACCTATTATACATCTATAATAAGGTCTTGATGCTCAGAATCAAAACTTATGCTACTCTGTGACGTTAAAGTCACATCATTCCACAGAATGTATCCTGCATGTTATGGGGACACAAACTTGTAGATTATTTTCAAACAGGCAAGCTAATTCTTGAGATCAAATTGCATCATGCAAGTGACAAAGATTTAATCAATTACTTTCAAACAGCCAACAGGACTTACTCGTGCCACTCCCAGAGGAGCTGCAACCGTTGGAGCCAGACCCTGAGGATCCTGAGCCAGATCCTGAAGAGCCCGTGCCTGAGGACCCAGAGCCTGAAGCAGCTGAACCCGTGCCCGACCTGGAGTCCTCCTGAAGCAGAAGGTCCAGCAGATCACTGGAGGTGGACATGGCATCTTGATTGGACTCGTTAGCTTCTCCCTGGGAAAATGAACCGTTTCCAAAATTGCCATTGGTTAATTTACATAAACTAACAGGAAGGTGCCAATTTGGGGGGTTAATGTTTAGAAGTAGACAGTGGGTTAAATGTTTAATAAAGTGGTGACACTGATTGCAGCCACAGAAAGAGCTACTATTCAATTAAATACAATTCAAATAAAAATAAATAGAAAAATTGGGACTGTGGTAGCCTAGCGGTTAATGTTTACGAGCCTAAATGATTTGACCTCACTCACATTTTCATTCTCTTTGGAGTCTCCTTCTGTGCTTCTCTGATTGGCCGTTTGTCCTCCAACCCCGCCTCCCTGTGCTGCAGCGGGAGGTGTGGCCTGTTGTCCTGCCGCCAGTGCCGTCACCGCTTCGAGCCGGCTGGTGGGCGACTCCTCCAGCTGAAGCAAATTCAGAGGGGAGGAGCATCGGGACTGAAAGAGGGGTGACTCTGCTCCCTCTCTCTCCACCCCGCCCTCCCTCTGGCTGCAGGACTGGGGTGTGCTGCAGCGGGACGGGTTTCTTGGAGCTGGCATTGCAGTCTGAGGGGGTGCAGGAGGGGCGGTGCAGGCCGTGGGGAATGGGAAGGAAACGTTGGGATTGAAAAAGGGCTGGGGCATGGGAGCAGTGCCAGGCTGGGCCATGGTTGTTCCCATTTGTGGGAACATGTAGTTTGGCAGTACCAATGCCATCATTGGGGAAACCATGGGAGGCGCCACTTGAGGAGTCTGAATGGGGAAACGAAGGCTGGTCTGCATGGAGGGGTCTGGGACAGGGTGAGAGAGGGGTGGGTAGAGTGGGTAAAAGGGCAGTATGCCTGGAGGGTAGGGCACAGAGGGCAGGCTGTTCTGGGAGCCAACTGACGGAGGCCATGAGGAAGATGTGGTTGGAGGAGGTAAGGGGAAGGAGGTGTTGGGAGTCCCATCATGTACAGGAAGTCCAGTGGAGAGGCTTCCTGCTGCACCAGAGGGACCTAAAGAGCTGCTCTGCTCCGACGTCTCTTGATGTTTCAGCCTCTTACCACCTCTACCACGCCGACGCCCACTGCTGCCCACTGCAGGATAATCCCGTGAACAACGGGCACCTATCAGAGAGAGAACCTTATTTACCAGAGGAAGACACTAAATGGGGAAAGCACAAATGTTGGGTCACATGAATGCATCTCCTCTAATATATAAAGCATATAAAGCAACCATGCTTCTTCTACACCAATGAAGCTTTATCTTTGTAAATACGAAAAATAAACTGCAAGTCTTACTGGCATAGATTTATTTCAGTCCTATTCCTGATGCCCAATTTACTGACTGACAGCTGGTTCATGAGATGCCAAACCACATGTAGGCATATTTTGTGCAAAACAAACAACCCTCTTAAAGGGATGCCTAACCCTAAAACCATGACCATTTTTGACTTTACCTCTAGGGAGTGGTGTGGTCGTCTGCTGTCTCAGTGCAGAAGCTGGATCGAACACTTGCAGCTCACTCAGATCTCTAAACCGGGACAAGAAGTTCTGCTCTTCTTGTTGAGTATGAGCAGAAAGCACCTCCTTAGTCAGTCCCAGTCTTCCACCTCCACCACTTCCTGCTGCTGCTGCTCCAAGCCCAGCTCCTACACATGTTCCTACTCCCAATGTTCCACCTCCTCTCCGGCACCCATCCCTCTCAGCTGTAGCTGCAGGACTGGGTGGAGCTAGTGGAGGAGGCAAAAAGGGAGCGGCTGTGATGGGAGGAGGAAGCGGAGTTTGAAGGACAGGAGGTGCAGGCATAGGAGTTGTAGGGGCTTCCTCCATGACAATGTCTGGGAGAAAGAATGGAGGTGACAAATCAGTAACGCTTGACAACAAGATGTAGACTTTTCTACACCAAATTCGAACCAGTTTTGAAATATTCAGCACAACACAAATACAAAAGCATGACTGTTCCACAGTGTTGTAAAGTCACTACAGCTGTAATGCTTCGATAGGCAGCAAAGTACAGCGGTACCTCGGTTCTCGACCACCTGGGAACTCGCCAAATTCGGTTCTTGACCCATTTTGACTAGATAAACGCGTCTCGGTTTTCGTCGTTTGGTCAGTACTCGGTGCATTTGCTGAAACTTGTATGAGTCGAGCTGTGCGACTCGTTTCAGCCGAAACTTGATTCGTGATTCATGATTCAGTACACAGTGATTCAGAGCTTACTATTTTTTTATCGTGTTTTTCTTTGTTTTTACAGCTTCAGTACTGTATTCTTAGTGCAAATAAAGTCTCCATGGATCCTACAAAGGTTAGGTTATAAGGGCCAACCGAAAGCAAAACAGGAATTGAATGCTCCAGAACACAGGCTGCAGTTAGCTTAACAGCTACAGTATGCTAGTGCCTGGAGTTCACCAATAGAGTAAGTCTTTTGTACTCGTTGTTTTCGGTTCTCGACAAGCCTTCTTGAACAAATTAAAGACGAGAACCAAGGTACTGTATATAATATGGTTTGCCGCTAGCAGAGCTACCGGGCAACCGGGAGAGAGGAGAGCAATTTCAGTAGAATGACCTGCCTTGCAACCAGACTGGCTGGCATTAAGGAGGCTTTTTTCTTGAAGAAAGGATAGCTGGTCTAATACAGCATGTTTAAGAGTTTTGGATGGGAATGGAAGGGGGAAAATGGGTCCGTAGTTGACATGTCAACTGGGATGAGTGATGGCTTCTTCGGTCGAGGTGCGACTCAAACCATCTTCAAGAGAACCAGGTCAGATATCAGTGACATGCTGATCACTGTGTATGATTGGGTGTGGATGACCCAGTGGTCTCCGACTTTAAATAAGCTTCTGTTAATTAAGAGGCATACATACATAGCATGTGCTTTGTCCTGTTATGTATTAAACAGACTCAAATCTTGCAAACATTTGTAAATACTACCATAGCAGACAATACGTAAACTGTTTTTACCCGTACAAATTGCTCTGTGTTCAGAGCTCAAAGAAAGCAGGGAGGAGAGTGTGGGGCATTACTCTGGATAAACTATGTGAAAACTCCCCAAATGCAAAAAAACAACAATAACAGTTCTCACAGTGGTAAATCAGATGAAAATACACTATGCCAAATAAAGGTACAGTGCAAGATTCCTCGAAATTATACCCGAGTGTTGACACGTGTCTAGACAGAAAGAGACTAGAGATCCACCACATAAGAGAGACTAAAGCTTTTGATCAAAAAGCATTAATGTCAGACTAGGACAGAGAGAGATGAAGGCATAAGCGAACGAGCAAAGCTTAGCGGAACACAGGCCTCAACACAAAATCTCTGAAAGAACCTGACACAGCTACTTCAGGCAAGAGGTTAAAGCGTGAGAAAGTCTACATGGAGTCAGAATGTTTTACACAGAGGAAGCAGGGGTGAGGTTAAATAGATGTGTCTTGAAGCACTTTAATAATAATTATAGAGTCAGGTGTCACATACAGCCTCGACTGGCATGTTTATGACTTACACCTGAGGGTGCTGGACCATTGCAACAATGACCAGGATGAGCAGTGTTAAAAAATGATTTAATAAATAATAATAATAGTAACATAATAGTAATAATATAGCATAATAAAAACGCTTTCCTTTGCTCAATCGGAGCAGGCACTTTCATTCGGCAGATCAACTGCCAAAAATGTCGGCCGTATGGAATCATTTCATGATGTCCAAAGAAATTAGAGAAAGAAACAAATAACATACATTCGTTGATCACTTTATTAGGTACACCTTGTTTCCACACCACCTACCCGCAGTTCCACTTACCATATAAGTGCACTTTGTAGTTCTACAATTACAGACTCTAGTCCATCTGTTTCTCTATATACTTCATTATTCCCCTTTACTCTGGTCCCTAATGGTCAGGACCCCCACAGGACCAGCACAGATCAGGTACTGTTTGGGTGATGGATCACTCTCAGCACTGCACTGACAGTGGTGGTGGTGTGTGGATCAGACAAAGCAGTGCTGCTGGAGTTTTTAAATGCTGTGTTAATTCACTGTGCACGCTATTAGACACATCTACCATATTTCTGGGGGTGAGGGCGATTTGTAAAGAAGCTGCAGTTCTGTATGAATGACCGTGAAGTGAAGTGTGGAAGCAAAGGACGTGTGTGTCCGAGTGAGAGAGTGGGAATGTTTGGAAACCACTGCTCTAACCCTTTATCAGTGCTCACAGCCTATAGGATGCTGGTGGCTGGACATTTTTGTTGGTGGACTGTTTTCCAGCATTGACACTGAGATGTCTGAAAACTCCAGCAGCACTGCTGTGTCTGACTCACTCATACCAGTACAACACACACCACCACCACCACGTCAGTGTCACTGCAGTGCTGAGAATGCTCCACCACCCTAATAGTACTTGATCTGTGGTGGTCCTGAGGGGGTCCTGACCATTAGAGAACAGAGTAAAGAGGACTAACAACATATGCAGAGAAACAGATGGACTACAGCCTGTAATTATAGAACTACAAAGTGCTTCTATAGGGTAGATGGAACTGACAAAATGGTGAGTGTAGAGACAAGGTGTATGTAATAAAATGATCGGTGAGTGTATAATCACTGTTTATGCTAGTTGCAAAGAAATAAACAACAAAAAAACAAAAAAATACCCTACATTTGTGCTAAAAAAAACATTTTCGGGCCAAAACTGCTTATTTTGATGAATCACTACAAGACACAAATACATAATCAGACAGAACAGTGGACTCACCTGACTCTGGCGGTTTCTTGTCTCCCACATGAACAATGGTACTGCTGAAACTGCACTGAGAGGTCACTGATGCTACACTCTCTGCCTTACTGTGTAATGCCAGGGCTGGCAGTGGCGAACTCTCACTAACGAGAGCGACTGAAGGACCTGTAGCACGTGTGCACACACAATAATATTCCTCAGTATCCTCAAAATGATATCTGCTGTTATCACCAACAAACGCTATCAAATGTAAAGCAAAAAGTTGACATATAATCCACTTAACCCCAAACCCGCTTTAGTCAGCACGTGCCATCTGGAGCCAGGATTTGCTCTCTGGACTTGGTGTATAGATCTGCATCTTGCTCTGACTATGCTTCTACATTGGCATTCCATCTGTTTTACCTTTGTTTTAATTAAACCTCTGCACATGGAGCAATAACCTCCTGGCTAGCCTGTCATGCAACACCCCATCTTTTAAAAAGTGTCCAAAATGGTCGTCTGTTCAGCAGAGTCATTCTAACCAATCAGTTAGTAGTGCACTATGGACCAGTAGGTCCAGGGTTCAAATCCCACACCCGCCTCTGTCTCTGTCGGGTACTTAAGCGAGGCCACTAACCAACATTTGAAAGATTGTATAAATTGAAGACACTCTGGATAAGGGTGCTGCTAAAAGGACTAAATGTCATGATAAACGTAATGTGCCTTCTACAGCACACCAGAAATTGGAAAGGGTTGAGACTATTGGAGAAACAGTTACAGAAAATGTGAGGTGGAAAGACTTTTAGCTTCTAATGATGCAATAAAAAGTACTGGGAACTTTTTGTTTACCATGTTTTCACTCAAATCAGGATAGGCTTAGGAACGTTAGAAGTAAACCCAAACCATCGTGATTAAGACTGCTTGTAAGAGCTAGCTCTTCAAAATAAACTCCAGTGTGGTGGGACTGAAGTGAGATTCAACCCAAGTGCAGGAAGGGAACCAAGCAGGCCATTTATTAATAATGGGCGTGGGATTTCAGACATGCAAGCGCTCTAAATTTGGCATGTCATGCGGTACACCAAACGGAGTGTCAGGGATGGAATGTGGCAAAAGTACAAAGCATTCTGAAACCATAACAGCAAGCTTTCAAAAATGGGTGGACTCATTACGTTATTTTCAGTACTTATTTAACACCAGCTTGGATGATTTCACTGAACTCTACACTTTGTTCTAATGGTCCATTACATTTGATGGGTGCAATGGGACAGAATAAATGTACCCATATTTTTGGCAAAAAAAGCAAACAAATTCTTCACAGACCAGAAAAAACAAATACTTTCTAGTACAACAGGCCAAACCATAGGCACTTAAAGGGGGGGTGAAAATAATCAAATGGAATACAGGTATGCGTCGCTTAATGTCCACAATACGTTCTGTGACATATCATTCTTGTTTGTACTGTACCTTATACCATCTGGATGTTTCCCAGATTCCACACTGCATATCTATAGTTCTTAGAAATTCTATATACTGGATACTATAGTGTACCGGCATTGACTGTTTCCCCTACATTCATTTATGATTTATGATTCCTCATGTTGATTTACCATTTTTTATATACATATTTATAAATACAAACTGTTTCTACAAACCTCATTATCTCTCCTACATCTGTTTCATGGCTATTTTTGGCGAGAGGCGAGTTTGGCGCCTTAACGAGATTACACTATCCAAAGGCAATGACATTACACCCTGATGCTGATGTGTTACTGATCAGCAGTGCTCTCATATTTTGGAACACATGTATTCCGGAGTTGTACTGAATTCGCACCCCTTGCTGCCAGATGCAAGTTCTTCTAGCCAAATAAGAAAAGTAAAGGCGGATTACCTCCATTTTTGAGCAGAAGATGCTATGAGCATGTGTGTCAGGGGACGCATCTGGTGGCAGGGGTGTCGAATTTGGCACAACACCGGACCGTGGTACGCTTGGTGTTCCCTCACATCATGTATTACAACTTCAGCAATGCTGAGCAGCCCTACTGCTCATACAATCACATTTCCAATATACATAAACGTCTACATGTACAGTTTCTATTAACTTCATCGTATCTTCTGCCCAGTTATGTAGGATTAACGTAACACCTACCAACCTGAAAACTTGGCGACTTTAAGGGGA
Source organism: Ancistrus triradiatus (assembly GCA_025084515.1). Classification (NCBI taxonomy): domain Eukaryota; kingdom Metazoa; phylum Chordata; class Actinopteri; order Siluriformes; family Loricariidae; genus Ancistrus; species Ancistrus triradiatus. The sequence goes on along the minus strand of JAJAGP010000105.1, from coordinate 282,222 downwards.
AGAATTTCATTGCTGGCAAGACATTTGCCACATTTCAAGAATGGCGAGGCTGCATCTGGCAACGTAATATGGGCTAAATTGGTTAATTACCTAAATAATAACAATTATAACCATATTCGCCCATGAATGTTTATGAGAACGGACATTTTCCGAAGGAACGTTAGGCGGCGCATACCTGTATATAACAAATAACATAACGTGTGCATACATAAATACATCCACCCCAATAACATTAAGCTCACAGCCCAACCCTACCCCCAACTTAGCCACCCCCCAAATAAACCCTCTTCCGTGCACCTGAGGCACACCAAACCACCTGCATGACACAGCCAGTCTTAAATCATTGCATGGACTGCTAATGTGGAAGGTTTACCTTTAGCATTGTTGGGAGCGTCTTGCTTCCTGTCATCATCAGAAGTGGAGGAGGCTGTGCAGGACGATGAGCCACATTTCCTCTTCACCGTGTTTGGGATGTTACAGCTCTCCAGATACCTGCAATTCACAATAAAGGTACATTTAGAACCCAATATTCAGAGCACTGAGGCAAAATATATGTGAGAGCTCCTGCTTTGGTCTTAGTGGAAAAACACAGGTGACTTGGGTCCCTAAACCTTGGGTCAGTATTGATTGAGACTAATAGATTCTGTTAACCTGTCTGTTAGGGTAGGGCAGCATTTTTCATACAGGCTCCAAATACAGGTAGGTTTAACGCCCTTCCGATCAACACCTGTTCACTTTAATGTCCGAGGCCTTAAGAATTATCACAGGAAATAAAAACCGGTCTGAATGTAAGTCTATAATTTGTAAGTCTATTTGCCTATTTGTCCATCCCCCTATCTATATATATATTCATTCTAGCCTATAGCTATAATAACTGGTTCACATTCAGTAGTTGAGTCTGTTTCATCTGGCTGTTCCTAATACTGTCTATCAATGCATTTTTGGCTTCCATCGGACAAAAGTATCAGGTCAATCATGCCACCCTCTTAAATGTTACGGCTTTTCCCTAGAGAGGGTTGTAAGAATGCATTACTGTATTTTACGTAATTATTCTGAATTTACATAAATGAAAATGCAGTGTAGATGGTAGCGTTCCACTAGTTTTCATTGGTATCTCTGACGCATTTACGTATCGCTTGCACGCGTCGTGAAAATACCCTTTACATTTACATTACTCAATATCCATTTCAATTGACATCCTGTTCTACAGAATGTAATACAGACTTTAAGCGGCACATAAGCATAACAAAACATCGTTTCACACCAAGTACCCCCAGTAAGAACAGTATTCCCTAATGGCCATGGCCTCTGTCAGCAGGATATCACACCTTGCCATAGAAATAGATCCTTGACGGTAAACACTTACCGTATGATACTATCTAGACAGTTGATTTGCTGGTAAGAATATGCAGTTGGTGGGTCCTTCCTCACAAGCTGGGAGAGGACTGGATCCTTTGACAGCGGGGCCACCTCTGGCCTTGCAACCCCTACTGTTCGCAAGGAGCCTGTTCAAATAATAAAATGACCATGAGTGGAAAAAATACCATAAAAAATAAAAAATAAAAAAACTTGACATGTTCAGGGAAACAAATCACAGCACATAGGTGTGTACCTGTGGCAGTGTGCTTTCTGGGAGGAGGGCGGTTGCGGGACTCGATAAACACTTGCTGTCCACTTGTCTTTACCATATGAACATCCTTACAGATCTGCTGGAAGGTCATCTGCTCAGAAGGAACACAAGTCAGTCATGAAGAGCGAAACATCATAAGCTAATCAGTCTTTTTGACTCTGAATAAATCAGTCTTTTTTGGTCTCTCTTAGCAACTGCTGGGTGGCCATGACTACTTATAACAGCATGGACACAACTGATATCAAATGCTGAAATATGCTTAAATGTACAGATGAACCGATGATTCACTACAAATGATTCACCAAATGAATAATGGTAACAAGAAAAGATCATCTGTCTGATCAGCAATCTGTAACATTCACAACAAAAGGTCATTTCTGGGACTGGGGTTGGGACCTAGCGGTTAAGGTACTGGACTCTGGACCAGAAGGTCTAGGGTTCAAATCCCACCTCTGCCAAGTTGCCACTGTTGGGTTCTTGAGCAAGACCCTTAACCTACAATTGCTTGGATTATAAGACTATATCAAGTGCAAGTTGCTCTGGATAAGGGCGTCTGCTAAATGCTGTAAAAGTAATGTACATTTCAGTTTGAATGTGCGTGCTGACCGGTTTGTGGAGCTGTGCTGGATCCTCCAGCGCAGGCCCGTTGCTCTCAGACGATGAGGCAGCGCTGGGCTGCAGTTCGTGAGAGCCGTTGCTGGCTAGGCTGCCATAACCCTGCGAGCTGCTGCTGTGTACGGGCTGAACCAGCAGTCTGTGGATCTGTTCGCTGAGCTGTGCAATGTCCGAAGTTAAAGCAGTCTCCTCCAGAGCTCTTGGCAGGGTGAATACATCCTCATTCAGCGGAGAGCTGGAGGACCAAGATGATGTGGAAGAAGGAAGAGAACACAGAAGTCAGATATATAGAGAAAGGCTGGGAACGGATTCTTTCCGTTTGCCACAGAGGTACCACATTTGATATCGCTGAAAGAGGTGATTCAAATCACATCTTTATTTGGCTTATTGAACACCGAAAGACTGGTGTTAACCGGATAAAGATTAAAGAAAAAAATCCTCATGATTAAAATCAGACATCAACACAGGCAGGCCACTCAGCTTCTGCACACATTATACCTTGCCAGGACTTAGACCTGAACTCCACAAATCGGTGATTTTGACAATAAAAATCGTAAAATCAGAATCGTAGAGAAATTACATTTATGACAGAGGTCAGAGAGAAAAAGCTTTGTTTTACAAAAAAAAGTATCATAAATTAAAAGGGTGGCATGATGGTACAATGCTTAGCACTGTCGCCTCACATCTCCAAGATCCCTGGCTCGATCCCAACCCTGGGCTCGGGAGTCTGTGTGGAGTCTGCATGTTCTTCCCGTTGGTTTTCTCCGGGTACTCCGGATTCCTCCCACAGTCCAATGACAAGCATTTTAGGTTAATTGGTGTCTCTAAAATGCCCCATAGTGTGTGAGTATGTGCCCTATGATAAATTGGCGCCCTGTCTAGGGTTCTTCCTGCCTTGCGCCCTGTGTCGCCGACTAGGCACTGGCTGTCCCGCGACCCTGTCTAGGATAAGCGGATAAGAAAATGAATGAATAAATAACTTGAAGGTGATAAATTGAAAGTGATCATTTTAATTTTCAATTCATCCCATGTATTCTTTTACTGGAATAGAACAGGTGAGGCACTGCCAGAGTACATTACCCCAGTACCCATTATAATTTAAATCCTGTCCAGGGACAAACTGGGAACTCTGTAAATGTGCTTGAAACAGCAGAATTGGGAGTTATCTGGCTAAAAAAAGCCTTCAAGGTAAGGTCAGAGCCCGGAGACCATGTGGAATTGTTGCATAACTGCTCGTCTGAATCAAAAGACTGTGTGACATAAGATTTAGGCGAAAACTCTGCATGCAACACCTTCAAGGATGAGGATGCTTTCTGGGGTAAATGTTTGCTGAGTAAGGCAGTCAGGATATTGTCTGTCTCGCTGTGTGGGTGGACAAAAGACAGGGAAAGACTGCTTACATAACCACGTATGAAAGACACGAGTCAAAAGGGTGAGTCATCTATATGTGCAGTTCAGGAAGCACAAGTCACTGTATAATGTGAACATTACATTTGGAGTAAAGTGTGTGTGTGTGTGCGTGTAGGAGAGGTAATGTGAGGCCAGAACGGAACACTAAGGGAAAGGATCCGGGGGTAATGGAGAAGAACTCATCTTCAATGTAAAAGTGGTCTGAGCAGCTGTCCATGAGTATTCTGCTGTGTGGGTGGATTTGGATAGAAATCACGAATATCTGGGAGTCTAAGTACAGTGGGGAAAATAAGTATTTGATACACTGCAGATTTTGCAAGTTTTCCCACCTACAAAGAATGGAGAGGTCTGTAATTTTTATCGTAGGTACACTTCAACTGTGAGAGACAGAATCTAAAAAAAATCCAGAAAATCACATTGGAGGATTTTTAAATAAACAATTTGCATTTGATTCAATCATGGATATGGATCTAAATCTCTAAGGAATGATTCCAGAACCTCGTTGAATCAATGCCACAAAGAATTAGAGCAGTTCTGAAGGGAAAAAGGGGGTAAACCCGGTACTAGCAAGGTGTACCTAATAAAGTGACCAGTCAATGTGTATTAATAAACACCTACCGACATGCAGCTAAATAAGTGATGTAATGTGCTGATAAAAAGATTAAGAACTGCTGTCATACTTCCCTAGTAATCAAATTAGCACTGGTTTAAATCAGTGTTTCCCAACGTTTGTGAGCCACAGCACATATTTTACATAAAAAAAAATATCACAAGGCACACCATGAAAGAAAAACGTCACAAAAAGTATATTTACTGAAATATAATGAAAATCTAGTCTCAAGTTACTTGTGTGTGGGCCTGTTTAGTTGAACACAAAGCTGATATCTTACTGCCCTCTAGTGGAAGAGAATGTACTTGTTCTGCCTTTCACTACAAGCCGCTCGCTTAAGTACCAATCAGGAGAAATTGGATCATCTTCCACAGCACACCTGATGATTTCTCGCGGCACACAGTGGTTGGGAAACACTGGTCTAAGGGTGTCTTGGTTATTTCTGGGTGCGAGTGCTTACGTTCTGACTTTGTGGCGCCCCACAATAAAGGCCACCTTTCTGCTCCATGGATTGACAAAGGAGGACCAGGAAGTGTCGATAGTCAGATACTCTCCATTCCTGGCACACATCCGCAGCGGAGAGTGGTCAAACGGCTGTCCTGCAAACTGCAGAACTACACAGAAAAAAGGAAATAAAACAAGTCTGACTTAATTAAGCATTCCATTTTGTACCAAGAATATCAGAGTTTGGCCATTTTATGGTACATTTACTTGGTTCTTTTGGGCTGGAAAATGTGTGAATTGTCCTGGAGACATGTAGCACCATGATTTAAAGAAAAATTCCATCAACAAGTGTTTTGATGATTTGTTTACTTATAACTTTTAAATGTCACAGCATCAGTGGCTATTCAGAAGCGAGGTTGCTACTAGTCAGATACATTCGCAATTTAGAGCAACCAATTAACCCAAGTCTTGTCTTTGGAATGTGGAAGGGAACCAGAGTGCCCGGAGCGAACCCGGGGAGGACATGAAAACTCCACACAGGTGCAGTCCAAGGTCAGGTTCAAACCGGGGATCGATGTAAACACTTGTTGGTCCAAAATATCTTGCATACCTTATACATATTTAGGAGATAAAATACTGGACTATGGACCAGAAGGTCCAGGGTTCAAATCCCACCTCTGCCAAGCTTTTGGGTCCTTGAGCAAGACCCTTAACCCACAATTGCTTGGATTGTAAGACCCTATCAATTGTAAGTCGCTCTGGATAAGGGTGTCTGCTAAATGCTGTAAAAATGTAAATGTAAATGTCTGGTGTTTAAAGCGTTTCATGAGTGACCTCTAGTGGACAGAGAGGGTATTGTAGGGATCAAACGCCACAGAAGAGTATGGCTATGTCCACAGTATTTGTCTACTTCCACTGTAGTGCTAGTAGTGTGGGGCAGAATAAAGATGGCCACTTAGCACTATTTACAATGCTACTCCACAATGGATTACCTCATGGAAACATTGTCCAGTCTTTCACAGTCTCAGAGGACTTTTATTTTCACCTACACTTTCATTGTACTTCAGGTTTATTTAATGTTTCATTTCATGCTGGTCCTGCTGCCTGGACACTTACAAACACACACTGAGCAATTGTCGGAGATGACCTCAACTCCATCAGACACCTTGACCCTGCACTCACAATGCCAAAAGTGAGCCAGGGCTTGGTGTCTAACATCAAAAGCTGACCTCACAGTCATGTTCCAAAATCTAGAAGAAACAAAGACTGTTGGAGCAGCAAAGATCGGGGGCAAACTCCATATTAACACCCATGTTTCGGATATAATTTTTTGGAAGTCCAACCTTTGTCTGTAGTATTTTTGTCATTTTGCATACTTACATTTACAAGTGCATCTGTATCGCTAAAACCTCGCTCCTGTCACGAACAGCCACTGATGCGGAAGCGATTAAGTAAATAAACATACAAACAAACCCTGCTTGGATGGAGGCTAATGCACGAGCCCTACTCTGCTCCCTCCCGCCTTTACACGTCCCAAAAATTGTTGCTTTGATATTAATCTCCAATTCTGAGACCTTCTATATCTTATATTTAATTTGCATTACATGGTGGCATAATAGGACAATGAACAAAATCTTGCCTGGTGCCATACAGAAGAGACGGGTTAGCCTTTTGAGATTCTCTCCTCTAAAGTTTTTAACTGTTTTTCTTTTTGTTGTCTCTGGCTTACTGAGCCCACAGCAAAGCTTGTGCGTGACAATGTGTATAATTAAATGCTCTATTCAAAAATAATTTAAAAAAAAAAAGAATCAGTGGAGGACTAGAGGACATAAAGAGGGTCTCACTTTTCTTGTGGATGGCCACCATTATCGGTCGATCCTCTGGGTGGAGATAGAGAAGCACCGGAGTTCCCACCAGGTCCTGAGGAAGGTAACCTAACAATGGCACGGCTCTTTCATCCACCTCCTGGAAGAGACAGCTGGGTGTGTGACTGGTGGTGAAGATCCGTTTATCCAGAGGAATTCGAGGAGCTGAGAGAGACAGAACAGAGCAGGGATAAACTATCAGACAGACAGTGGACATCTGTCAGGGTTTCAAATTGCACCTCTGCCAAGATGCCACTGTTGGGTCCTTGAGCAAGGCCCTTAACCCATAATTGCTTGGCTTGCAAGACTGTATCAGCTGTAAATCTCTCTTCATAAGGGTGTCCGTTAAATTAACCTTCTAATGGTATCTTAAAATCTGCAAGAATCCCATCAGTGGAGCTCCAGTGGCTTGGCATATAGAACCAGCAGTTCCCGAGGACCCGAATTAAAACCCTGGAGGGCTTGCAATTGCTTAATGGGCCCGATGAATCCCAGGGTAGGATACCGCCATATTCAAAAGTGTGACGCACCAAATTTGGGCTTCACGTGCCATGATTTACCTACTTAAAGCACTGCTAGAGCGGTCAAAAGACAGCAGTGTCTTCAGACAAGGACACTTTTATTGACACAATGGTCGCTAGTTGGCGCCATATATATTCGTCCACCAATAAGTGACTCGGATTCTTCAGTCCTTCGTGTTTATAGTAGGTTTGGTGAGGCTATTAGATTAGAACGATTTTTTCTCTTCCATCTTTCAGTATAATGATCCGAGGACGTATTTATTTGAGGCAACCATATACCAAAAGCATTAACACACTATAAACTGGACTTCAGTCATTCGGTGGTCCTGGAGAAGTAGGTCCATCTCTGTGAAATTTTTATTGCATGATGTATTAGAAACAATGATATTTTATTTGGTAATTGAAATTGAAAATAAGACCGATTCCATGACTTGTTTCCTCTCTTAACCTGCATATACTCATGTAAACTTAATCAATGGTACCTTCATATCCGGAATGTACTCTCTCAGCGATGAGCAGGCAGCTGGGCTGTGGATCTGCAGTGTCGGAGTCTCGCAGTGTGAGCAGGTACGGGGTCAGTCTGAACGGGTAATAGCGCATTTCTCCACTGGAGAAGCCGTCTGCACTGATCCGACAGAACATGGACTTCTCCTGGGTACAGTCCACTGGAGGAGAAGCTACATACAAACCCACACAAGAACGCTGCTCATTAACGAGCACGCCATTGGACTTCAACTTCAAAGTTTGTGAATGCATTCCTTAATATCACTGGTCACACATTCTGGCCCTACTGATGCGTATTCCACCCTGGACGTACACTTGCTGGCCACCTAACACACATCTGGCGCTAGACAGGCTGTTTTTTTAGAAACTGCTGCTCTACTGGAATTTTCACACACAGCCAACTCTAGGGTTTACAGGGAGGGGACAGAAAAGAGAAAATATCCAGCGAGTGGCAGTTCTCTGGGCAAAAATGCCTTGTTGGTCAGACTGACTCAAGCTTAGAAAAAGGAAAACAGTAATTAAGGTATCCAGAAGACCATCTCTGAAAGCAAAACACATCGATATTTGAAGCAGCTGGGCTACAGCAGCAGAAGACCTCACCAGATGCCAATCCTGTCAGCTAAGAACAGGCAAGCGACACTACAATTCACACAGGCTCACCAAAATTGGACAATAGAAGATTTGGAAAACGTTGCCTGGTCTGATAATTCTCAATTTCTGCTGCCACATTCAGATCGGGTCAAACTTTGGCATAAACAACATGAAGACATGGATCCATCCTGCCTTGTATCAACAGTTCAAGTTGCTGGTGGTGTAATGGTGTGAGGGATGTTTTCTCTGCACACTTTGGGTCCCCTTAATATGAACTGACCATGGTTTAGCACCACAGCCTACCTGAGTATTCTTGCTGACCATGTGCATCCCTTTATGACCACAGTGGTCCATCTTCTGATGGCTACTTCCAGCACGATAATGCGTCATGCCACAAAGCTGAAATCATTTCAAACTGGTTTCTTGAACATGACAATGTTCACTGCACTCAAATGGCCTCCACAGTCACCAGATCCCAATCCAATAGATCACATTTGGGATGTGGTAAAACAGGAGACTCTCAGCTCGGTGTGCAGCCGACAAATCTGCAGCAAATGTGAGACACTATCATGTCAATATGGACCAAAATCTCTGAGGAATGGTTCCAGGACCTTGTTGTATCTAGATCACAAAAGCCGTTCTGAAGGCAAAATTGGGTCCAACCTGGCAACTAGCGTGTCGTACCTAACATATTAGCCACTATGTGTACAGCACAGCTGCAGGCAGTCTGTTGAATAAGCTTTGTCGGTGCAAAAATCAAATCATACACACCAGAGCCGATGCAGGAAGCCCATGACGGTAACCGGCAGGGCGCGGTACTGCTATAGAAAGTACTGACATCCTGAGGGGCGAGGAGCTCTGAAAACAGCGCCCCCTGCAGCTTCTCTGGTTTACTGCGCAACAAAGATGAACCTTGTGGAGAGATGTACACCACCTTCCCTGACAGGAATGACACAGCCATGGTGAAAGTATCCTAAACGGAGGAAAGAGGGAGAAATTATCTTCCACACTTACACCTTCTTCTGCTGACATTATTGCTATGCAAGATTCCATTACTAGGGGTGGGTGATGTGGACAATATAAAAGACAGCATACATGTCCGTGGTACAATAAGTTTCTAACAGCACAGATACAGTGGTAGCTCTGAACTCATCAAATTCGGTTCGAGAAATGTGTGTATACGTACTGTGTTTTTCAGAGTGTACTCAGAAGTGATGTTGTCAAGCTCTTCAGTGGTAAAGGTGGAGAGATCCAGGCTGCAGCCGTGGCACTCTTCCACATTCCACTGGTGGTAATACTCCTGATTGGCTGGAAAGAAAGAAAGAAAAAACATCTGATCAATGCTCAGGTACTGCTCCTTCACATACAATCACTGACTTCATCAGGTACACTTTGTTAGTACCGGGTTGGACCGCCTTTTACCTTCAGAACTGCTTTAGTTTTGTGACCTAGATTCAACAGTTCAAGTGCTGGAACCACTCCTCAGAGAGTTTGGTCCATATTGACATGAGCATCACGTAGTTGCTTCAGATATGTCGGCTGCACATCCATGATGTGGATCTCTTGCTCCACCACATCCCAAAGGTGCTAAGTCGTATTGAGATCTTCTCAATGAGGAGGCCATTTGAGTGCAGTGAACTCAAAGAAACCAGATTCAGATGACTGGAGCTTTGTGATATGGTTATCCTGCTGGAAGTATCCATCAGAAGATGATACTATAAGAAGTGGACTGTGGTAGCCTAGCGGTTAAGGTACTGGACTATGGTCCAAAAGGTTCAAATCCCAGGGTTCAAATCCCTCTGCCAAGCTGCAACTGTTGGTTCCTTGAGCAAGGCCCTTAACCCACAATTGCTTGGATTGTAAGACTGTATCAGTTGTAAGTTGCTCTGGGTAAGGGCGGCTGCTAAATGCTGTAAATGGTACACTGTGGTCATAAACATTACACCACCAGCAGCCTGAACTGTTGATACAAGGCAGGATGGATCCATGCTTTCACATTATTAGTTTACGCCAAATTCTGACCCTACCATCCGAATGTCACAGCAGAAATTGAGACTCATCAGACCAGGCAACGTTTTACCAATCTTCTATCATCCAATTTTGGGGAGTCTGTGCAAATCATTGCCTCCGTTGCCTGTTCTTAGATGACAGGAGTTGTACTGCTTCCATGTTCGGCATGATTTGCTCATAGATGCTCTTGTGCGTACCTCGGTTGTAACGAGTGGCTATCTGAGTTACTGTTGACTTTCTATGAGCTCTCAAGCTCTCAGTCTCAAGTCTCCAGACTTTTTCACCCAGAAAACTGCCGCTCACTGGATATTTTCTCTTTTTCAGGCCATTCTCTGTAAACCCTAGAGATGGCTGCTTGCGAAAATCCCAGTAGATCAGCAGTTTCTGAAATACTCAGACCATGCCATGTTCAAAGTCTCCATTCTGATGTTCGGTTTGAACTTCAGCAGATCATCTTGACCTTGTCTACATACCTAAATGCACCGAGGTTCCGCCATGCGATTGGCTGATTAGATATTTGTGTTAACAAGCAATTGAACATTGTACCTAATAAAGTGGCAAATGAGTGTACATTGTGGGAAATAGGAACTGTCATTTCACAGCAGTGAAGGTACTGGAATATGGACCAGAAAACCCATTGTCCACTGCCAAGCCAACACTGTTGGGACCTTGAGCAAGGCAAATCGAAGAAATGTTTATAAATTGCTCAAAAAAGAAAACCAGTCCTCTCACCTTGGACCTGTTTGACACAGTTGAGGGCATATTTAAGGGCGTTGAGGGTGCTGGAGCGGCCCTTGGACTTCCTCTCGGCCGGCAGGCGAATCTTGATCTCCTTTAGCGCCCTCATCAGCTCTTTCTGGGTCTGAACGCGAGCAGACTGCCCACTGCTGCAGCCGCTGGTGGATGAGGGGTCCTGCTCAGAACTGGTGCTCAACAAACTGTATGCCACAGAGCTGCTGGGGGGAGATGGGCTCTGAGAATTCGAGCTAAGGCGGCGAGAAAGACAGAGGAACATAAGTCTGGTTGGAAAGCTAGCTTCTGCCAGTTGTCAAGTTGGAAAAAGGAAAGGTTAATTATTTGTGTAGCCATCAACTACTATGATGTACAAATCCTGAAGAGAAGAAAACAGACAATACAACCAAATCATACGGTTAAGTATACCGCTGCTGCATTCGAATAGTTGGACATTCACGCTGAGTTTAGGGTGAAACATTTGGCTTAACAGGAGTTCACTCGTGTATGCGCAGTACGGCAAACCATAAGAGGAAAAACCTGGCACGTGCTAGATTACCACGGGACACGACACTCGCAGCATGTGGACAGTAAAACAGCCAGTGCAGGTGGGAGTGGGATTAAAAAGACCATGGAGAAATCCTGCAAAACATAAAAAATAACTGAATAAAATTTAAATAATTTAGATTCACTCAGAATATTAGAAGTTTTGTGGATTAAAAAGGCTAAACGCTGACTTCCCTTGAGCCAGGCCACACATACAACAGGGTACTCACACCGATTTAACGAGAGTGGGCAGGCACAAGACTTTAAAATCAGTCCTGCGAAAACCTCTAGCACACACATCCCGATCCTTCCACCAGCAATCTGGTTTCCCATAAACCAAAATGTGCGACCGGTGTTTGTAGACTGTTGGCTGCTGCTAATTTAACATTTAAAAAATTTGCATCAAAGAGGTTGATGGATTCCTCCTTATACTGATTAGGGATGCACCGACCCGATATTAGGATCGGATATCGGTCCCGATATTAACACAATTAGCTGGAAAAGGTATCGGAAAAGTGGGTCCGATCCATTCACTTGAATTTTGTGACACATGCTACGTCATACATCAGTTATACCAACAAGTTCAATGGCAATGTGCAACATCTGCAAAACAAATGCTGCAAGTGGTGAAGGTAGCACTGAAAAATACAATATATTACTGATTCATAACATATTAGAACATTAATAATATATAAACATAGTTTAAGATGTTTGACTAATTTTTTATATTGAATTCATTTTGATATGCCAAGGTCCTGCACTATTTTTTCTTTTATTTTAATGACAAATAAATAGCAATTTAGTCCATTTTCATCTGTGTTCGTTGTTTATACTTTGTTTAACAAAGTTCATGAAGTAATGATCAAGTCAACACTGATGCCACATAGTGAGGTATATGGTTTATTAAGTCATTAATTCAACAATGGTATCGACCGATATGCAAAGGTTACGTAACGTATCGATACCGGAACTGAAAAGTCTTATCGGTGCATCCCTAATACGGATAGCAAAGAACAGCAACAAAGCAAAGAGTGAAACTACATGTAGTGTATCAGAACTAGGGCTGGGTATCATTTGCATTTCATCAATTCTGGTTCTTATCAATGGCAAGTTTCGATTTCAAAATGGTGAAGAAAAAAAGTGCTTAATATTTAGGTATAAAGAAATAGAAAAATAATATATACAGGGTGGGCCATTTATATGGATACACCTAAATAAAATGGGAATGGTTGGTGATATCAACTTCCTGTTTGAGGCACATTAGTATATGGGAGGGGGGAAACTTTTCAAGATGGGTGTTGACCATGGCGGCCATTTTGAAGTCGGCCATTTTGGATCCAACTTTATTATTTCCAATGGGAAGAGGGTCATGTAACACATCAAACTTATTGAGAATTTCACAAAGAAAACAATGGTGTGGTTGGTTTTAACGGAACTTTATTCGTTCATGAGTTATTTACAAGTTTATGACCACTTATAAAATGTGTTCAAAGTGCTGCCCATCCCAAATGTGTTGGATTGTCAATGCAACCCTCTTCTCCCACTCTTGAGACACTGATAGCAACACTGCAGAAGAAATGCTCTCCCGATCTGACCCCCTTAGACTTCCATCTTTGGGGTCATCTGAAGGCAATTGTCTATGCTGTGAAGATACGAGATGTGCAGCATCTGAAACAACGGATACTGGAAGCCTGTGCTAGCATTTCTTCTGCGGTGTTGCTATCAGTGTGTCAATAGTGGGAGAAGAGGGTTGCATGGACAATCCAACACAACGGGCAGCACTTTGAACACATTTTATAAGTGGTCATAAACTTGTAAATAACTCATGAAAGAATAAAGTTCTGTTAAAACCAAACACCATTGTTTTTCTTATGAAACTCTCAATAAGTTTGATGTGTTACATGACCCTCTTCTCATTGGAAATAATAAAGTTGGATCCAAAATGGCCGACTTCAAAATGGCCACCATGGTCAACACCCATCTTGAAAAGTTCCCCCCTCCCATATACTAATGTGCCACAAACAGGAAGTTGATATCACCAACCATTCCCATTTTATTTAGGTGTATCCATATAAATGGCCCACCCTGTATAAAACAAATACAGGTGAGGTGCTAGCGCTGTCTGTGAAGCTGACTAATGAGAGAGAGTCTAAAATGCTTAACATTAACAAAGCTTAGCCTGGCTTAATGTACTAAAGCAATGACCTAATAACACCAAACTTCTCTCAGTCACTACTAGTCATAAGTACTCTACTGCTAAAATGACAAACGTGTCGTTCAATGATCATTTTTACATTAAGACATTAAGATTTTTACTTTAAAAAAGAAGTTTGGCTTTCATAGGTCGTTGTTTGAGTACATTAAGCCACATAGTGCATTTAGCATTTTCCTTTGAGAGATTTTGACTGTCCACCTTCTGCAAATGCTCTGGCGAGTACTTCAACATAAAATGTTTTAGTAGGAACCGATAAGTGAAAACTAAATTCTAATTTTTAAAACGGAATAAAAAGTTCTCGGAATTTTGGAACCGGGTTTTGATACCCAACCCTAATCAGTACTGACCAACCTATGATTCATAATATCACAGCTTTACATCACAACTACTGTACTCTCACTTTTTCTTTGTCCCCTTTTAGTCCCCTGCTCTTACCTCTTGTTGCTCTCGGTAGTCTCCAGCATCAGGCCAGAATCTTTGCCGTTCTGGCTCAAGGAGCTCTGGTAACTCCTCATGGACTGTCTCCCCCTGGAGGTGTTCTCCCTCTCTCCGGAGTCATTACCGCTGGACAGTGCATCCAAATCATCGGAATTCCGATTATCACCCGATAACCCAGAGGGTCCTGACTCGCCCGCCGAGGAGGACCCGGTCCTGCCATTGGTGGAATTTGATGAGGGGGAGCTACTGCTTATCCCTGGGGAGTTGGACTGCGTCCCAGTCTCCTCTTCCTCCTCTGGCCTTCGCACTCCCCCACGAGGGATACTGCTAGGAGCAGAGTCCGAGTTGTCATCACTCATAGTACGGTGAGGGTACCTGGTGACAAGTTATTCTGTTTGAAAATGAAGAGCTGAACTCTTCTAGGTTGGATTGCAGGAACTGCTTAAAGAAACCATCATTTTGAATCCTCTTCATGGGCTGAACATGGAACAGTATAATGTTTTATCAGCGCTTAGGCTTAAATGGAGGTGGGTGGAAAACTTGTAGCCTCCAACACCACTTTGATGATCCTTTTGTAGAAGAAAGATGTAAATATACTGGAAAACTTCAGAAACGATGCCTGAAAACACGTGGGCACGACGGCTGCTTATGAAACAGTCTTGGATGCCATCTTGCCACCAGATGGACGCAAACAGAGTGCGAGAGAGGAAAAAAAACAGTGAGAAGACGGTGTCTGAAAGCCTCAGCTCTCCCTTTTCAAGATCTGTATATTTTTTCTTCTCGTTCTTTCTGCTCAGGCTGGAGCCCTGCGGCTCATTTCATAAGCCACTATAAAAAAAACAGAAGAAAAGCAAATTCTCATTTTTGATCATGCATTCTGGAATATTCATTCGTTTCTGCATCCTTCCAATGTCAATGATGTCCACAGACATCATCCCTGTGAAGTTTGCCTATTTATTTACAAATGTTTACCTGGAAACAGGGACAAACAACATGCAACAGCAAAAATCACAGCTCTCACTAAACACAGACACAATCACCATAAACATTCATTCACTGCAACTGTTTTCAATTTGTCCTCAATCACTAGGCCATCTTCTTCCTACAGCAGAAATAGCTGTCCTTCTGATTTCTAAGAACCCACCTGAGTGTCACTAGATATAATGTCTAAAAAAATAAATAACTAAATAAAACAATCTGTATCAAATCTGTATTTAATGCTGTCGGACTCTCATGCTATACTTGCACAAACGTGTTCTGTGTTTGGACTCTCTTCTTAACATCCCTAACCGCAGATTCCGTTCTCGCTCTGAGCTTAGTCCTTAGACTAAGCTGTCCTCATACTTTTACTCAGACCTCATCAGAGGGTCCCCAACTCCCTCTCCCCCCTCTGTCTGACAGAGGATTCTGTGCCACTAAAATGTACCTTCTGAGGACACGAGGACCCTCAGCGTTTCTGTATACTGGACTAAATAATGCCAAGACGCACCGTATTCTAACATTATATATTACAACTATTGTATTTTATTGCTTTATAGTCTCTATTGTATTACACTCTTCATAACATGGTACTGTTTACTATGGCCCACATTTAATTTTTTTTGGATTATGTTCTCTGTTTTTACTTTTCAGATTTAGCATCAGTGTATTTAAACTAGTATTTTTTTTGAATGTATTACTCAGGGAGCTCATGTTGACCTTGAAAGGACCAAGACCATTTTGAATCTTGGTCCTCTCAAGGTTTCATCTTCATCATATTTAGGGAGTTTCCTTGCCACTGTCACCCTAGGTTTGCTCAATTAGGGCTACACAGCTGTAAAGCTGCTTAGAGACAATGCTCTGCTGTGAAAAGCAACGTCTCCAGTATAAATAAATATGACTTGACTTTGACTTAAAACGAAGTTTTAAAGAAACAGGATCTCTAAGCATCATTAAAGGATCACAAGTACACCACTCTCTGCATACACAGTTTGTTTTTCTGCAAACGTTTTAAAAACTAGCGTGCAAAACAGCGATAGCATGCACATTCAGTGCAAAGAAATAAGCTTCTGGAACTCAGATTTACATTTACAGCATTTAGCAGACGCCCTTATCCAGAGCAACTTACAATTGGTACGGTCTTACAATCCAAGCAATTGTGGGTTAAGGGTCTTGCTCAAGGACCCAACAGTGGCAGCTTGGCAGAGGTGGGATTTGAACCCTGGACCTTCTGGTCCAGAGTCCAGTACCTTAACCGCTAGGCTACCACAGTCACATTTAGTAACTTCGCATTCTTAAACCTGCCATTTTCCAAAGCTGTCTGAAAGGAGCAGTCAGTGACTCAGTCAGGAAAACTTTTAATACTGGACAATGTTCTCCTCACTTTAAGGGAACTAACAAAATAAAACCACTGACCCTGTATTAAATGCATCAGTGCAGAAGTCTAAGCTGATTACATCAAAAACTACCTCAAAGCTTTTTTTTGATACAATCTTACAATCCAAGCAATTGTGGGTTAAGGGTCTTGCTCAAGGACCCAACAGTGGCAGCTTGGCAAAGGTGGGATTTGAACCCTAGACCTTCTGGTCCAGAGTCTTAACCACTAGGCTACCACAGTCCCAGACTTGGTGAGGGATGATGAACCAGCAACCCCTTCTAATGCCTTTGATGGACTGATATTGTATTGGGAACTTTATTTGATTTATTTGCACTGAATGTGCTTGCTACATCTTTTTTGCACAAGTTTTTAAAACGGTCACCGAAACACCTTCCTGTGACCCTTTAACGCTGCAGCCTACCTATGGAAAACTAACAACGCAAACCTATGAAATAGCTGAAGAGAAAGTGAGGTGCAGCAAACACCTCGTTCACAACACAAACACACGAAACTAGTAATGGAGTCGTGGCGCAGCACGAGCGCAATCGTGTCCAGCATCACGACTCATCAAAACCAAAAACTACACGCAAGACAAGTGGATGTTAGCCAGTGATAAAGACCTGGTGTCAGAAAACACGTTATAAAACCTACATAAAGTGTAGCATATTTATGCGGAGTATTTAGAACTCTTCCATCTACCATCGCCTTACGTAAATGAACACAAAATACACTAAAATACAACAACAACAAAACAGTTCTGCACCTCGATTCCAACGCACCCCGAAGCAGCTAGTAGTCTTGTCCCAAATTCATTTCACACAAGCGACGAGTGCACTACTAAGGGTGCGAATATGCCACCGCCGTTCATGCTCTAGAAAGTGCACCGAAGTAGGGTGTACGGCAGAATTCGAGACGTCAGCCCCTAACAACACGATTACGTTCCACCGAAACGGCGACTACGCAATAACCATGCAATAACAGCAGAGAAATACAGAAACAAGTAAACAAGTAAACGCCACAAATCAAAAGACGAGGCAAAAACAAAATGAACTCTCCCCACGTAGTACACGCACCTGGTGTACTGAGCCACAGGTCCGCGTGAGCTCTGTTCAGGGTTCCGCCCCCGCGCAGGGTCACACCTATTGCGTAAGGCACATTCAAAAGCGCGCCCGCTGATTGGCTGGCAGGCCGTGTTCTGTAAACACAAAGCGCACGTGTCCGAGACGGCGGTTTGGGTACACTCAGCTAGATGCTGATTGGAGGAAATAACTGACCAATAAACAGTCGAAGCTGTGGCAGCACATTAAGGCTACACCTCTGCTTTAGTTCTGAGCAGACGGAGGTTGTCCATGTTAGCAATAGATTTACATTTCTGTCTTAAACGACATTTATTCACATGTATAATCAGTTTTACCAAACACAGCTAATACACAAACCAAACGCACCTGTAAAAATAACGAATGTCTAAAAATAACTGCTCAACAAGCGCAAACTGTACAACTGAGAAAGACTTGACATGATACACTGGTTTGTCACCAGCACACTCACCAAATATGTAGCCCGGGTCAGTGTCAAAAGAAAGAACATATGCTTGTCCTAGTTTATTTTACAAGCCAAAATAACTATCAAAGTCAGTGGCGCAAGCTTAAATTAGTCTTTAATGGCGACACTGCTCACACCACCCTACCTGACACATCATATGAGTAGTGTTTTATGTTAATTATGCTACACAAGGAATGCCAAACATCTTACCTTGAATATGAATACATATTTATTATGAGTAGCCTATATTTTAAACAAACATCTTCACATTAGAACTCGCCTACAAAACTATCTTTCTAGCTATATGTATAGCTAACTAGCTATCTATCGCTACAAACTGAACTGCAGTCTTTTGATATTAATCCACTGATTGGGTATGGCTTGTACTAGCTAACAATATGTAGCAACAGATAGCTAGTTAACATGTTGAGTGTAATTCATCATCAATTAATCTAACTTGCATGCCTTTGGACTGTGGGAGGAAACCAGAGTGCCCGCGCAGACACAGGGAGGACATGCAAACTCCACACAAAGACCCAGGCCGCTCCACCCTGGGATTGAACCCAGGACCTTCTTGCTGTGAGGCGGTGATGCTACCCACCGAGCCACCGTAGGCGACTGAAGACTGGAAAAATGTTTATCGTGCTTTTCTTTAACGTTACATCTACAGTACTGTATTCTTAGTCCACATAAGTTTCCATGGGGCCGAAAAGGTTCATTATCAGAGGAAACTGAAAGGAAATCAGGAAATGAATCCTCCAGAACACAGGCTGCAGTTAGCTTAGCAGCTTTGCTAGTGCCCCAAGTTCAACAATACAGTAAGTGTTTTTCTTTGACTTTTCACATACAATCCAAAATTCATTAGATTTTCAACACTTCATTATAAAATAAGTTTAGTGTTAATGATTTTGGCCAACTATGAGTTAATGTAAGTGTTAATGTGTAATATAATCTAATATAATAAGAGTATAGACTATATCAAACTCATCGGTTCATGATACATTTAACTTATGATGGATATGTTGGAACATATACCCTTCATAAATCAGAGAGCACCTGTACAATAGAACTCCATTGCTGCACATAAAGCCTTATACAGTGTGGATTTTCAGGGGGTCTGGACCGGATTCGTTCCATTTACATTATTCCTTATGGGAAAAATTTACTCGGTACTCATTTCCGGTTCTCAATGAGTCTTCAGGAATGGATTTAATTAACGAATTTAAATAGTAGTCTGGGACTTTTGGCACCAACTGCAAGTTTTGTACAAGGTGAATAAGCAGCAGAACTACTGTATAACTGTCTTATACTGATCTTGATGTGTGAATCAGGGAACCATTACCTATCATTTCAACATGGATAAATATAGAATACTAATTACATGAGCTTATGCGTTCCTTTCTTTGAGTGATGACTTATAGTCCATGGTGCTACTTGCTCATCATCCTTGATGATGGTGAAGATTAACAAGGGTGGAGAGCATATGGAGTGATTACTAGTGAGATGGGAGAAATTATAACCATCCCACACATGATTAAAAACTCTTCAGAACATCTCACAGCCTTGATTTAACTTGCTTCTAATTATTGTTTCTCTCCGGCGTTTACTTCATTGTAAAGAAAAGTCCTGCCACATTTTGAGTTAGGATGTCTGGATGTTTTTTGCCCCCTAACACTGAGCCAAGTACAGGGATCAGCCAACGCGAATTTGCTATTTAAAAGTTTATACCTAAAGTTACCTATACAATGCATGCGGCATCTCTCATTTTCCACACATTGAACGACACATTCACTGCACTGTACCACCTCTCCTCTACAAATACCGTCGTACATCCTGCAGGTATTTACAACAGCATCTTCTGGAGCCTGAAGTTACTACCACCTTACACACACAAGGTGACTTATGTTTTGTCCAAATACCTTTTGAGAAGTCTTTTAAGATTATTAAATGATTATATTGGTTTGTCATTTCAGTGGTACTTTTGTAAACAAACAGGTACTGTTAGGGTTCAAAATCTACATAGAAATAAAGAGTAAAAATAGAAATTCTGACTCTTGCTTCCTTTAGAAGTTTCTTTACTGCTTTTTTTAAAGTGGCCTCACAACAAGTACAAATGCAGGAGGTAATGTTGTTAGATAAACGTAAACAAGGCTGCTAATTTAATCTCAGGCCCAGCTGTTGGTTGCTTCGATGGTTCAGGAAAATTGGATTAAGACTAGAAAGTCTAGGGCACATGATTTTAGAGGCTCCCCCTGCCTGTTCCCAGCTTTCTGAAATCCAAAAGTTCAATTTCAAATCAATTCAATTTGAATTGAACAAATTGCAGCAATTTCCTCCACACACTCCTGTTCCAAAGTCCCATGGTTAGAATGCTCAGCTAGATTATATTCACCTATTAATAATGTAATTTAGCTGAGCACAGGAACCATGAGAAAAGGCGTGGAGGAATGTCACAGTGAGAGTAATAAGGTGTTACGGGAGTGTTAGGGTTTTTCACCCAATCGCAAGAGCAGTTCTGGTTTCAGGCAACATTAAGCAATAAGGGAGTGAAACCTGTTTGGCTGGAGGCCCTGATGAATAAAGGCCTATTTATAATAATGACTTAATTTGACTTGTGTATACATATACAACTGAATTATTATTATAAAGTACGTATATGATACTGTGCAAAAATATTAAGCCACCATTTGGTTAGATATACCATTGTTTTAGCATTATTTCTCAGGCTGTTTTTATTAGAATGCAACCAGAAAATACAAGAAAATTGTATGCAAAAAAACTAAATAAACAAATCAGAAGTGGCACATATTTGATGTGACCTGCCCTCATACTTGAGCAACAGCAGCATCTGGCAGCTTCATCGCGATGCCAAGTTGACCCTTCTACGGTCCGAAGAAGCTTGATCAGGAATGGTCTTTTTGGAAGGGTAGCAGCCAAGAAGCCATTTTTTTGGGAAGGGGAACAAGGTGAAAAGGCCAAGATATGCCACAGCTCACAAAAACTGGAATGAAGATCAGCAGAGTATTTTGGAGTGACGAATCCAAGACAAGATTTTTAGGTCCAATGGTCAACAATGCACTTGCACAGTACTGTACATGCATGTACTGTATATACACAAACAGCAGAGACTGACAAGGCTAACCTTCTGGTAAAAATATACATCTCTAAGAGTAGGCTTATTTGAATAAAGTGTAAAATGTCTTCTCAATTGTTGCGATAAATAACTACATTAAGAACTAGTACTGCAAGTAATTAAAGGCTTCTGTAAAATTTCTGATACACTGGAATGGATCAGGCACTCTGTTTCTTTATGGTAACCAGTTAACTCTGTTTTGGCTCCGATTGTCAGTTGATCTGATTAAAGGTTCAAATTATATAATGCGGACACTTAATCTTCGCCTGAATCAATAGTGTGTGCTCAGGGATTTTCTAATGTTATGTAATGTACACTAGACATGAGGAGAGTGAAGGACTGCCTTAACAGTACAATACATAGGCTTTTGTTTTTAATTAAGCTGTACCACTTCAGAAGTCATTGTTTACCTCTGAGAAATGAACACAATACAGTTTCCTCACATGTTATGATAGCTGACTAATACTTAAGTCAAACTCAGCCTGTATCATGTGTTCTTCGGTATGGAGCTGTTCCCTTCCTTGAACACATACAGGTATGACAACCTGATCAACGTCCATTTGCTTTAACAACTAAGGTTGTTAACTCAGGATGTTGCAGCCATGAACAGCTGGTCAGCTAGAGACTCTTATGGACTATAGACTCCTATAACTCGGTTGATGTGTTTAGAGACTTTTTTGTGCAAGTTACTTGGGTGTGTCTGTATGACTTTCTGCTACTTATTTATAACAAACTGTAAATGGTGTTCCTAAGTACCTGTCCTATTGTAAATAGTACTCATTTGTTTGTTCCCCCCCTACTTGCACATTCTCTCTAACATATAACTATATAAACTGGTTCACATTCACTCGTTGAGTCTCTGTTTCCTCTGGTCTTCCGTATTGTTCGTAATACAATGCATTTTTGGCTTCCATCAAACAAAACTATCAGGTCAATCATAATATCCTGTCAAGTGTCATTGCTTCAGGGCATTGGGGATACTGTATAGATGGTAGTGTTCCACTTACGTTTTCAGCGGTATCTGTGACACATCTCCATATCGTTTGCACACTGTTTTATTCTGAAAATACCCTTTATATTTACATTACAGTAGCATAAAAAAATACTAAACATTTCTGAAAGATGCACCTTTTAACTCGTATAAGGTTGGTCTCAGTACAATGCTGCCAGTTCTTTCATCTTTCAAGCTATCAATCTGAAAAAGGCCTCATTATTGCGAGGCCAGTTCCATTCAGTTCCACATTGATGTGACATTTCACTCATATTGACTTGAAAAGTGAATGGAAGTCTCTTTGCCTGCACATGCCTCAGTAATACAGTGCAGACATTGAACCAAGATATTTGTTACATCACATGGATGGAGTTTTTGAGGTAGATTACACGCCCCAATTTCTGTCAATTACGTTGTACCAAAAGCACATTCTGGGCACAGACAGACCTACACCCTGGATAAAGTACCAACCCATTGCAGGGTTCTGTAAATCTAACCTTCACATTGCTAAACTCATCCAGGATTCGAAACCAGGCCCTCAAGAAACTGTCCAGTCCAGCAGCTGGCACTAATCTCCACATCACTGGAGCTGCTGTTGGAATAACAGCAGATACTTATTATATCATGTTCGATTCGAAAGCCTATCCCAGATTTCACAGGATGCTGGCAAATATCCGTGTCCTGGACATGCCGCCAGTCCTTCACTCAGGGTTAGGAAGTGGTTGCTGGTGCAAGGTGCCCCAGCCCAACCCACACAGTTATTTATATAGAACATACCACATATTTAGTGATACCTAACATAGCATTGTATGATCAATCAACATAAGAATGATCAAATACTTGTTTTCGCCGCCACGTGAGCCGAGGTGAGAACTGCACAATCATCTTTTTCCACAGTGACTAATATACTGAAATGTACACAGCATTGCTTTCAGAGACTTAGCACTATGTTCCACTGATGACCTCCTCCATCTCAATCTTGACAAGCTTTTATAAAACTTGCCCTTTTTTCATTTTTGAAAGATATCAGACCAAATCATTTTCTCCTTCTCCATCTGTTTATTCAGGATGCCACTCGCACTCCTCTGACTGCAACCGACTAACAGCAATTTCTCACTGTGAATACCCTTCCCCACCCATCACACCAATTTTTCTATCATCTTATAGGCTCGTTGACCTTCTTTCCCCTACCCCAGAATTCACAAAACAATAGAAACTGCTAATTTATCAATACCTTACAGTTGTACTTTTGGGACTCTATAGGGTGGGCCATTTAGATGGATACACCTAAATAAAATGGGAATGGTTGGTGATATCAACTTCCTGTTTGTGGCACATTAGTATATGGGAGGAGGGAAGCTTTTCAAGATGGGTGTTGACCATGGCGGCCATTTTGAAGTCGGCCATTTTGGATCCAACTTTATTGTTTCCAATGGAAAGAGGGTCATGTAACACATCAGACTTATTGAGAATTTCACAAGAAAAACAATGGTGTGCTTGGTTTTAACGGAACTTTATTCTTTCATGAGTTATTTACAAGTTTATGACCACTTATAAAATGTGTTCAAAGTGCTGCCCATTGTGTTGAATTGTCAACGCAACCCTCTTCTCCCACTCTTGACACACTGATAGCAACACCGCAGAAGAAATGCTCTCCCGATCTGACCCCCTTAGACTTTTATCTTTGGGGTCATCTGAAGGCAATTGTCTCTGCTGTGAAGATACGAGATCTACAGCATCTGAAACAACGGATACTGGAAGCCTGTGCTAGCATTTCTTCTGCGGTGTTGCGATCAGTGTGTCAAGAGTGGGAGTAGAAAGTTGCATTGACAATCCAACACAATGGGCAGCACTTTGAACACATTTTACAAGTGGTCATAAACTTGTAAATAACTCATGAACGAATAAAGTTCTGTTAAAACCAAGCACACCATTGTTTTTCTTGTGAAATTCTCAATAAGTTTGATGTGTTACATTACCCTCTTCTCATTAGAAATAATAAACTTGGATCCAAAATGGCTGACTTCAAAATGGCCACCATGGTCAACACCTATCTTGAAAAGCCCCCCCCCCCATATACTAATGTACCACAAACAGGAAGTTGATATCACCAACCATTGCCATTTTATTTAGGTGTATCCATATAAATGGAACACCCTGTATAATGAGAACTTTATGATTTAATACTCATCAACCAATAGGGCTGTGCTAAAATAATCAATACAGCAATACATTACAATATTTAGTTTCGTGATATACTACATCAATTTTCAGGTCAATATATCGATTTTTTTGAAGTAACAAAAACATTTTAAATGGAGTGTAAACTCCAATCTCCACTCCTGTAGATGTCTGGATTGTACTAATCTGGGACTGTTTCTAGCCTTTTTTGACATTTCATCCAGAAGAGTATTTGTGAGGTCAGACACTGATGTTGGATGAGAAAAAGGGCTGAGAAGAAAAGGTCCTTCCCCAAACTGTTCCCCAGAAAGTTGGAAGCATTCAATTGTCCAAAATGTCTTGGTATGCTGTGATTTCTCTTCACGGGCACCAAGGGAGCTGAACCAACCCCTGAAAAACAACCCCACAGCATCATCCCTCCCCCACCAAACTTCACAGTTGACTCAATGCAGTCATGTAGGTAATGTTCTCCTGGCATTGGCCAAACTCAGTCTCGTCAACAGACTCCCAGATTGAGGAGTGTGATTTGTCACTCCACAACAAATGCTGCCACTTCTCCAGAGTCCAATGGCGGCATGCTTTATGCCACTCCATCCATCGCTTGCCATTGTGCTTGATTATATAAGGCTTAGCTGCTCAGCCATGAAAACACATGCCATGAAGGATGGTGCACATTTCTTCGCTGATGTTACTGTCAGAAGAGGTTTGGAACGCTGCAGTTATTTAGTCAGCAGGGTGTTGGCGACTTTTATGCACTATGCACCCCAGATCTGTAACTTTGTGTTCTGTCACTTTGTGGCTGAGATGCTAAACACTTACACTTTTTTTTCAACTCACAATTGATTGTAGAAGATCTAGGTGGGAAGACGTTAGCTGAAACTGACTTGTTGCAACGGTGACATACTATTACAGTACCAAACTCGAATTCAGTGAGCTATTTATAACGAACCATGCTTTCACAAATGTTTGTAAAGGCAGACTTCACCTGAAATCAAATGTCCCAATACTTTTGTACTTACATCTTCCAGATCAGTTGTTGAAGTTCAAAATATTACACATGCACAATAAACAGGTCTTATTGAATATAGGCATTAGAGTAAACACAGGCCTGGAAAATGCGGTTTGGTTGTACAAAACAACTGCACTTAAGATCATTAATAGCGTTAATATAATGTTTGGCTCCAGCGTTGCGTCACACGGATTCTCATCGTAACCTAATAAATCATATCTTACCCCACCAGGAGATCTACACGCAGAAACAATTAGACGATCTGATCCTGGATCTCACACTGCAACTATCTTCTCTCTATTGAACTGCAGTCGTGTATCTTCGAACCTGTAGATGGAAGTGAGCTTCACGTTGGATGAAGGTCGCTGTGAGTGCTTATTGTGTGGCACACTTTCCGATTTCGCAGACACGCAGGAGTACACGTTCTTTGAGCGTCTTTCTGAAACATGTCCTGACCTCCCACAGCTATTGGCTGCATGCGGACCCGCAGCCAGCCTATTCACGCTTAGCTCCCATCTGATTGGACGGAGGAGGAGGAGCTAGCTCACGGGTATCAGCAGTCACGTTGCAGCCTGCCTGCTCCCAGGCGCGAGGTTTGAGCTCTGCAATGACCGTGCTAACCCTAATGTGCGTGTCCTACATAAATGTTACCCTGTACATGTTCAAAACCTTACGCATTGTGTCTCAGACTGAATGGGGGTTTCTAAACTTAATCGCCGGGGTAGATGCAAGTTTCCTTTGTGCTGAGAATTGAAGAAAAACTTCAGACATAAAATCGCAGACTCAAAATTCACACGTGCAGTTCTTGGCATTGAAAGTGGCTACTTAACGACCACAATACGTTCTGTGAAACAGGACCGAAATGGACGTTGACCAGACAATACCATACTGGATAAATTTGAAGGGTATTTCCACAAGAAAACTGTGTGCAAACTATATGTAAATGCATCAGAGATACAGATGATGCACATGTCAAACACTACCATTTGCACAGCATCCCTGATGTCAGAACAGTTTTAATTTATGGAAATTCACAATAAATACAGGAGCATACTGTTACGACCCTGTGTAGGGGTAAGCAGTAACACTTAAGAGGATAGTATGATGGACCTAAATATACAGGTAGTTGTGGGACAAACAAAGCAGTACTACTTACAATAGGACAGTCACATACACTCACCAACGGCATTTAGATAATTGCAGATGGCTACAAATTAGTACATTTACATTTACAGCATTTAGCAGACGCCCTTATCCAGAGCGACTTACAATTGATACAGTCTTACAATCCAAGCAATTGTGGGTTAAGGGTCTTGCTCAAATAACCAACAGTGGCAGCTTGGCAGAGGTGGGATTTGAACCCTGGATCTTCTGGTCCAGAGTCCAGTACCTTAACCGCTAGGCTACCACAGTCCCATTAGTAGCGGAAAGTCATAGAAACTAACATGAGTAACTTGCACAAAGAAGTCTCTGAAATCATCAACCGAGTTAGAATAGTATCTAGTCCAAACTTGAGCTATCAAGTAAGCGAGCACTCGGCCGGTAAGGTTACACACAAGAATGATGGACTTCAAATCTTAAACTCTAACTCGCACTTCTGCTCATGTAGCCACAGCGTTGATTAGCTGTTGAGCTGACCAGCTGTTTACGGCTGGGACGTCTGGAGTTATGAGACAGATTTTTATTTCCTATTATAATTTCTAATAATTTTGAAGACCTCATTCATTAAAGCATATGGACATTGATCAGACGGATGTTAAATGGGCCAAACCACAGGCAACTGAAAAAATAATCACATGTCAACATGTCAAAGTTGTCAGGCAACTCTAATAATCCATAACAGTCACATGTTTGTGTCCACATGGTATCATCTATACTAAGACAATCGGGCAGCGCGGTGGCCACACAGCGCCAGAGATGCCCAGTTCAATCCAAACCTCAGACTCCGCCTGTGTTGAGTTTGCATGTCCTTGTCCACGTGAGTTTACTCCAGGTACATTGGTTTCCTCCCACATTCCAAAGAAATGTGTTAGGTTAATTGGTCCAGCGTGAATGTATCCAACTAGTATCAACAAAAACTTGATATTGTTGTGAATAACCATTGATTTTGATGAATCCTTAAATAAATTCAAGCAATAAATAACTATAGCAGTCCATAATCATCAAGCATCCATATAGGTGTAATGGGGTAATACAGATAACCAGAAATGAGCAATAAAAAAAAAAAACCGGTTGTACTTGGTTCATGTTGGGTTTCTTTTCTGTACAGGGAAACATTATCACAGTAAGATCAGTGTAGAAAATAGGTAGGACATGTACTGGATGAGGGTGTTAACGACGCTTTCTGTTCCGGGAAAAGCCAGTTACAAGAGGTGTGGCACATTAGATAGTTCACACGTCTTACACGTGCCACCTTAACATTGACAAATACTGGTCATTTTATACAAAGTACTGTTCATTTTAATAAAGCAGTTATTAATGAAACTTGAAATCAAATAGGGACAGTGTAAAAGACGTCCGCTTTTTTCGCATTTTGCTGCACATTCATATCTAAACATTACGGTAATAATAGCAAGTCACTGTACTCAAACTTCCCCGTGTCTCAGCACCAAACAGAGTATGACGTCGACGAACAGTCCCACAGGCAGTAAGTCACGCGGATGGTGGCGTGGAGAGGCGGGCATGCGCACTGAGCGGAGAAGAGACTCGAGTTCCGTCAAAACAAATAGCTGTGCTCGAAATGGCGTCTTACTTTCCACTCTCTAGAAACGAAACTATGCATTATAGATGCTCTGCCAGCCATGATCTGTATCGTTTGGGCAGCAACTTTCTACTGTGCATTGTGGTAATACACAGAGTGTATGTCTAAGTCGAAAACGTGAGGCATACACAAGTTAAAAATAAATGAGAGAAGAAACTGGGAGTGTGGTAACTTAGTGGATAAGGTACAGAAGTGTGCACAAGAAAGTCCAGGATTCAAATGCAACCACTGCTGCCACCGTTGTGTCCTTGAGCAACCCAAAGTTGCTGGGGTTGTAAGACTGTATCGGTCGCCCTGGTTAAGGGAGTTTTCTAAATGTAAGAAGACAAGAAGTTTATAAGAAAGTACGATTTAGAAAAAAGAATAAGGGAAACAGCTGATCATGTCAAAGCAATTTGAGAAAAGCAAAACAAGTTGCTGTAAATCAGCCAAGTGGTGTTAAGCACTGAAGATGAGACGGGATATTATTAAATCCAAGTGTGAAATATTAACCTGTGAACTCAGCTGCTATATATACATGTGTATTTGCTAAATGTGGACTTGGTAACCAAAGCCCAGAAATCTTCCACCTGTAAAACAGCCTGTACTATAACAATCACATTCATTCACACCTCATTGAGGTCAGAACTTTCTATGACTTGTCTTTGTGCACCACTGATCTTTGTCTTTTGATATATATTTTTGGGCATATTTAGGGAACTGTGATATTTAATTGGTTAAGGTACTGGACTGTGGGCCAGAAGGTCCAGGGTTCAAATCAAACCTCTGCCAAGCTGCCACTGTTGGGTCCATGAGCAAATCCTTAACCCACAATGTAAGACTCTATCATTTGTAAGTCACTCTGGATAAAGGTGTCTGCTAAATCAATAATTGTGAATTGATGCGATTTGCTATCTCTGTCAATTTGGGGGCCTTGGACAATGTGAATTAAAAAAGCTTGAGGAAAAGACCAGTCGATAGTTCCTCATTATTATAAGTTACAGTTAAGATGTATTTCATTTACAGAGAAAAAAAATAGCATCACATTCCATATAGTTTTAATGTAGTAGCAGTTTGTGTCTATCTGCATCAGTACTAACAGACCTCTTGATTCTCTCTGCCTCATTTCTGCCCAACATTGACAAGGTTTGTAATTGGCTCTGATTGGATGCATGTTTCTCAATGCTTCTATCATTATAAGATGCTGCTTTCCTGATTGTAAACTTTTGCTATGTGAAATATGTGACATATGAACCAAAAGCCTGCGACAATCTTTACAAAAGATTTGTGCCATGGCCTGGAATGTTGGCACATGGCTGTGGTATCTAGGGTATTGTGTTTTTTTTAAACCAGAAAATGGTCTATCATAAGCATTATTGGCAATAGGTTTAACCCATCGTATAAACTAAACATATCCCATGACTGTTTATTCTGCCATGAAAATTACCCAATACCAAACATTGTCTCAAAAGTCCAACTGACTATTAGTAATAGCTTTAATAAATGCAAAATAAATAAACATAAAACAACAAAAGGGAACAAAACAAGATGGCACCAAGTAAAGGAAACCAGCATTACCAATTGCTTCATTGGGGCTTGTAGGGAATAGCTTGAAGTGGGACTGTGGTAGCCTAGCGGTTAAGGTACTGGACTATGGACCAAAAGGTTCAAATTCCACCTCTGCCAAGCTGCCACTGTTGGGTCCTTGAGCAAGACCCTTAACCCACAATTGCCTGGATTGTAAGATTGTATCAACTGTAAGTTGCTCTGGATAAGGGCGTCTGCTAAATGCTGTAAATGTAAGTGGGTAGAATTGCCAAATTAGCGACTTTGTTGCTAGATTTGGTGAGTTTTTAAACCGCTTTAGTGACTTTGTGACAAAAAAAGATCCTTTCAACAGATCTAGCAGGTATTTGAGCAGACATGACTGTTCTGTTCGTGATATGGATCTCTAGCTCTCATCACAGCTGCTTATTATGCATGTTGACAGACTAGTTGAGGCAGATTCATCACTTGTGTGTCTTAAGCCTGAATGAGTTGCGCGCGCACAAGCCGATGCCAACAACCAATCACTGATCATCATTATTTGGATGCAAACTAAAATCATTCTATTCCCTTTGTGGTGGACGATACGGAGGTGGAAACACTGTCTGGTGGGACAACAAATATGCCCATGGATTCAGTGAATTTTACTTTTACAGGTTATTTATTTTATAGATAATACTTCAGATATACACTGTATAGACAAACATTTCTGGAAACGCAAAAACGACACCCCAAAACAAGGGTTTCTCTCCCCTGTCGTGCTACAACAGCCTTGGAACATCGGTTTAAGGTCAGGCACTGACGTTGGGCAATAAGTCCTGACTCACAGTTGCCATTCCAATTAATCTCAGTGGTTTCTGATGGAGTTAAAGTCTCAGTGCAAGGCTGCCAAGTTCTCCATCACTAGTTTTAAACAACAGGTTTCCTTGATGGACTTTGTTTTAGGAGGGCAGGCCAGACGTATGTTGAACTGAATTGTTAGAAGGTGGAACCCTATTACAATTGGCATCCTGAGAGCCACTGAGGTTTTGAGTATAACCCCTTCTGTTACCACGGTTTTTATGGAGATTCCATGCTAGCATACTTCATATTATGAACCTGTTAGCAGCGAGCGTGGCTAAAAGAACAATTATTTCTGGTTTGGCCACATATTTCCAAATAAAGTATCTGCTGCCATCTACTGCTCTGACAAAGTAACTTCAGCTTTGTGTTTGTAGAAGTCGTAACTCGTTTTCTTGTACAGTATAACGGAGACAGATTTCAATTCTGTTCCATTGTCCGGGTACCACATAAGAGCTAGGGTAACATTTTGATGGTAACAACCTTAAAACATGTGAAAGGTAGGGAAATAAACTGAGTAAAAAACAAGCTCAGAGTTTACGTGTAGGCCAATATGTTTAAGGAACGTATAGAGAAAACAACCCATAGGCGAATAATAGTTCAAAGGGCATATTATTTTGGTAGTTTAATGAAGTCGTACGATAAACAGAACACTGTGATTCATCTGTGACACTGTAACAGTACTAGCAATCTCCAATAAGCTCTTTGCAATACCAGTAATTATGTTTACCAATTACCAATACTTCTTACTTTTTGTTAGCAGACAGAATCCTGAATCTAAGTACGAGGCAATCAGTAACGATTAAAACTGTTATCTTTTTGTTGCTGATTCTTAATTGTGAGAACAGTAGTATCATTAGTGATCCTTTTTAAAATTACTATACATTTAGCTCACATTTGCTTGCTGTCTGTTCTCTTGTTCATCAGTCTCTGCTACCGCGTTACCATGGGCTCCCACGATCAAATGAGCTCCACTGAGTATGAATCTGTGGTAGTGCAAACCAGGGCTGATCCTGCATGAGAGAGAAGAAAAATATATCACATCGTCATGTGTGGCACACCCCTGGTCTGCTTTCACTACCACTGATCCATCTGACCACTGACGCCAAGGGTTGAGTTCCAATGCACTTGCTTCATCCATGTCTGTCTTCCAACTTGCCAGGGGCTAAGTCCTACTTACTTACTATAGGACTTACTCTAGGTCCAGAGGTCTGGGCTTGGGAACTTGCTTTCAGCATGACTGAGAAGTAGCCTGCTACCAACACTTGCCTCTCAAGTGTGATCACTCATGTTTGTTGGCTGCTGGGGAGGTGGGTTGCTGATGTCTCATGTGATCCCTCTTGGCTATTCTCCCTTCTGGTTCTTCCCTTTCTAGCTCTGCTGTTATAGTAAGTGCTGCCAGAGTCTCATGCCACACTCTCACAAATGTGCTCTGTTAATCGACTCTGTGTTCTTAACAACAATTAACTACACATTCTCTTTTCTCTCCAATCTTGTGTTCCGGTACCAGTTCCAGCCCACACACTGAGTTGTTCTGCCCTCCACCAGCTGACTGAGCATGCTATGCCAACAAAACTTTCTCGCTGAGGACGTGATCCTATAGTGACCCTGTGTACCAGACTAAGTAATGCCGATACGCACAGTCTATATTTATATAGAATTTAAGTTAAAAAAATTGTATTTATTTAAATTTATAGATATATTTATAGATAATATATAGATATTATTTAATTCAATATGTTATTTATTTACACTGCTGTCTTATATGCTATAGTTGTCTATCCTCTATTTTATTATACTCTTCATAATATTGCATTCTTTTTGATCATAGTCTACATATTATTATATTTTATTTGAATGATTATAATTTCTTTTAATATGTGCTGTCTGTTAATTTTTATTTAAAAGATTACTACAAACATATTAATTATGAAGCTTAGTTGAATTCTTAAGTATAACTCCTAGCTCACCCAAGGTGGTTGGGTCCTTTTTTGAGTCTTGGTCCTCCCATAGTTTCTTCCTTATAACGTTTAGGGAGTTTTTCCTTGCCACTGTCACCCTAGGATCGCTCAGCTAGGGCTTTGGGCCAAGATAATAGAACACTGTAAAGCTGCTATGAGACAATGCTCCATTGTAAAATGCCGTATATAATTAAATTGGTCTCTGACTTTGACCCCCTCAACTCCTTGACCATAAATCGATACGTTTCTATGACACCCAATACCCTTCTTTCCCCTCTTGCCCTGTATTAAAATATCTTGGTAATTGGCCTATTTTGGCAGTAGATGCCAAGTAATGATGATTTATTACTGACAGCAAGACAATCCCATAATCAGGTGTCCTTTACTTGGTCTTCTTTTACACATCACATGAACACACCTGGGTACCATTCCAGAATGAACAGAAGTACACTACTTTTTACATGTTCTCATTTCAATGCATGTGAAATATTTGGACTTGAAGCACTGTTGACTGTTCCAGGTCTTCGTGGTTCTACCTCCCTCCTCCCAGCAGTATCCTTTGTTAGGCTCTTTCTCATCAGCTCTGCTGCCACCTCAGGCCTGCCAATGCTAGTTAGGCAACGAGCAAGCAAGGGACATTTTGGGGTGAAGGAAGGCAGGGTTTGTCTCCAGGTGGAGAGAATGTGGAAGGTCTGTAGCACGGCGCTGTGCGGAGCTCGGAGGCGGGCCAGCTGGACGGATGAGCGTCGCAGGTGAAGACACGATGCTAGCTGTGCTCCATCCTCTTCAGACAGTTCTCTGCTGAGCCAGATTAGCAGCTCGTCACAGAGTGGCTCTGGTACAAATGGAGGATAGTGGTGAGTGAGAGACGTTGTGTGTGTGGTTGTGTTAACAACTAATGCTCCTGTGATTACAGGCATTTTTAGATGACCTTTTGGGAGGTTCTTATAAGCATTGTATTCATTTAAATACTTTGACACGTACCAACATTTTACAATAAGTATATATTAGCAATCTGTTATTACACCTAGAATACAGGTATGTGCCTTTTAACGTCCATCCTATGAACGGACTATTCTATTGTATTCATTCTGTTGGGTTCTACTAGACAAGAACCTACTGCAGAGAGAGATTTTGTCACTCTGTAAACAGTTGGTCATCTCAACATCCAAAGAACACTGCAGATCCATGAGCAGAGGTGGGAGTTAAAGAGCAGAAGTCTGTCATAACATATGGAAAGTGTGTAGAAGCAAGGAGGTGTACTTAATAAAGTGACTGATGAGTATACTACACGTAATGATATGCAAGTGGAACAAAAAAAAATTCTAAAAAAATATTTGGATTCAGCATAGAAAAATACATAAGAAAAAGTAATATACAGTGGTGCTTGAAAGTTTGTGAACCCTTTAGAATTTTCTATATTTCTGCATAACTATGACCTAAAACATCAACACAAGCTTTGGGTATTATACTTCATTTATTTATTGAGGAAAATGATCCAATATTACATATTAGTGAGTGGCAAAAGTATGTGAACCTTTGCTTTCAGTATCTGGTGTGACCCCCCTGTGCAGCAATAACTGCAGCTAAACGTTTCCTGTAACTGTTGATCAGTCCTGCACACCGGCTTGGAGGAATTTTAGCCCATTCCTCCGTACAGAACAGCTTCAGCTCGCTGGGATGTTGGTGGGTTACCTCACCATTAACTGCTCACTTCAGGTCCTTCCACAACATTTCGATTGGATTTAAACCATTCAATGGAGAACGGCTTGTGTTGGCTTAGGGTCGTTGTCTGTGCTGCATGACCCACCTTCTCTTGAGATTCAGTACATGGACAGATGTCCTGATATTTTCCTTTAGAATTCTCTGATATAATTCAGAATTACATTGTTCCATCAATGATAGGAAGCCCAGATGCAGCAAAACAGGCCCAAACCATGTTTCCACAGATGGGGTAAGGTTCTTATGTTTGGAATGCAGTTTGTTTCCTTTCTCCAAACATAACACTTTTCGTTTTTTAAACTAAAAAGTTTTGGTCTCATCCGTCCACAAAACATTCTTTCCAGTAGCCCTTCTGGCTTGTCCCGTGATCTTTAGCAAACTGCAGACGAGCAGCAATGTTCTTTTTGGAGAGCAGTGGCTTTCTCCTTGCAACCCTGCCATGCACACCATAGTTGTTCAGTGTTCTGCTGATGGTGGACTCATGAACATTAAACATTAGCCAATATGAGAGAGGCCTTTCAGTTGCTTAGAGGTTACCCTGGGGTCCTTTGTGACCTCACCAGCTATTACTACCGCCTTGCTCCTTGGAAGTGATCTTTGTTGGTCGACCACTCCTGGGGAGAGAAACCATGGTCTTGAATTTCCTCCGTTTGTACACAATCTGTCTGACTGTGGATTGGTGGAGTCCAACTCTTTAGAGATGGTTTTTATACCTTTCCTGCCTGATGAGCATCAACAACTCTTTTTCTGAGGTCCTCAGAAATCTCCTTTGTTTGTTCATACACTTCCACAAACGTGTGTTATTATGAAGAGCAGACTTTGATAGATCCCTGTTCTTTAAATAAAACAGGGTGCCCACTCACACCTGATTGTCATCCCATTGATTGAAAACACCTGACTTCTAATTTCACCTTCAAATTAACTGCTAATCCTAGAGGTTCACATACTTTTGCCCACTCCACTAATATGTAATATTGGATCATTTATCCTCAATAAATAAATGACCAAGTATAATATTTTTGTCTCATTTGTTTAACTGGGTTCTCCTTATCTACTGTTAGGACTTGTGTGAAAATCTGATGATGTTTGAGGTCATATTTATGCAGAAACAGAAAATTCTAAAGGGTTCACAAACTTTCAAGCACCACTGTATTAGTTAAAGTAGATCATAAATACAGTTGTGCTTACCTGACTGGTCATGCCGTAAGAATTTGGCACTCAGTGGACGTGGAAGAGGTTTCACAATCTATAAATGAAACATGACAACAAATCCCTGTTACATCTTGTTCTTCTTTGGAATCTGTTTTTAACAGAGCAAAACTGTCAGGGTGACAGTTTAGCTGAAATAACAGAAGCAGACTAAGCATCGTGGATCAGATACAGTAAATCACATTTATTTTTGATGAAATGTAATAAACTGTCTGACATGCATGTACAGTTTGGGCATCTGTATGATTGCTTGATTTTTTTCAAATGCATACAGTAAAATAATACAGTTGTTTCTACACTCATTGTTCAGTTTTTCAGTTCTACTTAGCATATAGAAGCACTTTGTAGTTCTGCACATACTGACTGTAGTCCATCTGTTTCTCTACCAATTTTTTTTCGTTTCCTGGAGTTTTTAAACACTGAGTTCTTTCACTTTGCGCTCTATTAGACACGTCTACCATATTGCTCAAGTCAGAGACAGCAGCTCATCTGTTGTTGAACAGTCTGTATTAGTCATCCTCTACTCCTTCATCAGTGCTCACAGGACGCTGCCTGCTGTATGCTGGTGGATGGATATTTTTAATTGGTGGACTGTTTTCAGTCTAGCAGTGATACTGAGGTGACTCCAGCAGCGCTGCTGTGTCTGGTCCACTCAAAAACCCTAGTGGATCATCTGGATGGCTGACCAAACTTTGCACATGCCAATTTTGTTTGAAAATGTTTTAAACTGTAAGAAATATGTCATATGTAAGATCTGTCCCATCCAAAGCTTGTGTTTTTCCTATTTAGAAAATCAACATCTTGGGGCATTCTGGAAGCTTTAATATTCCAGCCCACCATGGACCCCCTGTGACCCTGACCTGGAAAATGTGAGGTTTAAATGTGGGAAAAAAAACAACATGTAAAAAATTTAAGTAACCGAGGTGCAGAAAACAGGCTTGTATATAACCATAAGGAATGTACTTGGATTGCACACCACTGCAGTGACCCGGGTTCGAGTCCCAGTGGTGTCTTCTGACTGGGTCAGGCATATTATACTGGGTGTGCCTAAGAAAAAGGGAAGTTCTGTTTGAGGAACTGGTGTCTCATCCAGACCACTTATGCCTGCACCCTGTGTTCTCAGAGCTTCCCATGTGTCAACCCAGTGTCCCTGACCAGCAAAAAGGGAGGGGGAAAAACAAGCAAAAGGAAATGGCTGTTAGTTCACCTTTGGAAGTGTGATGGACAGCTTGCAGACAGGTTCCTCTAAACAGTAATGTTCAGATATGACTGCTCTGTCTCCTCTCCACACCAGCCGATCTCTTGGCACTCGGAATAGCAGGGCTGTGCCTTTGTATTGAGGTGAGCTGTGGTTCCCAAACGGGTCCTGTTCCTTCAGCTGCAGATAAAGCTGATTCCTATTCTGAACGTGGAACATGACTGTGTGAGGCTCCATGCCCCGGTCCCCTGCACGTACAAAACATGTACCAGACGCAGTGCAAGTACCACAACAAATGTATTGGTAACAAAACTATAGTATAAGGGACTGTGGTAGCCTAGTGGTTAAGGTACTGGACTCTCGACCAGAAGGTCGAGGGTTCAAATCCCACCTCTGCCAAGCTGCCACTGTTGGGTCCTTGAGCAAGGCCCTTAACCCACAATTGCTTTGACTGCAAGACTGTATCAATTGTAAGTCGCTCTGGATAAGGGCGTCTGCTAAATGCTGTAAATGTAAATGTATAGTTTTAGGGCAGTTATGGCCAGGTGGTTTGCTCAAACAACCGCCACACCAGCCACAAGCTGGGATATGCAAAGAGAAGAATTTTGTTTCATTGTACACCTTGCAATCACTTCATTAGGTACCCCTCCTTGTTTCTACACTCATTGTCCATTTGATCAGTTCCACTTGCTATATAGAAACACTTTGCAGTTCTACAATTACAGACTGTAGTCCATCTGTTTCTCTACATACTCTGTTAGTCCCCTTTATTCTCTTCTCTAATGGTCAGGACCCCCACAAATCAGGTTACAGATGAGGTACTATTTGTGTGGTGGATCATTTTCAGCACTACACTGATACTGATGTGCTGCTGATGTGTTGGTACGACTGAATGAGACAGCAGCGCCGCCGGAGTTTTTTAACACTGTGTTCATTCACTGTGCACTCTATTAGACACTATCATATTGCTCCACCTTGTAGATGGAAAGTCAGAGAGAGTAGCTCATCCGCTGTGACACAGTTCAGCTTAATTATCCTCTAATGCTTCAGCAGTACTCACAGGAAGCTGCTTACCACAACAGCGTCACTGCAGTGCTGAGAATGACCTCTCACCCAAAAAGTATCTGATCTCTAGTAGTAAGGTGGGGGTCAGAGTAAAGGGGAATAAGAAAGTAAGTAGAGACACAGATATACTACCGTCTGTAATTGTAGTATTCAAAAGTGCATCTACTACATAGTATATGGTAAGTGGAAGTGAAAAAATGGTCAATGAGTGTAGAAACAAGGAGGTCTACCGAATAAAGTCATCAGTGAGTGTGCAGTATGTATGAAACTAAAGGCTCTGTTAAAGGAAACGTTAAAAAGGTTAAACGTTCCCCCCACCCAAAAAACCTCACCTATATACATGTATACACTTCTTAGTCATTCTACATTCATTTCAAAACAGCCACGCTTCAGTTTTATTTCCTCAGATCAAAACTGGCTCATTGGTTACCTGTGCTGGTGATGTTGCCACTGAATTTCAGCAGAAGCTGCTCTCCCTCTCTCATGAATATCTCAGAGGACTGCTCTGGAGAGCCGCAGTAAGCCTGAGCTCGGAGTTCAGCCAGTCGCCACTTCAGACCTCTGCTGGGTAGCACAGCCAGGATGACATTGTTTAGGTTCTTCTGTTTATTATACATGACCACAGTTACTGCGTAGGTCCTTACTGCCTCCTGCAGCTCTTCAGCAAATGAAGCTAAGTCAGAAGGTCTTACAGAAGAGAGCAGACGAAGAACTACCAGCCTAGACAGAGAGACAGAGGGAAAGAACAATTATATCAGAAATAGAGTACAATTCAGTCTCTGGGAATTAAGATGTGTTTATGGTTTTCAGTACGTACCGCTCATAATTTTCCATCAGCTCAAAGGAGACCAGGCCGTTTTGCATATTTTTTGCACTGACTTTATCTAGAAAAGTCCACTGCTCATCTCTCCAGCCCAGAACTGCCAGCTGCTCTTTTGGCGGCTGCAGTGATGAACTTGAAACCATGATTTTGTAAAATATGAGTCGCGTAACATAAAAAGGCATGGATAGAAAGTCAGAAAGTTCAGTAAAGCACACATACAATGGTGCTTGAGAGTTTGTGAACCCTTTAAAATTTTCTATATTTCTGCATATGACATGAAACATCATCAGATTTTCATACAAGTCCTAAAAGTAGATAAAGAGAACCCAGTTAAACAAATGAGACAAAAATATTATACTTGGTCATTTATGTATTGAGGAAAATGATCCAATATTACATATTAATGAGTGGCAAAAGTATGTGAACCTCTAGGTTTAGCAGTTAATTTGAAGGTGAAATTAGAGTTCAGAGAATTAGAGAATCAGGTGTGAGTGGGCACCATTTTATTTAAAGAACAGGGAGTCTGCTCTTCACAACATGTTTGTTTAAGTGTATCATGGCACGAACAAAGGATATTTCTGAGGACCTCAGAAAAAAAAAGTTGTTGATGCTCATCAGGCTGAAAAAGGTTACAAAACCATCTCTAAGGAGTTTGGACTCCACCAGTCCACAGTCAAACAGATTGTGTACAAATGGAGGAAATTCAAGACCATTGTTACCCTCCCCAGGAGTGGTCGACCAACAAAGATCACTCCAAGAGCAAGGTGTGTAATAGTGGCCGAAGTCACAAAGTACTCCAGGGTAACTTCTAAGCAACTGAAGGCCTCTCTCACATTGGCTAATGTTAATGTTCATGAGGCCACCATCAGAAGAACACTAAAAAACAATGGTGTGCATGAAAGGATTGCAAGGAGAAAGCCACTGCTCTCCAAAAAGAACATTGCTGCTCGTTTGCAGTTTTCTAAAGATCACATGGACAAGCCAGAAGGCTATTGGAAGAATGTTTTGTGGACGGATGAGACCAAAAAATCGTTATGTTTGGAGAAAGGAAAACACTGCATACCAGCATAAGAACCTTATCCCATCTGTGAAACATGGTGGTGGTATTATCATGGTTTGGGCCTGTTTTGCTGCATCTGGGCCAGGACGACTTGCCATCATTGATGAAACAAAGAATTCTGAATTATATCAGAGAATTCTGCAGGAAAATGACAGGACATCTGTCCATGAACTGAATCTCAAGAGAAGGTGGGTCATGCAGCAAGGACAACGACCCTAAGCACACAAGTCGTTCGACCAAAGAATGTTTAAAGAAGAATAAAGTTCATGTTTTGGGGAATGGCCAAGCCAACGTCCTGACCCTTAATCCAATCGAAATGTTGTGGAAGGACCTGAAAGCGAGCAGCTATGTGAGGAAACCAACCAACATCCCAGAGCTGAAGCTGTTCTGTACGGAGGAATGGGCTAAAATTCCTCCAAGCCGATGTGCAGGAATACTGATCAAACCACGTTACAGGAAACGTTTTAGTAGCAGTTATTGCTGCACAGGGGGGTCACACCAGATACTGAAAAAGCAAAGGTAACAATACTTTTTGCCACTCACTGTAATATTGGATCAATTTTCATCAATAAATAAATCCGACCAAGTATAATATTTTGTTTGTCTCATTTGTTTAACTGGGTTCTCTTTATCTACTTTTAGGACTTGTGTGAAAATCTGATGATGTTTTAGGTCATATTTATGCAGAAATATAGAAAATTCTAAAGGGTTCACAAACTTTCAAGCACCACTGTACCTAAGACTGGCTAGAGGAGTTTCGATCATAAGTGGAAACTGGAACACTATTTTGCCAATAATGTTCTCTTAGATTTCTAACTGTGGATCATAGTAGTGCAAACTCCTGATGTATTGTCGACAAGATCAAAGTTTTACTATATCTACAGCATTTAGTAGACACTCTTACAGAAAAGCTTTGTATTCTTCTCTGTTAACATACCTTCATGCTTTCATAAAAACCTAACAGCCCACCTACAACCCTGTCTTTATAAATAAGCGACTGCAGTGTTAGTGCTTGCTTAAGTGTTGAATGTTTTTCACATTTGACGAACATATACCTGACCCACTTGGCTGGGAGGGTGTCTGGCCTAAGAGGTAAGCTGCATGGGTAAGTGCCACTGTTCTCTTCTTCCTTCTTTCTTTTTTCGGGATTAGGGGGGCAGGGCAGAGTTAGGGTAAAAGGCCGTCGTGGAGTTACAGTTGAAGGCTGATTCAGATAAAGAAGAGGGCTGGTGCTGAGGATGGATTGGTAGGAATCATTCTTGGACTTCAGTGTTGACAAGAGTGTAGCATCTACTGGCTGCACCTGAGGGGGTTAAATAGTTAAAATGCAATATCCATGAGTTATATAGGTTCAGTTAGTACCATGATCTGTTTATGACTCCTCATTATTACCATGGCTTGGGCAACCACTGGTATGGTGAAAGATCCAGGCAGGTAGTCTAGACATATTCTGGAGTCCACGCTGAGCTTGAGAGCCAGGCCTTTCTTTGGAATGGTGAATATCTCTCTTTGCAAACGAGACAAGACTGCAAACACACCAAGAGTGTATACCCTCACCTCTGCGAATGAACCCTGAAAGAAAATGCACAGACCGTAAGCAACTAAAGTTACTGATTTTATATGAATTATGCTGCATTTGATTTTAAAGACATACTTGAATGCACGAATGGCAGACAGTATGAAACCATGATATTTTATGTTTTGTAAACATGCATTCTGGTCAGACGAATCAGTTTTCCAATGGACCATTCAGATTTTATCAGCAAAAAGTCTAAAAGCCGGGGTCTGTCATGGTACGGGGTTGTGTCAGTGCCCTTGGCAAAGGTCATTTACACTTCAGTGATGGTAGCATTAATGTATAAGAGTACAATGAGACTTTAGAGAAACATAAACTGCCTTCAAGACATTTTACAGGGACGTCCATGCATTATTCTGCAATACAATGCAAAACCACATGGTACACACATTAAAAAGACATGGCTGCAGAAGAAGAGGGTACGGGTACGGGACTGGCCCGCCTGACTTGTCCCCAACAAAGAATGCGTAGATAATTTTGAAATGAAAATTTGCATACCTTGAGATGAGTTTGCAGGAAGAATGGGACTAAATAACACCTGAAACACTTCATCATCTCTTGGTATCCTTGGTGCCAAACGACTTTTTAGTGTTGTGAGAAAGATTGGCAACATTACAAAGTGGTAAATGCTTTGCTGCAACAACTTTTTTGGAATGTGTTGCAGGCCTGAATTGCAGTGATGGATGTTTATTAACAAATGAAATGAAGTTGACCAGACGAAACAGGAAATATCTTGAGTTCATACTTTCGGCACTGAAATAAAAGTCCAAGTAAATGTAAGAAACAATGTGTTTATTTTTTTATTTGCATTTTCCACACTGTCCAAACTTTTCTGATTTAGGGTTGAAGAATGCAATCAAGAGTTATTCAACTCTCTGGAAACCCCGGACCCAGTGGCAAAAATGTCATTTAATAAATATGTGCTTGTTGTCCAGCGGCTTGTTACAATTGGTAAACATAGATCGGCCACTGCATCTGATACCTAATGTCTCTCTAAAGGATCTATTCAGGGTTCCCTTCTTTTCACTATTTACATGTCCAACATATCCAATGTTAAGAAGACCACATACATATCAGACCAAATATACCTCTATGTTTCCTGGCAGTACGCATCCAACTGAGCTTCTAGTAGTTATGGCTAAGACCCACATCAAAAAAACATCTAATATCACTAAAAATGTGTGTGGGGGGTGTAAATGTCGTTTTGAGTTCTACAACTGCCCTTAGGTGGGTGGTGCAATGGATTAAAGCGTTAACCCACCACCACAGTGACCCAGTTTTAGGTCTCATTGGTTCCTTTCAGGCAGGTTGGGTGTTACATACATTATTGGAGTCTCATCCAAGACACCCAACCTGCCTGAAAGGAACCAATGAGACCTAAAACTGGGTCACTGTGGTGGTGGGTTAACGCTTTAATCCATTGCACTGCCCTTAGGTGGGTGGTGCATTATTGGAGTCTCATCCAAGACACCCTTATGCCTGTGCCCCGTGTCCTTTGATGGCCTCCATCTGACCCTAACTGGGATAAAAATAAAAATCCCTGCCCTTACACTATACATGTGAGAGTCAGCAAGTTCTACCTTCTTTCTCATTACAGGAACATGTCATAATCGTTGCTTGTAGTAACTGCAAATGCTGTGGATAGATTTGGTTAAACCATTTCCATCAATATTTGAAGTGCTAATCTATCTACGTAATGTGTTACCACAGACCCTTTGACCTCCGTAGATGCCTTCAGTAGCTACAGGAGTGACATAGCTGACCCGCTGCTTTTGGTCCACCAGCTTCACCGTGATCTCACGATAATTCAGACGGTGACAGGTAAGAAATGGCAAAGCTACAGTGAGTGGGAAGGGACACTTAATGTCGCCGGAGTGTTCAAGCCTGAGCACTCTGCTCAGCAGCTCCTCTGATCCAGACACCATGAGAGCACTGAGACCATCCACTACCTTACATGTGATGAGCTTTGTAAGTTCCAGTGGGATGGATACATAGCAAAGTATTTTGGAGGAAGATATTGCTGAATCCTTTAAGCTGTGGAAAGAAGGTAAAAGGAATAAGTTTATCTACTGCTTTGATTAATGTTTAGATTTGTTTAATCCATTACACAGCATCTAGCTCTTTAAAACTGGAGTTAATTGGTAAGCAAGGGTGTATGGAAACTTTTAAGGACATCTGTTCAAAAGTATAAGGCCACCATTACAATATCATTGTTTTAGCAATGGTATAATGGCCATATATGACTCGAAAATTGATTTGGATAGAGTTACAGTGGTGCTTGAAAGTTTGTGAACCCTTTAGAATTTTCCTTTGTTCTGCATAAATATGACCTAAAACATCATCAGATTTTCACACAAGTTCTAAAATTAGATAAAGCGAACCCAGTTAAACAAATGACACAAAAATATTATACTTGGCCATAGTGAGTGGCAAAAGTATGTGAACCTTTGCTTTCAGTATCTGCTGTGCGATAACTCCAACTAAACGTTTC
Source organism: Ancistrus triradiatus (assembly GCA_025084515.1). Classification (NCBI taxonomy): domain Eukaryota; kingdom Metazoa; phylum Chordata; class Actinopteri; order Siluriformes; family Loricariidae; genus Ancistrus; species Ancistrus triradiatus. Next base: position 238,649 of record JAJAGP010000105.1, on the reverse strand, counting down.
CTGTAACTGTTGATCAGTCCTGCTCACCGGCTTGGAGGAATTTTAGCCCATTCCTCCATACAGAACAGCTTCAGCTCTGGGATGTTGGTGGGTTTCCTCACATAAACCACTGATTGAAAACACCTGACTCTAATTTCACCTTCAAATGAACTGCTAAGCCTAGATGTTCACATACTTTTGTAATATTGGATCATTTTCCTCAATAAATAAATGACCAAGTATAATATTTTTGTGTCATTTGTTTAACTGGGTTCTCTTTATCTACTGTTAGGACTTGTGTGAAAATCTGATGATGTTGTAGGTCATATTTATGCAGAAATATAGAAAATTCTAAAGGGTTCACAAACTTTCAAGCACCAATGTGAGTACACAGAACATTCTTCCAGTATAGACAAAATATATTTAAAATGTCAATTATGCAATATCCCCCAATACGAGTTAAGTCGCTTTTAATTTGAAAAACACAATTGGATGAATTTCATTAAGGGCTTAAGATGCTGGGTTATCCTAACCATTTATTATTCCTTGCCTTTTTTATTTGACCTAGTCCTAGTCAGGATCGAGGTGGGTTCCAGAGGTTATCCTATGGAGTGCAGGTGAGCATTTAACTTGAACGGGGTGCCAGTCCATTGCAGGGCTGGGCGTGAGTTGCTGTTACAGCATCCCTTTAGATGTGGCCTTCTGTTTTCCCACTGTGCAAATGGAGATATGTTATGTAATTGGATAGATAAGTCCTCTTCAAGGAGTCTGTTAATTGGGTTCTTCTATTCATGAGCTCACAGAAATTGTTTATTGTTTCTTTAATTGATAGGAGTGAGATCAGTGCTCCTTTTGAGTCCTGCCTATAGGTAATGTGGCTTATACAGTAGGGCGAAAAAGTATTTAGTCAGCCACTGACTAAACAAACATTTCCTGTAAGTCTTCACCGGGTTTGCACACACTGTAGCTGGTATTTTGTCCCATTCCTCCATGCAGATCTCCTCTAGAGCAGTGATGTTTTGGGGCTGTTGCTGGGCAACACGGACTTTCAACTCCCTCCACAAATTTTCTATGGGGTTGAGGTCTGGAGTTGAGGTCTGGAGTTGAGTTTTTACATGATATTCTCCCAATCCTCTTCTGGATCATCCATATGCTTTCTGGGAAACTTCGGATGGACCTGGACATGTACTGGCTTAAGCGGGGGACACGCCTGGCATTGCAGGATCTGAGTCCCTCTCGGCGTAGTGTGTTACTGATGGTAGCCTTTGTTACTTTGGTCCCAGCTCTCTGCAGGTCATTCATCGGGTCCCTCCATGTAGTTCTGGGATTTTTACTCACCGTTCTCATGATTATTTTGACCCCACGGGATGAGATCTTGCGTGGGACCTCAGATCGAGGGAGATTATCAATGGTCTTGTATGTCTTCCATTTTATTGGCCATGATTGAGTTTGGAGTCTGACTGTTTGAGGCTGAAAACGAGGTCAAACAGGTGCCACTAATACAGGTAATGAGTGGAGGACAGGTCTGTGAGAGCCAGAAATCTTGCTTGTTTGTGGGTGACCAAATACTTATTCTCCACCATGATTTATAAATAATCTCTTTAAAAATCCTACAATGTGATTTCCTGGATTTTTTTTTCTCATTTGTCTCTCATAGTTGAAGTGTACCTATGATGAAAATTACAGACCTCTCTCATCTTTCTAAGTAGGAGAACTTGCACAATCATTGGCTGACTAAATAAACAACAACAACAAAAACAAAAGATACATTACCCTACTGTGGTCCAGTTGTGTGTCCAGCTCACACATTCACCCTCATTCACTGCTTTGACCTTTTCAGACTTTTCTTCTTCACCATCCTGTATTGGTGCGGTCTTCACCTCCCCACTGACCTCACTACAAGGCCCTTCATCATAGTTTCTGGGGCCTTTTAGCAGACTGCACTGAAAGGTACCTTCTTCCAGTATGTCTTTTCCTCGTCCAAGGACAACTGGGCTTTCATTACACACTTCATTTGAGCTGTTCTGGCCTGTTTTCCTCTCACAGGTACCAAGACTGTCTGCTTTCAGTCTGTTTTGAATGGCTGACTGGCATATGTAAGAGGCACATTCTGGACTGTGAAGGTCACAGTGATGTTCAGAAAATGTATCTGGATGAACCATCCTATCCTGATGTATTGCGTTTGACTGAACCTCAAGGTTTCCCCTCGTTGTCTCAGTTTTGGCATTTGTAATCTCTAATTTGGTTAGAATGGTGATTACTCTGTCAGATTTGCTTGTGATTGAAGAGAGCTTCTTCTCTATGCTGTGCAGATCATCCAGTACACTGAGAATGGTGTCAGTGATACAGACGTGCCTGTCAATAGCACGTTCTCCAGTAATTCCTGAAGAGAAATTGAATAGAAGTTTTGTTTTTACCATGCAATTTCTGAAAAAATAAATGGACTACTCCCCTATTTTAATACAATATCGACCTACTATATTTACAGTATATTAGAAACCAAAGACAAAAATTTGAGAATAGTAATACCTAGTGCATGTCTCTAAAGTGCCCCTAGTGTGTGAGAGTAGGTGCCCTACAATGGATTAGCGCCCTTGTCTGGTGTTGTTCCTGCCTTGCACCCTATGTCAGTGACTAGGCTCTCTCGCGACCCTGTCCAGGATCAAGCAGATAAGAAAGTGAATAAATGAATGAATACCTAACATATTAGACCTCTTGTACCACTCAATTATTTATTCTTAACTAATTTATCATACAGCTGCTGTGAACCAGAGGTAGGAGCCAGCTGATGGAAACAGCAGCTCATTTCTCAACTGCTCTTTCAGCAGCTGGCTCTTACTGCCAAGCCACAGGAGCTGCCAGTCCATACTTACAATCTGTATTGATTCCCCTTAACAGCTACTCTTAGGCTGCAATTTGAGTCTGTTCTTAGCACTGAGAAATTCAGCCATTTCCAATTTCCAGCCTGGGGACCAAAAGTGGCTTGCAGCTTCTCGCTTTTCGAATTTTTGGTGGGCCACAATATATTGCAATTTATTTTTGCTTACCCTAGATTGGCACCACTATGCTACTGTAAACAAACCATGTGCAGCAGTATACTGGCTATGCAGAACATCTCAGATTAGTGTAGCTGCATTTATTTACAGTGGTGCTTGAAAGTTTGTGAACCCTTTAGATATTTCTATATTTCTGCATAAAGATTACCTAAAATATCAGATTTTCACACAAGTCCTAAAAGTAGATAAAGAGAACCCAGTTAAACAACAGAGACAAAAATATTATACTTGGTCATTTATTTATTGAGGAAAATGATCCAATATTACATATTAGTGAGTGGCAAAAGTATGTGAAACCTCTAGGATTAGCAGTTAATTTGAAGGTGAAATTAGAGTCAGGTGTGTTCAATCAATGGGATGACAATCAGGTGTGAGGGATCTATCAAAGTCTGCTCTTCACAACACGTTTTGTGGAAGTGTATCATGGCACAAACAAAGGTGATTTCTGAGGATCTTTCAGAAAAAGAGGTGTTGATGCTCATCAGGCTGGAAAAGGTTACAAAACCATCTCTAAAGAGTTTGGACTCCACCAATCCACAGTCAGACAGATTGTGTACAAATGGAGGAAATTCAAGACCATTGTTACCCTCCCCAGGCGTGGTCGACCAACAAAGATCACTCCAAGAGCAAGGTGTGTAATAGTTGGCGAGGTCACAAAAGACCCAGGGTAACTTCTAAGCAACTGAAGGCCCCTCTCACATTGGCTAATGTTAATGTTCAGGAGTCCACCATCAGAAGAACACTGAACAACAATGGTGTGCATGGCAGGGTTGCAAGGAGAAAGCCACTGCTCTCCAAAAAGAACATTGCTGCTCATCTGCAGTTTGCTAAAGATCACATGGACAAGCCAGAAGGCTACTGGAAGAATGTTTTGTGGATGGATGAGACTTTTTGGTTTAAAATAAAATCGTTATGTTTGGAGAAATTCCATTATAAGAACCTTATCCCATCTGTGAAACATGGTGGTGGTAGCATCATGGGCCTGTTTTGCTGCATCTTTGCTTCCAGGAAACCCACCGACATCCCAGAACTGAAGCTGTTCTGTACGGAGGAATGGGCTAAAATTCCTCCAAGCCGGTGTGCAGGACTGATCCACAGTTACAGGAAACGTTTAGCTGCAGTTATTGCTGCACAGGGGGGTCACAGCAGATACTGAAAGCAAAGGTTCACATACTTTTGCCACTCACTAATATGTAATATTGGATCCCTCAATAAACAAATAACCAGGTATAATATTTTTGTCTCATTTGTTTAACTGGGTTCTCTTTATCTACTTTTAGGACTTGTGTGAAAATCTGATGATGGTTTAGGTCATATTTATGCAGAAAAATAGAAAATTCTAAAGGGTTCACAAACTTTCAAGCGCAACTGTACATGCCTTCTCATTTAATCACAGTTAAAAAATGTTGTGGCTTAAAAAATAAGTTTTAAGAAACAGTTGCATGTTTAAATATTAATTTTTTTTTTAAAGAATCCAGTTTCACTATTGAACTTTTTAAAATCAAATGTGTATCCTACAAACATTTAAAAGATCCAGTTTCATACTTATATGTTGAGAAATAACTAAAATATATTCAACCCTATATCAGAAAAAAGTTTAGATGGTATGGAACATACAAAAACAAAAACAAACAAAAAACAAAACAAAACAACAACAAAAAAAGTGTTCCTTACATATACTTTGTTTTTTATTTCATTTTCTCCAGTATGAACACAATATATTTCATGGTTTCTTCCTTGTTTGGAAGCAATGGATGCCGTATGCTCTGGACCAAACACAAAACTGACCATCAAGAGCAATAAGTCCAAAAGCCAGGCTCTGTCATGGTATGGCAAAGGTCACTTACAATTCTGAAATGACGGCATTAGTGCAGAAAAGTACATTAAGATTTACTGAAATCTGTAAATCTCTTCCAATCTTCCTTTTTAACCATTTCAATAACATTCTCATGCATTTGTTGACAGCCTGTAGATCCTCTGCTCACGGACACCTATTGACATCACCTGTTTGAAATCAATCAATCAATTTAATTTTGTTTTACCTAATTACTAGCCCTAAATTGTTCTCGTCCAAACTTTTATTGGAATGTGTTGCAGGCATGAAATGCAAGACTGAATGTATATTAACAAATTAAATAAAGTTGACCAGACAAAACATGAAATATTCTGGGTTCATACTGTCTGCAATGAAATAAAAGTCAAAGTAATCGTAAGGAGCACTGCGTTTTTGTTTTAATTATTATTATTTACATTCTCCATACCATCACAAATTTTTCTCATTTGGGGTTGTATTCTATTTGCTTTTTCATGTTTTTTAAATTAGTAATTACTAGGACTATCACAGTTAACAGATTAATGAAATAACATTTTAATACAGTTGATCAATTTTTCTGATCAACTGATCTGCTTGACCCAGTGAAGAACCTGTAGCTATGAGCTGTATCCAAATTGGCCCCATGTTCAATACTCCCTGCATTATACATACTGTATTGATCAGCCTGCAAGAAACAGATTGGTATGGGTGGTAAACAAATTTGGACACTTTCTTATATGCCTCGCTCATTCCTGTGCGACTGCAAATTCTGTTACATAATCACACTTAACACACTCCCTCGCAATGAAATCCTGTGATGCAGCAAATAAGATAAGAAATGATGAAAATAATGTAGTGAATTATTAAAAATGATAGAGAGACTGTGGTAGCCTAGCGGTTAAGGGATCAAAAGGGCCAGGGTTCAAATCCCACCTCTGCCAAGCTGCCACTGTTGGGTCCTTGAGCAGGGTTCTTAAATCACAATTGTAATTGCTAATATTGTATCAGATCTAAGTGGCTCTGGATATGGGCATCTGCTAAAGGCCTAGATGTAGATGTAAAATCTAATCAAGTATTCTGTTATCATGTTGTCGTTTTAAAGGAAAAACTATTCTTTAGGGTCAAATGGAGGCAAGCCCAAATATCGTCTGACAACCCAAATTACTGGATACTTTGTGGTAACCAGCCATCTGCCATTTGGAGTGGTAATGTCCTGCCCACAACGCAAACAATTCGGACACCATTTGAGAAACCTGATCATTTTCTTGTCTGTGGGAATCAGATATGACACAAATGTTAGAGGTTTTCTTTAAAAAAATACAAGTGCTCATTAAAATCCAAGACTTGATTCTCTTACCCACTGTTTGAGTCTCTTGCTTTGGAAAGATGCGACCATGATTTGCATCCTTGTGTCGCCTTTTGAGGGAGTGTACAGTTGTGCTCAAAGCCTCTCTTAAGAAGCCTGCTTTGTGTGTGTGCAGTGCACCCCACTCCCTCAAGAGAGAGAAAATCTTAAGGACTGCTGAATTTTCATGCCCAGGAGGATACAGTGTATCCTGGGGAAGCTCTGATCCAGGTCCTTCTGCATCACTGACTCTCTCTGAAAGTAATAGTCCTTGTAGAGTCTGGGCTGTATCATGCAGTAAGGTTAGAAGTTTGTCCTCAGGACACGATCCAAAATGAAGATCTGCCCCCATAATTCTTCTGTTTTTTTCCCTTTTTGTCAAAGTCTATAACTAGAAGTCAATTACCTTACAGTTACGGTTATTGCGGACCAAGAAAAGAGAACTGAAGTGCTACTCAGGGTCTGTGCTTCTGTTTCCACCTTCCCCTTTTCTTGCTCTCAAACCTGGCAGTATTTACAGATATGGTGCAATAAAAAGGTGTCCATGGCAATAAGAAGGTGTGCCCAAACAGGGTCCTTGGCAACTGAGGACCCTAAAGAAGAGTAATGTGCCTGCTTATGAATGGTGTCTGCTCCAGTGGGCCCTTTTTAACCTTTATGAGACATTTACTGCTCTTCCTCTTTTTCCGTCTCATACATACAAACATGCACACAGGATTAGAATATTCAAATCTAAATTATATTTAAAAGGGGACACAGAATACATTAACTTGTTAACGAATATTCAAATGTCAACTGCAGCTGTGGTGTATTGACATGATAAGAAATTTCTAAATTCAGTAATAATGGAGGTCTGTGAGCAGTTGTTTGTATCAAACACATTTTAGCCCATTAATCCATTCAGAACAACTTCAGCTCTGGGATGTTGGTGGGTTTCCTCACATTAACTGCTTGCTTCAGGTCCTTCCACAACATTTTGATTGGATTAATTTCAGGACTTTGACTTGGCCATTCCAAAACATAAACTTTATTCTTCTTTAACCATTCTTTGGTAGAACGACTTGTGTGCTTAGGGCCGTTGTCTTGCTGCATGACCCACCTTCTCTTGAGATTCAGTTCATGGACAGATGTCCAGACATTTTCCTGCAGAATTCTTTGATATAATTCAGAATTCATTGTTCCATCAATGATGGCAAGCCGTCCTGGCCCAGATGCAGCAAAACAGGCCCAAACCATGATACTACCACCACCATGTTTCACAGATGGGATAAGGTTCTTATGCTGGAATGCAGTGTTTTTCTTTCTCCGAACATAACGCTTTTCTTTTAAACCAAAAGGTTCTATTTTGGTCTCATCCGTCCAGAAAACATTCTTCCAGTAGCCTTCTGGCTTGTCCACGTAATCTTTAGCAAACTGCAGATGAGCAGCCATGTTCTTTTTGGAGAGCAGTGGCTTTCTCCTTGCAACCCTGCCATGCACACCATTGTTGTTCAGTGTTCTTCTGATGGTGGACTCATGAACATTAAACATTAGCCAATGTGAGAGAGGCCTTCAGTTTGCTCAGAAGTTACCCTGGGGTCCTTTGTGACCTCACCAACTATTATACGCCTTGCTCTTGGAGTGATCTTTGTTGGGTCGACCACACTCCTGGGGAGGGTAACAATGGTCTTGAAATTTTCCTCCATTTGTACACAATCTGTCTGACTGTGGATTGGTGGAGTGCCAAACTCTTTAGAGATGGTTTTGTAACCTTTTCCAGCCTGATGAGAGCATCAACAACTCTTTTTCTGAGGTCCTCAGGAATCTCCTTTGTTCGTACCAGATACACTTCCACAAACATGTGTTGTGAAGAGCAGACTTTTGATAGATCCCTGTTCTTTAAATAAAACAGGGTGCCCACTCACACCTGATTGTCATCCAAATTGATTGAAAACACCTGACTCTAATTTCACCTTCAAATTAAACAAAATTACTTTTGCCACTCACTATAATGTGTAATATTGGATCATTTCCCTCAATAAATAAATGACCAAGTATAATATTTTTTGTCTCATTTGTTTAACTGGGTTCTCTTTATCTACTTTTAGGACTTGTGTGAAAAATCTGATGATATTGTTTTCAGTCATATTTATGCAGAGATATAGAAAATTCTAAAAGGGTTCACAAACTTTCAAGCACCATTGTAAATGTGACAAAATGGTAAGAGTGCACTACCAGTGTAACACATTACACACAGTGAAGTGTCTGCTACCACTCAACACATTTGAAAAATAAATGCTTAGAAATGCTGAATTCAGAGTACTGTACAAACCACCAAACCCATACGTACTGAATTAAAATGGCTGTATCTGCAAAAAGTACTTGTTAGTGACGCAATAAAGTTTAGATAAAAACAGATAATCTTTGTGTGTCTGAATCACTAGAACGACTGGGGGAAATATAATTATGCACATGCTCTGCGGAGCCAAAAACAGTCAAAAGAAGGCAGACGGAGGCACCAATATGTTTAGTAACATGAAAACACAGTACAAGTCCAAACCCTTGGAAAAACACAAAGTCTGAATAAAGCAAATCTCCTAGAAGAACACACAGTATATGACTGATAGCACACATCTTATTATAATAAGTGCTATTAATTATGATTAAGATTTGCTATTATAATTCTCTCTGCTCTCCCACTGAGATGCAGCAGATCACTTGCATACATAGGGGGTGTATGCTGGTCACATGACTGAAAACGATAACATGTCCTTTACCTCTCACAATATTGTTTTATTGCAATAATTTGTTTAATGTACATACATCATCTCTCTTCTTCTTCTTCTTCTTCTTCTTCTTCTTTCGGCTTCTCCTTTATCAGGGGTCGCCACAGCGAGTTTAAAAGTTTCACCTCTCCCTGTTCCTCCACGTCCTCTACTCTCAACCCAACTCCCTGCATATCTTCATTCACCACAAACCATGTAACTCCTCTTTGGTCTTCCTCTCCGTCTCTTGCCTGGCAGCTCCATCTCCAACATCCCCTCCTACCAATATATCCACTATCCCCTCCTTCTGCACATGTCCCAAACCATCTCAGTCTTCCCTCTCGGATTTTGTCTCCCAATTTTCCAACCTGTGCTGTCCCTCTGATGATCTCATTCCTAATCCTGTCCACCCCTAGACACTCCTAAAGAGAACCTCAACATCTTAAGTTCCTGCCACCTCCAGCTCTGCTTTCCTGTCTCTTTGTCAGTGCCACTGTCTCTAAGCCATACAACAAGGCTGGTCTCACTACTCTCTTATAAATCTTTCCTTTCACTTTTGCTGCGACCCTTTTGTCACACAGCACTCCTGACACTCTTTCTCCACTTCTCCACCCCACTCCATCCTGCCTGCACCCTCTTTCTTTACCCCTTCCTTTCCACACTCCCCATTTTCCCTTGGACAGTTGATCCCATGTACATCATCTCCCAAGCCTATTAATAACATTTTGTTATCTCTGCTTTACCAACCTGTAATGTCTACTGTGGCCTCCTGCAGTGAATCCTCTCATTTGGATCAAGTCAAGTCAAGTCAAGTCAGATTTATTTATATAGCGCTTTTTACAATGGAGCATTGTCTCAAAGCAACTTTACAAGTTTAGATTATCTCCTAACGAACTATAAACTACGTCCAATCCCAAATTGAGAAGCCTAGGGCGACAGTGGCAAGGAAAAACTCCCTAGTTTTCTAGGAAGAAACCTTGGGAGGACCAAGACTCAAAAAAGGGACCCAACCTCCTTGGGCGGCGTAGATGATAAATCTAAGAGCGAAAACTAAAGTCATGGAGTCCAAAGTTAAAATGAAATGTGAAGTATGCACATCAACATTAAGTGGCCCGGGGTTATGATGGGGCTGGAGCTGATGACGGAAGCAGCTTTCAGTGGAGCTACAGCAGATGAACATCATGTGTGGGGCTGGAACTGCCGGAACACAGCTCGGAGAGAAAACAGAAAAATGTAATTAGTTATTGATTAAGAGCACAGTGTCTATTAACAATCACTGTGATGCCATGTGTAGCATGAGACCCCCCGGCAGCATTAGCTATAGCAGCATAGCTAGAAAGAGGAGAACTGGTAGGGAAACACGCCAAGAGGGATCACATGAGACATTGGCAAAACTCCACGGGAGCAGAAGACACAGCAACCCAACGTCTCTGATCACCATAAGACTCTTTGACTATGAACCCCCAGCTCTGCCCTTATTCTAAGGCAAGGATGCACGAGTCAAGATCACGAGGACCGAAGCCCAGTTCAGCCAGACCGCCCACTCGACACTCCTGGCTAGATCCCGGCTGGATCAGACACTTCTACTTTTCCTTGACTATTAACTCTTACAGTTCAAATGTCAGGACTTTTTACATACAAATAATGACTTATTATTCACAGATACTGATTTGAAAGACTCTGTTTATTAATTAAGCTAGTATTTCTTTCACAAGCAGAGGAGGATGAGTTCCACGTTTCAGCCTGGTTAACCTTTCTTAAGCCTCTCTTCCTCATTTTTTCCTTCACACTCTCACCTCTGTCTTACTCATTTCAGGTGTAGACTTGGCTTTTGAGGCAATGCCTGAAATGATGAGTTAACAGGTTTGCCTTTTCTCTGTACATGTGCTGGATAGAGATTAGGCTGATAAACACTGGAGTATTCCTCTGAGCTTTATAGGCTGTAAGCAGAACGGCAGTGCTTGGCTTTCTCACTCTAGTGCTTTCTGTATTCACCCAATCTTTTCTCGATATGGCCTGAACACAGCGACCCACACCTTCAGCAACCATTGAGCCAATTACTTTGGGACTGGGCTACCACAGACATCTATTAATGCCCAACCACTGAGGAAATGTGGAGCTTCCAGTTCCATAAACTGAGTGAATAATTCATGGGCAGAGGGAAAGTCAGCTTGCTAAGGTTCCAGTATGTTGTGTAAAGGCTCATGTGCTGGCAGGCGCTGTAATAGCTCAGCATGTGTCAATTTACAGTCTGTCACACAGAAATGACTGCCAGGATTGGATCTGAGTGAGGCAGATTTGCCGATGACAAATATGCCCGTACATGCATGAAAAACACACACACAGTCTTGGTAATCGTACATTTATGGGGACTTTCCAAGGTCAAAAATATCATATGTTCCTATTCTTCAGGGGAAATATGGACACAAACCATAATATTAGTATATAAAGTATAGAAATATTAGTATATTTATTCACTTATTTATATCACATTTTAACTGTGTATCACAATAGGTAAATATTGCTAAACCCAACCTTAGTAACCAAAAACTAGTTTTTCTAATTGCTATTTTGAGGACATTCCATCCTCAGAAGGACCAAGTCCATATGCAATCAATGCTGTATTAGGACTATTGCTCACTTCTACTGCGTCTGGGCCATTCTGTTAAACAGCCTTAACAGCGTAGCAGTCGTTATACACTGTCCGGACAAAAAGAAAGGTCACCACCTGGATTTAACTAAGGAAATAGTTAAATAGTTAAAAAAGAGCCTCCCATCGGATAATCACTGCATTGGTGATTATGTTTCAGCTGGCAACAAGTTCTCTAACCCTGACTGATGCAGTGAGTAGCTTCTCATTTGTTAAACAGCCATGTCAAAGACACATCCTGTGGTCATGGAAAAGATGTTCATCAGATTCAGAAGGGTCAAATTGTGAAAGAGTGGTTCAGGAGCATGAGCCATCATTTTCACACATGGATTGGCCACCACAGAGTCCAGACCTGAACCCCATTGAGAATCTTTGGGATGTGCTGGAGAAGACTTTGTGCAGTGGAACAAATCAAGATCTTGTGGGAAAAATGAATGAAACTCGGGACAGAAATAAATGTTGTGGCGTTGCAGAAGCTTGTGGAAACGATGCCACAGCGAATGCGTGCCGTGACCAAAGCTAAGGCGGTCCAACCAAATATTAGTGTGTGACCTTTTCTTTGGCCAGGAAGTGTATATTTTTGATGCATTAGATTCAAAGTGTCTTTTGACTTTTAAGTCATTCTGCAAGAGTGCAAAAACTTTGTCTGTGATTCTGGGTCGGCAGGAGAGGTCAAAAGCGTGTAATAGAATTCACGGGTCACATCCAGCCTCACCTTCCTCAGAAATGCCCAATAATGTATCTTTGTGATGCTCTGAGCTTTGTAGGCCATAAGCAGCAGAACCTTAACCTTAACTGCTACTGAGGTAGCCTAGTGGTTAAGATACTGGACTATGGACCATTAGGTCCAGGGTTCAAATAACAACTTTGCCAAGCTGCCTTAACTCACAATTGCATGGATTTTAAGACTGTATCAGCTGTAAGCCGATCTGGAAAAGAGCTTCTGCTAAATGACAAAAATATAAATGCTTGACCTGGCTGCAAAGCGTTGCCAGGTACCTGCGTCGCTGCTTTGGTGAGCTCTTGTTTTTCTTCAGTTCTCAAATTTTCAATGTATGAGTAATCTCATGTGTGGCATGGTGGTGTAGTGGTTAGCGCAGATTTGGTGCAAACAACATGAACACATGGATCCATCCTGCCTTGAAACAGTGGTTCAGTTTGGTGCTGGTGTAATTTTGCTGGGGATATTTTCCTGACACACTTTGGGGCCCTTAATACCAACTGAGCAACATCTAAACACCACAGCCTATCTGAATACTGTTGCTAATCATGTCCATGCCTTTATGACCACATCTTCTGATGGCTACTTAAAGAAAGATAATGTGGCATGTCAAGCTCAAATCATCTCAAACTGAAACATGACAGTGAGTTCACTGTCCTCAAATGGGCTCTACAGTCACCACATCTCAGTCCAATAGAGCACCTTTGGGATGTGGTGGAATGGGAGATTCGTATCATGAAGGCAAAAGGGGGTCCAACCCGGTCTACAGTGGGGCAAAAAAGTATTTAGTCACCCACTGATTGTGCAAGTTCTCCTACTTAGAAAGATGAGAGAGGTCTGTAATTTTCATCATAAGTACACTTCAACTATGAGAGACAAAAGGACAAAAAAAAATCCAGGAAATGACATTGTAGGATTTTTAAAGAATTTAATTGTAAATTATGGTGAAAAATAAGTATTTGGTCACCCACAAACAAGCAAGATTTCTGGCTCTCACAAACCTGTAACTTCTTCTTTAAAAAGATCTTCTGTCCTCCACTCATTTCCTGTATTAATGGCACCTGTTTGACCTGGTTATCTGTATAAAAGACACCTGTCCACAGCCTCAAACAGTCAGACTTCAAACTCAACCATGGTCAAGACCAAAGAGCTGTCTAAGGACACCAGGAAGAAAATTGTAGACCTGCACCAGGCTGGGAAGAATGAATCTACAATAGGCAAGCAGATTGGTGTGAATAAATCAACTGTGGAAGCACTGTTGTAAGACATAGAAGACCATTGATAATCTCCATCAATCTGGGGCTCCATGCAAGATCTTGTCCCGTCGGGTCAAAATGATCATGAGAACGATGAGCAAAAATCCCAGAACTACATGGAGGGACCTGATGAATGACCTGCAGAGAGCTGGGACCAACGTACCAAGGCTACCATCAGTAACACACTACGCCAAGAGGGACTCAGATCCTGCAGTGCCAGGCGTGTCCCCCTGCTTAAGCCAGTACATGTCCAGGCCCGTCTGAAGTTTGCCAGACAGCATATGGATGATCCAGAAGAGGATTGGGAGAATATCATGTGGTCAGATGAAACCAAAATAAAACTTTTTGGTAAAAACTCAACTCGCCGTGTTTGGAGGAAGAAGAATTCTGAGTTGCGCCATACCTACAGTGCAGCATGGGGGTGGAAACATCATGCTTTGGGGCTGATTTTCTGCAAAGGGGACAGGATGGCTGATCCGTGTTAAGGGAAGAATGAACGGAGCCATGTATCGTGAGATTTTAAGCCAAAACCTCCTTCCATCAGTGAGAGCATTGAAGATGGAACGTGGCTGGGTTTTCCAGCATGACAATAATCCCATACACACCTCTCGGGCAACGAAGGAGTGGCTCCGTAAAAAGCATTTCAAGGTCCTGGAGTGGCCTAGCCAGTCTCCAGACCTCAGCCCCATAGAAAAATTTGTGGAGGGAGTTGAAAGTCCGTGTTGCCCCAAAACATCAACTCATTTTGTCTCTCATAGTTGAAGTGTACCTATGATGAAAATTACAGACCTCTCTCATCTTTCTAAGAAGGAGAACTTGCACAATCAGTGGCTGACTAAATACTTTTTTGTCCCACTGTATATAGACAGAAAAGTTTAAATGGCAATATAAAAAAAATTAATGAAGGAAGGTGTGGAAACAATAAAGGTCTGGGTCCTGTCATACAGTATATCTATTAAATGTAACTTAAAAGACTATATACCAAAAAATAAACTTTATTTAGCTGAAAATTCTGAAAAGTAAAAATTGTATTTAATTATAAGCTAATTTCAGGGACTAATAATACAAAGAAACTGAAATAGAAACAAGCTGTAACATCATGCCTAGTGGTGCACATTTTATTACTTATTTTTCTTCTGCCAGCACACATAACTGTGCATGTTGGTGCATGAAAAATTGGAAGCACTGACCTTTTACCTAAGACACACCAGTGTTGGTCTTCACTTGCTCGGAAAAGTTTACGATCAAGAATCACTTGTTAAAGATGGAGACACAGTTTAATACCTTTTAATACTTAAAGGAATGATGTAAACAACAGTGTTAATTAACAAATATAAGTGTTCTAGGGTTTCGTCACAAAATCTGGGCACCTGTGATGAAATTACAGTGGTGCTTAAACGTTTCTGAACCCTTTAGACTGAAAATGATGTGACCCAGACTTTCACACAAAATCCTAACAGCAGACCAACTGAACTCAATTCAACAAGTGAGACAAAAATATTATACTCGGCCATTTATTTATTGAGGAAAATGATCCAATATTACATATCTGTGAGTGGCAAAAGTATGTGAACCACTAGGATTAGCAGTTAAGTTGAAGGTGTAATTACAGTCAGGTGTTCTCAATCACTGGGATGACAATCAGGTGCCAGGTACGTTTAACAGAAATCTATCAATCTATCTATCTGAGCTTCACAAAACGTTTGTGGAAGTGTATTGCGGCACAAACAAAGGACATTTCTGAGGACCTCAGAAAACAATTGTTGATGCTCATCAGACTGAAAAAGGTATCAAAACCATGTCTAAAGAGTTGAGTAAAGAGCAAGAGTACTCCATCAATCCACAGTCAGACAGATTTGTGATGTGCGAAAAACTTTTGCTATAAAAATGCATGTCTGGTACTTCAAGACAGTTTATTTTGTTTACATTTTATGAAAAGTTGTAATAAAACATTTATGGTTTTGTTCAACACGTGTTTCTAAATGTGTCTAAACAGGCACTAGCATAACATTGGAAATGTCTCCATCGTGTGGTACGCTGTGACATTGCAACCATACAGGCAGAGAATTCACACAATTTAGAAAATAGTTTTATTCCCAGTTTTTTGAACGCACTGATTTAAGTTTTAGTTTACGTGATCTTAGTTCTGTATTAGGCTTTTGTTATGCTGGAAGAAACTTGTATTACCAGAGCTGTTAATATGTTCCTGTATTTTAATGAGCGCTGATGGCGGGTTTTGCTACTGCAGTATGTGTAGCCTGAGGTGACAGTAACACCCAGCACCGCACACACGCTTTATTTTAGAGGCCTCTACAGGCTGTTAGGCTTCCTGTTCAACTTAATAAGTACATGGAAAAAAATACACTCGTTCTACACAGTTGAGTACTACTGAAATGAGGTGGACACGTTTTAAAATCATGTGTATTTAGCCTTTTGCAGCCTCTTCGTACTCTAGGAAACACGGCTACTACAGGTAAAGTGGCACTTAGGGGCGGTTTATAAGTCGAAAAAGGAAAAAAGGCGGAACGAATGACTGCTGGAGCATGGCCTTTACCCAACACTACACCACGCCGAGATGCTGCTGGTACGTGAACTGAAAAGAAAAGTGGAAACAAAAAGTTAGAGAAGCGAGCGCAGGCAAACTTGAACGTGGGAAAAACACCAGCCGTTTGAGGTGAGTAACAGGACTGGTGTTCACGTGTTTTTGGAGCAACAATTTCTGCGTGTATTAAAACTGTCCGAGGGGCAACAATGTTCATATCTTTCTTAATACACACGATCCTTAAGCAAACATTTCGGCGACGCTGGTTCACCTGTTTAACCGCTTTCACGCAATCGATTCCTATGGACAGCATTGGGCTGGTCAGCATGGAGTCGACACCGATTCTGAATCAAATGTCGGCATCGAGTCCATGAGCGGATTGCACAAAATCCGTTTTCAGACGTAAAATACAGCACAAGTACCATTGCAAAACAAGCAGTTTGATAATAAGCACATGGGTGATCGTATTAAGGAGAAGTAGTCTTGTAAATTTGAAAGTTTCTGTCTCATGATGTGGTGAACACTAAAAGCATGATGAACTGGAGTGTCGACTCTCTTTAGATTGACTCACCACCACAGCACAGCTTTTATACTGTTATACTGCCGTATGTTTTGTAATAGGAGCTGAAAATAATTCGTATACGTATTAAAATTAAATAACAGCTGAAACGCCAGACCACTTAATCAGTTTAAGTAAACTTTAAGACGGGTGACGTGCGGTTTATAAAGCTGGACTTTGCTCCAGGGTGGTGTCTGATTAAGATGTCAGATAAACCAGAACTCTTGAGTCACATCTTTTGCCTATAAAAGGTGTTGTGTTTGGTTTATTAAAGACCATGTTTTTACCTGTTGCGATGAGAAATTCCTGTTAAGTTCTTTATGTAAATAAGAGACAAGGTCTGGTGTGTGGAAACCTCCTTTAACATGCCACTTACTTTCCAGAAGATTCCAAACTGTGAACTTAGGAAAACTCTTGAGGAACCTTTTAAGTTTTTTTTTACTGTTTGTCATCTCTGAAATGGGCCTGCTCTCTTATTTGTAGTATCGTGTTTTCTTGTCTTTGGGTTTAACAGGAAATATTGCTTTTGCTACTTCAGTTTCTGGTGATTTGTATTATATTTGATCAAGTACGACAAAAACAAGCCTTAGAATGAGACCACAGTATTCCTTTAACAGTTTCAGTGTTGTAGGTGACGATACTTTGGACAGACGTGCAGTTCTTTTAAATATTATTTCCTGTTGTGTCACAGATATTTGTACTTTGATATTTCGTGGAGATTTCTGCTTGCCGTCAAGTCCTTGTACTGTAACGGCTCGGTGAATATTCTTGCTTCCTGTCAGGTTTTGGTACATGGGCAACTTGCAGAAAGTCGGGCAGTGTTTTATGTTGCGATAGAGCTTAAAAGGATTTAATCCCATGTCTTTGAAAGCTTATTTTTTATGCTTGGTGTTTTTGTAAGGGTTTTATATAAAAAAAAAAAAAAAAACAGAACAATCGTAAAACCTAGTAGAACATTCAGGAAGAGAAACATATTTGAGTTTAAATGGCCTGCACTTTTGGCCAGTTTGGTATCTCTGTGGTCCTGACATCTGAGGTGTTCCCATGAGATCTGACTGACCATAGGAAGTGAATGGGTATAAAATGAAGTGTGCTTTATAGATTGCTTATCAGGTGCAATACAACAGTTGATGAAAACATGCAAAAACGGTTTTAAGTGACCTGACCAAACTTAACCATGAACACCAAGGATGGGACACTGATTCTAATACAATGAGATGGTTAATATTCGCAAAGTACAGCAGTGTGGGCTGATTTTTATTTATTTATTTTATTATTTTTTTAATATGTGTGGTGGGCTGCACATTTGAGAACCACCATGCTATGTGATTTAAAAGTTATTGCAAGTTGCCATGAAGTTGTGCCATGTCTAATTAATTGATTCTTATCTGGTCCGTGTTCCATGTTTGCTCACAAGACATGGAAATCTACCAGTTTCAATCCATTTTTTCCATTTCTATCCCTCTTGTAAACTGGCAATGTTTTTTGCATGTCAAGACCAATCTCTATGTAAATGGTGCTAAATTAGTCATTGGTCTGACTTTAGAAAGTTGAGAATGGTTGCATGCGTGAGGTTTGCTAAGGCAAAGATTTTGCAAGGACGTTCCTTGCTGTAAGCTGAGCATGCAGAGCTCCAGACTGTGCTTGTTGTAGCATGCTCAGGATGTGAGCGGAGGAGGAACTTTCAGAGGGCATTCACACTCAAGGTTTTGCTTCTGACTGTTCATCCGTTTCACACAAAGTTATACTGGCAACTTGATCAACTTGAAACAGCAGTGGCTTGATGTTTCCTCAAATATTTACAGTAGAGAAAACTGCATTTACGTGCAGGGTGTTTTTTTATCAGAGTTATTTGTAATTGTGGCGTCTGATCAGCCAACAGTATTAGCCAAAACGTTAAAACTACCTGAAATGTAACGATGTTGGATAGATGGTAACCCAAGGTTTCTCAGCAGGACTTTGTTCACCAACTTTTTCTTCCACCAGTGCATCCTGCTGCCATTGGTGCCCAGGTATGGTGCGCATGTACCTGACCGCTCACAAAGAAAATCTTCTTCCATTGCTACAATGTTCTTCCTTTTTGCGTTGCTCCAAGGTCTAGTTCTGAAACTTGTATACCCAGTGTAGTTCTGTGGTCGACACAAATTAGCATGGTGAGCACTCTGACCAGGCTGAGAATAGGCAGCACCATACTCAGAAGAGGGTGTCGCACTCTTCTATATTTCTCCTCCACATGCTCAGACCCAGTCATCTGGCCATAATGGGTTGTCCCTTGTTGAGGTTCTTTATTGAAGAGGACAATTTTGCATACAGCTCAAATTTGTGGGTGGAATCGGGTCAAGCAGCACAGCGTCTAATGCAGTCACCTCACATCTCCAGCGTCCCTGGTTCGATCCCGACCTAGGACCTTGCCTGTGTTCCCCTTGACGTGTCCGCATGGGTTTACTTCGGGTGCTTCGGTTTCCTCCCACAGTCCAAAGCCATGGAAAAAATGTTTGGATTAGGTAGATTCACCTGGTTGAGTCCATGAAGAATTAAGGTAGTTCTGAAGTCCAACCCAGTACTAGCAAGGTGTAACAAAGTGGCCAGTGAGAGAATATGTAATGATAGTGAAGTACACTGGAACAAGAAAGCTGTGGGAGATGGAGAAAAAATACATAATATATCATTCATTATTTATATATTTATTTTGCATGGAACAAAATCATGGTTAACCCAGTGTTATTAGGCTGCATGTGAATGAAATCTGATCCACATTATTTCAGACTGTAAATGTGGACCACAAGTTCTTCACTAGCTTGGCTGCCACTTTTATCCCACACCCATATTCTGACAAATGACTCTGGTCATGCTACAACTGTTCATGCCTCCGGTGCTGGCTAGTAGTTGTTCCTTATGAGCTATAGTTGGCCAAGTGAAAAGTTGCAATGATGTGAATGACATGTCAAATGTCTGATTGGTGGATTACAGATGGGCTGCTTTTCTAGCCTTGGTTTTTGTTAAATATTTTTACGTCCTACTAACATTGGTTTGAATCTTATTTTAATCGCGACTTGCATTTAGAGAGTGCCACTTTTGGCATTATTTTACATTCTAAATTGAAGAGTAGAAAGAACCAAAATGTCCTCCTCTGTGGTGAACAATTTTGTTGGTGGTAGTAATGACTTACTAGTATAATTAGATGTGAGGTAAACGATAAGCAACTTGGTACTTTTCGACTCAACGAGTTGTTTTTCCGTGTTCTTGATGTTTTTGAGAATGTGTGCAATGAGCCTATAGGAGTGGAATTGGGGCAGTGGATATCCTTTTATATCCGGTTTGTTTGTGGTGACTCACTGTGTAAGCACATTTGCGCATTGATTTCACTGTATTTGCTCAAATATTTGGGTCATTAAGATGCAGCTATCTGTCTTTTAGCTGTTTGCAATCTGCTGGTTCTAACTTGCTAAGCAGCTTTTGGATCGGTTTTGCAGAGACGTCTGAATGTTAACTTTCCTATGTAGTGTGGATGTAAACCAGAGCATCTCCGCTTTTTATCAGGTGAACCACAACTGGCTAGACATTGCCAGTCTTGTTTTCTACACGTACATGAACAAGACTGACTGCTTGTTGGAGTCGCTATTTAAACCCTCGATGTTTTGAACAGTAGCCACAACCCCTGCTACAGCGTACTAACCACTGCCCTTGTTAACATACAGTAGGCCTGAGAACTAGTGTGCAGACCACAGTTTGTTGTAAATGGTCTCTTGAATATAGTAACACAAGGGCAATTACAATCTTAATGTGGCTCATTTTTGCATTATGCTGGTGTCTGGTTAGGGATGTCCTGCTCAGATCCAACATTTCAATATCTGGGGTTGATTTAAGTATATTTTAACTGTTCAGAATCTGATGTTTCTGGCCCTTTAAGATAGGATAGCCTTTTAGTATCCAACAAAAGGAAATAGGAATTGTCACAGCAGCACTGCAAGCGATATATAAATTATATGATGTAAAAGTCTAAAATATAAAATGGACAAACAGATGTATGGAATACAGATTAAGTGTAAAATATAAATAAAACAAGATGTACATCATCATCATCAAGTCTGGGGCACACTTGCATCTGTGCAATGTGTTCTCTGCTATATGTACCAGACCTCCCTGCAGCCATGACCGAGACAAGTATGTAAGACTGGAAATTTGATGCGCTGTCACACACAAGACAAGTTTCTCACTCCTTAAATGTGTTTGAGAGAAATACAGAGAGAAAGCACGAATGGGCAAAGGAGGGGCTAAGTGAATCAGTTCTTGCAGCTCAACAGTGAAATAAGATTTTACCCATCTGTAATAGTATAACAATGGAATATCATTGTGGCGATCAGTGTTGATATTGTGAAGTTCCACCACAATCAAATCAATGTATGGGAAACACTACAGTATCTTGACTATTTAGTCAATACCAAAATACCTTAGCTAGTACTGGATTTGACCCCCTTTTTACATTTACAGCATTTAGCAGACGCCCTTATCCAGAGCGACTTACAATTGGTACAGTCTTACAATGCAAGCAATTGTGGGTTAAGGGTCTTGCTCAAGGACCCAACAGTGGCAGCTTGGCAGAACTGGGGTTTGAACCCTCGACCTTCTGGTCCAGAGTCCAGTACCTTAACCACTAGGCTACCACAGTCCCACAGTTTTGCCTTCAGAGCTGCGTTAATTCTTCATGGCATAGTTTCAACAAGGTGCTGGAAGTATTCCTCAAAGATTTGTCTGCTTTGACATGACAGCATTACACAGTCGCTGCAGATTTGTCGGCTGCACATCCATCAAAATAATCCCTTTTTGCCACATCCCAAATGTGCTCTATTGGATTGAGATCTGGTGACTGTGGAGGCCATTTGAGTACAGTGAACTCATTGTCATGTTTAAGAAACCAGTTTGAGATTTCCTGACATTTCGTGTTATGGGAGTAGCCATCAGAAGATGGTACAATGTGGTCATTAAAGGGAAGGATACGGTCAGCAACAGTACTCAGGTTTAAAGGGTGCCAAAAAAATATCCCCTACACCATTACACGACCAGCAACTGCTGATACAAGGCAGGATGGATCCATGCTTTCATGTTGTTTACACCAAATTCTGACCCTACCATCTTCAGATGGCAGAAATCAAGACTCCTCAGACCAGGCAATATTTTTCCAATCTTCTGTTGTCCATTTTTGGTGAGCCTGCGTGAACTGTAGCCTCAGTTGCCTGTTATTGGCTGACAGAAGTGGCCTAACTGCTTTAAAGATTTGATGCTCTTCTGCAAACCTCAGTTGTAACAAGTGGCTGTTTGAGTTACTGTTGCCTTTGTATCAGCTCAAACCAGTCACTAGCATCAACAAGGTATTTTCACCCAAATTACTACCCCCCACTGGATATTTTCTCTTTTTTGGACCATTCTGAGATGACTGTATGTGAAAATCCAGCAGTTGTAGAAGTGAGGGAAATGTATACAGCTCTTTAAAATGAAGTTAGGTAATTCTACATATCTCTATGTACAGTATATTACTTTCTATCATTGTGACCTTTCAGACAAGGTGAACATGCTATTAATTATGTGATTAATTCAAGTTCAAGCTCTGTCCAACAAAGAAACCTCAAACAAATATATTTTCTAAATACTGCAAATGACAAATGGCTCCTGTTTCCCAGTTGTCTTGTAAAGCTTAGCTGTAGTAGTTGATGTAGATTAGCTGACAATAGGGTGGTTAACCACAAAAATATCTTCCGTTTTAATCTGTTGTGGTGTGGGAGGTGTTGTGTTTTCAGATGGGGTAGCTAAGAGGTAGAGAACTGCAGGCTAGAATTTGATGGGGTTTTTTTTTTCCTTTGTGTACCTGACTTATTTTATAATCATGTTTTTCACTTTTGGTTTCTGATTTCCATTATTAATTAAAAGACTAACGTTATAAGACATTGCATTTCTGAATATGAGGCATATACATTTTGTTGTGAAGGGTAAAGTTGGCAGCAAGGTTGCTTTGAATGTGTGACTTGTAACTGAGGTCATCATTTTCGTTATAGAGCCAGATCAAAAAGGAACTACATTTACATGCAGCATTTAGCAGACACTCTTATCCAGAGCGACTTACTGAAGTGCTTTGCATTCTTCAGGTAGACCTTTTCTTATGCTAGTACAAATGGCCAAAAATCCAAGAACACAATACAGTTAAAATCCTGTTTGGTATTGATTTGTGCATGTCAGCTCCACCCAAGCTGTTCTTCCATCATCAGCTCCAGCCCCACCGTACTGAGACCACAGAGGGCAGTAGCTCTTTCCCTCCTCCAGGCAACTGAGGATGCCATGCCACCAAGACTTTCCTGTCAAGGACACAAGATCCTACATTCACTCGTTGTACTGGACTACAAATGCTGCTGTGCATATTTTTTACGTTATTCTATGCAATATTTTTCTTCACTATTCTTATATGCTATAGCTTTGATATTCACTGTTTTATTATACTCCTCATAGTCTTTCATTTTAATTAGATAACTTGGTTAATTCTTACATATAACATTTAAGTCACCCAAGGAGGATGGATCCCTTTTTAAGTCTTGGTCCTCCCAAGGTTTCTTTCTTGTTACATTTTTACTATGCTCCATTGTAAAAAGCGCTGTAGAAATAAAGCTAACGACTCACAAAAGAGATTTTTTTTATTTAAATGTGTGAGTGCAGTATCAGTCTTTGCATAAGTGTGGAATGAAATGGTGAATGAAGAGCTGTCTCCAGTGGAATTCATTCCATCTCCTGAAGATGCTTGTTTTCCTTTGATCTTGAATGGTGGATCCAGTCGAGCAATGCTTGAGTCTCAGAAGGTCTGAGGTGCAGGGCAGTGGTTTTAAATCTGAGACATGCATCTGTAGAGAGTCAGTGAAGAATTTGGGCAAATTGGAAACCAGACATGCTGCTGTATTTGAATCGGTTGCATGTGTCTGATTGTAAACATGGGAAGACCTGGCTCTAGAGAATTGCAGTAGTCTAGTTTTGATATAGCAAGACCCCAGACAAAGCATCTAGTTAGCATTGCTGGAAAGGAAAGGTCATGTTCTCCTGATGTTGTAGAGGAGATGGCTACATGACTCTGTCAGTTTGGCAATATAAACCAAGAAACTTGGCTGGATATCAATAGGGATGCACCATACTTTATTCCTCCTTTGAGACAATGGTCCATTGTAAGAAGTGTTATATAAATAAATCTGACTAGACATGACAAGAAAAACTGAATGTTCCTTTGTCAAGGCCGGGTGTTAAATATGTATGTAAGTGTACTTTCACATATTGCACATTAATACTTTGTCTTGCTAGTTTTAATCAATTAATGTTCAGTTGCCAGCTAAATGTGCTAAACCACAGATCTCATACAGTTGTTCTTACATGTTCTTATATTAGCTTCTACATTTTATCTGTTCCTCTTATCAAACTTGTCAAAAATTTGCATGTTACCATGTTCCCCTAAAAAGAAGCCTTGCGGAAGGATAAAAAAAAAAAATCAATAAAATGGCAAACACCAGAATCCAGACCCATATTACTTGGCTAGCGTTCGTGCAGAGGCAATCGGTAAACAGGTAAACAGTCTCATTAAGCAGTTTTAGGGCTCCATTGTCGGTTAGAAAGCTGGTACAGAGCGCACCCTACATAGGAAGTAGGCAGCAAGAGCACTCACTAGGTATTGAGACAGACCCGATGAACACTCGGTGATAGAGACGTGGCGCACTCATTTCTTTAAAAGGAACACCGAGAGTGATTGTGTTTGTTGTAGCTGTTATGAGAACCAATCCTTTTGTTGTTTCTTGAAGTGTGAAAATGACACTGAAAACTAAAAAACAAAAACCCATGGTTTTGTTTGTGCTGAGGGGTAGCTCTATAGTTAATGCTCTAAATGACTAATAAGTAGGTTATGAGTTCACATCAACCGCTAACCTTTACCTGCTCAGCCCACTTGCTGTGGGTAACCATCTACAAAATGCTGTCAGTGAATAATTTGTATTTAAATGACAATGAAGGAATATTAAAGCCTTTGAATTTGTTTGGCCTGTACACTGGTGGTTGGAAACTCTATGCCTGGCATCAGTTACCTACATTTTAGCTGCAACCCACACTCGAGCAAAACTGGCACATGGCAAATATTTAAGTCCGTCTCTGTTTATTTAGAACATGACCTGTACTTCTGTGCTGTATGCAGAGGAACAAAATGAATTTACACCACACTTAGAGTGGGTAGATGGACTGTATATACAGATAGCATCGGGTTTGAGTCTTCAGAAACTTACGTCATGTGACAGGAATTTGCAAATGACATGTTTGTGAAATGTGTTGCATGTACGCTTCTGTTGATATCATGCTGTTCTTCTAAAAAATTAAGCCTTAAACTGTTACTGGTGGATATAGCAGTCATTAGGCAGTTGATAGAGGTTGTGTTTGAAAACAAATGTGCTTAACCATTGGATGCATATTCCAGAAACTATTCATCGCATGAAATGTGGTTTTTGAGAAGGCCACAGTGGTTTTGGTCATAGTGAGGTGCGATCACAGCATGAAACTCGGGTAAAGCTTTGAACTGGTAAAAAAAACTTTGTCTCATTTGTTTAATCGGGTTCTTTTTATCTACTTTTAGGAATTGTGTGAAAATCTGATGATGTTTTAGGTCATATTGTGCAGAAATATAGAAAATTCTAAGGGGTTCACAAATTTTCGAGCACCACTGTAAACCCTGAGGTTTCCCATTTATCTGATTACTCAAGTGCATGTATACTCGTTGGTCGGATTACTAACAATCTGATTTACAGATTAAGAGAATGTAAACTCACAAAGCACTGATGTACTTCAACCTGTTGATGATTCTTCTTTTCTGTTCCCACACCAGAAACATCTTCTCTCTATTGATATGGTGTCTTATTCATGACACCAATCCTGCAGAGACTCACCTTATGCTAGCGCCATCTCCTATACCATCACTGCCATGATGAGCCAAGGCTTGTATGGCTCACCTTCCTCCTCCTCCTCTCTGGACCAGAGAGAGGATATCTCTGCCTGGCTCTCCAGCATTCACCTGCCTCAGTATACCTCCAGTTTTACACAGGCAGGGTACCACAGCCTGAACGACTGCAGGGGACTTACTGAGGAGAAGCTGCTGCAATTGGGTCACTTTCCCACGGGCCATCGGCGAAGGATTCTAGGCAGCCTTGAGGCCCTTGTGGTGGAGGACAATGCTAAGGAGAGTTCTGACATGGCCGGAGGGAGGAGGAAACCTGTTCCTTTACCTAGAACCGTCTTCATCAAGGACAAGAAGAAAGTATCCTCTTTTGAAGGACCAGAGACGAGCACCATTGGGGAAAACAAAAGTGTGGCTGGGACGCCGAATCTTTCAAGGACTTGCAAAGACAAGGATGATTCAGGATTCACTAATCGCCACGTGACCTCAAGCAACCATCCCAAAGAGGCCTCCCCTGGCTCCACCTCTGCATCTTTGCACAGCAGCAATGAATCACTGTCACTTTCCCCCCACACTCTGCCCTCTGACTCAGAGAACTTCTCAAAGGAAACTCCCCCAGCTTCGGCAGAGCCAATCCCCAGTGAGAGGGGAGATGGTCTCTCAGAAGGTTGCCCTGAGGGTTTTCAGGGAGTAATGGTGGATAATGATATATATGAGAGCACTCTCATTTTACCGTCTGCTGGTCCGAGGTCCACACGCTCCTACAGGTTACGACACAGGCCTGTACCAGAAATTCCAGAACTCACCTTTGTGCCACCAGTGGACTGGTAGGTGCATTGTCCTTCAGACCTTCATTATTGTGCATCAGTCCAAAATTGTTAGTAGGCAGTGATGTTAGATAATTGCAAGAGCTGTATAAGGTCAGTTCCATGCAAAAATCTGCCTTAGCAATTTACCTGGTTTATTTACAAAAACTCGGGGTGGCACGATGGCACAGCAGTTAGCGAGGTCACCTCACAGCTCCAGCATCCCGGTTTGATCCTGACCTCGGACTCCACCTGGGTGGAGTTGGCATGTCTTCCACATGTCCTCTGGTTTCTTCCCACATTCCAAAGACATGCATGTTAGGTTAATTGGTCTTTCTATAGTGCCCATAGTGTGTGTCTGTGTGTGAGTGTATGTTCCCTACCATGGAGTGGCACCCCGTCTAGGGTTGTTCCTGCCTTGCGAACTTTACTGCCGGCTGGGTAACGGCTTTCTAGTGACCCTGACCGTGATTAAGCAGATAGGAAAATGAACGAACGATTGAAAGCATTTGTAACAGACCTGCCAAAATAAATAAAACCCCTGTCTCCCAGCCTCCGCTACCTCAGGCATAGCCCAGTCATGTCCAGAAGGCACTGCTGGGACTTGAACCCAGGTCATTGCAGTGTTGAGCTAGCATATTTCTCTCTGAAAAGTCTCAAGACCATATACAGTGGGGCAAAAAAGTATTTAGTCAGCCACTGATAGTTCAGGTTCTCCTACTTAGAAAGATGAGAGAGGTCTGTAATGTTCATTATAGGTACACTTCAACTATGAGAGACAAAATGAGAAAAATAAAATCCAGGGAATCGCACTGTAGGATTTTTAAGGAATTAAATTGTGTGTTACTGATGGTAGCCTTTGTTACTTTGGTCCCAGCTCTCTGCAGGTCATTCATCAGGTCCCTCCGTGTAGTTCTGTGATTTTTGCTCACCGATCTCAAGATCATTTTGACCCCACAGGATGAGATCTTGCGTGGGGCCTCAGATCGAGCGAGATTATCAATGGTCTTGCATGTCTTCCAATGTGTCTTCCGTTTTCTAACAAATGCTCCCACAGTTGATTTATTCACACCAACCTGGTTGCCTATTGTAGATTCACTCTTCCCAGCCTGGTGCAGGTCTACAATTTTCTTCCTGATGTCCTTAGACAGCTCTTTGGTCTTGGCCATGGTTGAGTTTGGAGTCCGACTGTTTGAGGCTGTGGACAGGTGTCTTTTATACAGATAACGAGGTC
Source organism: Ancistrus triradiatus (assembly GCA_025084515.1). Taxonomy (NCBI): domain Eukaryota; kingdom Metazoa; phylum Chordata; class Actinopteri; order Siluriformes; family Loricariidae; genus Ancistrus; species Ancistrus triradiatus. The sequence continues at coordinate 210,985 of JAJAGP010000105.1, read as the reverse complement.
AAACGGGTGCCATTAATACAGGTAACGCATGGAGGACAGAAGAACTTCTTAAAGAAGTTACAGGTCTGTGAGAGTCAGAAGTCTTGCTTGTTTGTGGGTGACCAAATACTTATTTTTCACCATGATTTGCAATTCAATTCTTTAAAAATCCTCATTTTGCCTCTCATAGTTGACCTATGAGTGGCCTATGAATGACCTATGACCTATAAGTGTACCTATGATGAAAATTACAGACCTCTCTCATCTTTCTAAGTAGGAGAATTTGCACAGTCAGTGGCTGACTAAGTCTTGGGTCACCATTAGCTTAGACGTACCCTTGCATTGGTATAATGTCCATCTGTAATTTCTCAGTCTCTTTATTTGACTACAATCAGAAAATACAGGAAATTTGTCTGAAGTATTAAAAAATTGGAAACAATCGGAATGCCAAGTTGACACTACAATCCTGAGAAGCTTGATCAGGAATGGTCTTTTTGCAAGGATAGCAACCAATAAACCACGTTTTCGGAAGGGGAACAGGGTGAAAAGACAAATATGCTAACGTTCACAAAAACTGGAATGAAGATCAGTGGAAAAGAGTGTTATGGAGTATTAAATGAAAGTTTAAAACTTCTTTTGGGTACAATCGTTGACGTTATGGTTTATATGGCCACTATTCTTTCATTTTGTTTTTCATATTCGTTTAATCCTGGTCAGGTTTGCGGGAAAGCTGGTGCCTAGCCAGTAACATGGGGCGCAAGGCAAGAACAACCCTAGATAGGGCACAAATCCATCGTAGGGTACATAAACTCACACTCGCACACTAAGGGTGCTTCAAAAGCTCTAATCAACCTAACTTGCACGTCTTTACATTTACAGCATTTAGCAGACGCCCTTATCCAGAGCGACTTGCAGTTGATACCGTCTTACAATCCAAGCAATTGTGGGTGAAGGACCCAACAGTGGCAGAGGTGGGATTGGAACCCTGGACCTTCTGGTCCATAGTCCAGTACCTTACCTGCTAGGCTACCCCAGTCTTTGGGTTGTGGGAGGAAATCACATGGACATGAGGTCAAAATTGAACCAGGGACGCTGGAGTTGTGAGGCGACTGTGCTTGTGGTCGTTGCTAAAACAACAAGTGGCCTAAGACTTTTGCACTGTACTGTATATGTAATAGACGCTGAATTGCTTATGAACGTTTTAGGGTTATTGTAAGACGTTGTTAGTCTTGGCATCTGATATTTTGGGTGTAATCTGGTAACCATAAGCTATGATACCCCCAAAGTACATAGCCTAGTGACAGGGCCTTACTACTTCTACTACTGCAGTAGAATCCATTGACCTAGATGACTGAAACGATTGAGATTTTCCATGTTCTGGTTATTCCCTGTGGATTCTCCGATGAATCTGATTATTAGCATAGAATAGAAAAAAGAAACTACATTTGCCTTCTGTTATGATTTAAACCAATGAGGGACTATGAAACTTCTTATGATTTAAACCAATGAGGGACTATGAAACTTGTTCAAATAAGTTGTATGTCATCCTACTGATCCACAGCAGTGTGCCAGTGAAATCCATCACCGAGCAGCACAACAGCACGGAGGGTCCCAGTGGCAGCAGACAGAAAGGTACACTCAACTTCGCTTCTGCTTATTTGCCTCTTATTTAAACAGTATTTCTTTTCATAATTCAGCTGTGCTATGATTCGGCCCACTGAAAAGCAGCAATGAATTGGATTATGTCATGGGAGGAATAGAGGACCAGTGCTGCTGCAGTCTCAACGGAAGCGCCTTCTCATCTTCTCACGCACGGGGAGGCCTAGTTTGCCAAACTCTCAAAACTCTGTAAAGTTGTGACTAGCTTTGAAACACTCGTTTCGTGACACTGTGTTGGGTTGTGGCGACGTGTGTATGCATGTATCAGGAGATACCTTTTCTGTTGCCTGCAGAGACACTTTCAAAATTGTTTTGCTTGTGACAGCTGCTATAGAGGCCGGGGAATTTGGGGATTGAATCTGACGCCTTGTGCAGTGGATTTCGGTATTTCAGTATGGTAGGTTTGTTTAATATGGAGGTGGCTTCATGCTTGTGGAAATTAAGGTGCTAACATTGAATGTACTTGGTTTGTTGTTATTTTTGAATCCCCATCAGATTACCACTGTAGTCCCATTAGTAGTTTACATGGCTGATTTGTCACAGGTAGACACCAGTGACGTTTCATTTTCTGGAAGAATACCAGAATATCTAGCGTCATAAACTGATGCATAAAACTTCTTGAAAATGTTTTAAATACCCCATGTTTCTGGAACTTGGCCCAGAATTCCCAAAAATGCAAAGTTTACATGAATGAGTGAGAATGACCGAGTAATTGGGGACTCTGTTCTTATATTTATTATATAAAATATCATATACCATATATGAATTATATACCTTGATTAATGGTTTGTCAGGAATGTATTTAATAATTGCCAAAATGAAGACTGAATAACCTTGGCTCTTTTTGAGTCTTGGTCCTCTCAAGGTTTCTTCTTCATAATGCTTAGGGAGTTTTTCCTTGCCACTGTCACCCTAGGCTTGCTCAATTTGGGATTGGCCATAGATATTATTAGATAATCCAAAATTGTGAAGTTGCTTTGAGACAATGATCCATTGTAAAAAAGCACTACATAAATAAATCTGACTTGACTTGACTTCTTTGTTGAGAGTTAGAACAGCATATAGCTATAAGGATGCTTTGGTTCTAAACGTAAAATAGAAGGAAATAGAAAAGTGTGAACCTGAAATACCACAACCCCAGTATAACTTTCTAGAAGTTCTTGAACAGGCATGACTTTCCTTCGTTGTCACCTGTCCTAACCCCATCGTGTATTTATGGGGGCACTTGAAGACAGAGAAAGCCAAGGATTCAATAATATTGCAAGATGCTCTGGAATATTGTGAAATCAAACTGGGATAACACATCTTCAGATTTTACAAAAAACACCCAGCTCGAGTACATGCTGTCATTACAGCTAAAGCAGCTACTCTGTATGACTTCTAATGAAATACTGAGTATTGGAATGAAAAATGCAGAACAATCGATACAATCCCAATCAGAAAAAGTTGGGACAGTATGGAAAATTCGTATAAAAAAAAGTGTTTCTTACATTGACTTTGACTTTTATTTCATTGCAGCCAGTATGAACCTGAGATATTTCATGTTTGGTCTGGTCAACTTCATTTAATTTGTTAATAGTCATCCATTCCTTCATTTCAGGCCTGCAACACATTAGAAACATTACCAAAAAGTTGGGACGGGGCAATTTAGAGCTAGTACAGAGTTAATAAAAACTGGTCATGTAATCATGATTTCCGTGCTTAAAGGCCAAGGGTGCAAGCTGAACGCTCGTGGTTTCGATCCCTCGGATGGCAAAGGTCATTTTACACTAGTGTGATGGCAGCATTAATGCAGAAACGTACAGTGAGATCTTAGAGCAACATAAGCTGCCTTCAAGATGTCGTCTTTTCCAGGGACGTCTATGCAGTTTTCAATAAGACAATGCAAAACCACATGCTGCACACCTTACAAAGGCATGGCTATGGAAGAAGAGGGTACAGGTACTGGACTGGCCTACCTGCAGTCCTGACCTGTCCCCAATGGAGAATTTGTGGAGAACTTTGAAATGAAAAATGGGGCAACAACGACCTGGTACTGTTACACATTAAGATGTTTGCAAAAAGAATGGGACAAAGTAACACCTGAAATACCAAATCGCATGGTATCCTCAGTGCCAAAATGTATTTTGTGTGGTGAAAAGGAATGACAACATTTACAAAGTGGTAAATGCTTTGCTGTAACAACTTTTTTGGTATGTGTTGCAGGCCTGAAATGCAGGAATGGATGTGTCTTAACAAATGAAATGAAGCTGATCAGACAAAATATCTCAGGTTCATTTTATCTGCAACAAAATAAAAGTCAAAGTAAATATAAGAGTATTTGTGTGTTTGTATGTGTTTTTACTATGCATTTTTCACACTGTTCCCAACTTTTTCTGATTTGGGGTTGTAGAACTAGTGGACTTTTGGCCCCTGTGGCCTTTCTGTGGGCAGTGTTCTGCTTGCAAGTATTGGGCACTGGCATTCATGTCATGTTACTTTGACATATGCCACCAGGGGCACTGCCAGGGATTTTAGGCATCATGAAATGATATTACACTGTGGTCCCTAAGAAATGTTCTAACAGTTTTAGGGCCCTTGTAGGTCACAGGCCCATAAAATCGTCCTAACTTCCTGCCAGTATGGTGCCCCTGCATACCACTGACCTAAACATTGTTGCAGACCAAGAACACCCCATCATACCAACAGTATTCCCCAGTGGCTGTGACCTCCTTCAGCGAGATAATACTCCCTGCCACACTATTTCAAAAATTGTTTGGTTTGAAGAACATAAAAGATTTCTGGGTGTTGATTTGGCCTCCAAATTCCCCAGATCTCAGTCTGAATGAGCATCTGTGGGACATGCTGGACACAACCAAAGTCTGATTCATGGACATCCCATCTCACAATTTGCAGGACTTAAAGGATCTGCTGTTACTGTGTACAGTGGTGGGTTGAAAGTTTGTGAACCCTTTAGAATTTTTTTATATTTCTGCATAAATATGACCTAAAACATCATCAGATTTTCACATAAGTCCTAAAAGTAGATGAAGAGAACCCAGTTAAACAAATGAGACAAAAATATTATACTTGGTCATTTATTTATTGAGGAAAATGATCCAATATTACATATGAGTGGCAAAAGTATGTGAACCTTTCCTTTCAGTATCTGGTGTGACCCCCCTGTGCAGCAATAACTGTAACTAAACGTTTCCTGTAACTGTTGATCAGTCCTGCACACCGGCTTGGAGGAATTTTAGCCCATTCCTCCGTACAGAACAGCTTCAGCTCTGGGATGTTGGTGGGTTTCCTCACATTAGCTGCTCGCTTCAGGTCCTTCCACAACATTTCCATTGGATTAAGGTCAGGACTTTGACTTGGCCATTCCAAAACATTAACATTCTTCTTTAACCATTCCTTGTTTTAGAACGGCTTGTGCGCTTAGGGTCGTTTGTCTTTGCTGTGCATGACCCACCTTCTCTGAGATTCAGTTCATGAAAAGATGTCCTGACATTTTCCTTTAGAATTCTCTGACATAATTCAGAATTCATTGTTCCATCGATGATCGGGTAAGCCGTCCTGGCCCAAGATGCAGCAAAATGGGTTGTTGGTCGACCACTCCTGGGGAGAGAAAACAATGGTCTTGGAATTTCCTCCATTTGTACACAGTCTGTCTGACTGTGGATTGGTTGGAGTCAAAACTCTTTAGAAATCAACGCTCTTTTTCTGAGGTCCTCAGAAATCTCCTTTGTTCGTGCCATGATACACTTCCACAAACGTCTTGTGAAGAAAGCAGACTTTGATAGATCCCTGTTCTTTTAATAAAACAGGGTGCCCACTCACACCTGATTGTCATCTCTTTGATTGAAAACACCTGACTCTAATTTCACCTTCAAATTAACTGCTAATCCTAGAGGTTCACATACTTTTGCCACTCACTAATATGCAATATTGGATCATTTTCCTCAATAAATAAATGACCATATATAGTATTTTTGTCTCATTTGTTTAACTGGGTTCTCTTTATCTACTTTTAGGACTTGTGTGAAAATCTGATGATGTTTTAGGTCATATTTGTGCAGAAATATAGGAAATTCTAAAGGGTTCACAAACTTTCAAGCACCACTGTAGGTGCCAGATACCACAGGACACCTTCAGAGGTGTGGAGGCCATGCATTAGGTAGATGGTTTTAATGTTATGGCTGCTCCTTGTATATATTTTGCAGGTTTTTAACCCAGTGTTTTACTGCTCAGCGTTGTGGGGCTCTGGTGATTTGTCTGTGGACAACACAAGGTGCAGGTGCTGGGAAAAGACCCCCAACCAGCCAACGGTGGCCGAAAGGCATTGCCGGACTCAAACTTGGTCATCATGGCGGTGGGCTGCTGTATTAGACCGGTGCGCCACTGGAGCGCCAGTAAAATATTCAATTAGTACATGATTGCATGTCACATGGATATTACAGAGGATGCTGTAAAAAATCCAGCATACAAGAAATGAAAGGGAGAAGTGAGAGAATTGCGTTTAGTTGGAAGGTCAACTGCAGATTATGATAAATGAAGATACTGATCTAAAATGACTCCTGTGCCACTGGGCTAAGTGATCTGATACAGTGTCTGTCGCAGATAACATACTGCGCTCTGGATCAGACCCCTTCTGGTCTAGCCTTATCTTTTGGTGCGGTGCTGTCTCTATAAGTTGTGCGTGTCTGTGTGTGTCCTTCCAGAGAGTGCTGTTTGGAATTTCTGCTGCCCTTTACTATCACCATTTTTGTACTCTGCTCATTTGTCACCCTGACAACCATTTGCCCAGGCTGTAGTCACTTTGGTCGAATGACTGTTTTAAAGGAGTGTAGGACCACACAGGTTCTTTGTCTCGCCTTTTCTCGTCTCCTCTAGTTTCCTCTAGGCTTAGTTTGCGAGCACAAACGTACGCTTGTTGTCGTTGTCTGTACGTCTTACTGTACTGAAAGGAAGGGAGAACAAATGACTGGTTATTAAATCAAATGTGTGCTAATTATTGATTTGTCTCCTGTATTTCAGCACCTCTTGAAAGGACACTGACCCCTATAAGTCCTTACGGAGAGGTGTACCTCAACAATGCAGCAGAGAAACAAGTAAGTAACTAGAGTAACAGAGAAACTTCTATATACAGTACTGTGCAAAAGTCTTGGGCCACCATTACGATTGTTTTAGCAATGGTATAATGACCATATATACACCATATTGTTGAGAACTGGACCAAAAAATGTCAAACTCTTACAGCATTTAGCAGACGTTCTTATCCAGAGCGACTTACAATTGATACAGTCTTACAATCCAAGAAATTGTGGGTTAAGGGTCTTGCTCATGGACCCAACAGTGGCAGAGATGGGATTTGAACCCTTGACCTTCAGGTCCACAGTCCAGTACCTTGACCGCTAGGCTACCGCAAACGTGGCTCAGTCACTCTAATGCTTCTTTCTGCTGATCTTTGTGAGCTTTAGCATATTTTAGCCTTTTCACCACGTTCCCCTTTCAACAGAAAAGTGGTTTCTTGGCTGCTACGCTTCCAAAAAGACCATTCCTGATCAAGCTTCTTCGGACTGCAGGGTCAACTTGGCATCCCGATGAAGCTGCCAGATGCTGCTATTGGTCTAGTGTCACACTATAACCTAGAGAAGCTGCTTTTAATACTGCATGCAAATTTCCTGTATTTCCTGGTTGTACTCTAATAAAGAGACTGAAGTGATTATATATGGTCATTATTCTGTTACTAAAGCTAATGGTGGGCTAAGACTTTTGCACAGCACTATACATGCAGATTTGTCTCAAAAACTGCTCTAATTTGCATAGCCAAGGAGTTGGAGCTGCATCCTCGTTCAGTGTTTTATTGTTAAGTATTTTATTCCGTTTTAAACCGAGCAATATTTTCGATCCCTTGGACCCTGGTGTTATGCTGCCAAGCTGTTCTGCTGTTCTGCATAATTCTTGCTTTGTTTGACAGTTTCCGAAGTGTTTCAGGTGGTCAGTGTTGCATTGTCTGAATTTATATTCTCCTCGTACTCACTTCCTTGTGCGAAGTGCATGTCACGGTTTCAGTAACGTTTTGAGGTTAAATATACCTACCTCTGCAAAACCACGGGTGAATTTCAGTACTCGTGTACGTCACTGTGTGTGCCTAGTGACACAGAGTAATGTCACGCATTCATTATTCATCTTTTACTTGAAGGCCGTGGGAGCGCAGGAACAGTTCCACCAAGAACTAAATGAGAAGCTGAAGCAGAAAAGGCCGAGGTAATCTATTTCAGGCTGTCTTAACCCCTGTGTTAAACACATCTTGCTGCTTGAAGTGTGCAACCAGGCATTTCGGCAAGCAGCGAAATCTTTTCAGATTTAAGGTGTCAGACGTTAAATAAAATGAATGATTTTTGTAAAAGTGCGAATTTGTTTTTAATGTGACTTGACAATCTCACACTCGCACACATTCTCACGCTTCCTCTCCACATCAACTGTACAGGAAGCAGCAGGCCGACCGAAAAGAGAAGACGACTGATAGAACGTGTATGCGAGACTTTCCTGAGCAACGCAAGACCGCTCGCCATGATGATAATGATGATTACACTCTGCTTCAGCCGTGCTTGGAGCCAGTCCCTGGGTGTACTTCGAACACCCACAGATCAGTTTCGCCCCACTCACAGACTGCCCCGGTGATGCCCGGGGCCCAGGCGCAGGAGAAGGAATCCTACAGTGAGCAGCTGCATGTTCTCCCTAACCTAGTGCGACCTGCTCTCTCTCCTCATGGTGAATCCAACATATCTCCTTACGCCTGCTTCTACGGATCCCCCAAAGATTTTTGGAAAATGGGTTACCTGGACAAGCTCTCTCCCCAAGGGTGAGGAATACAGCAGGGATACTGAATTGATTGTATACTGTTCTGTAAATGAATTACTTAGGGATGCACTGAACAGTTAATAGCATCAAGGTCAAAACTGGTCTCAAATGCTGAAATGTCTATGGCTGTCCATGATTACTTTATTTCGGTACACCTCCGTAGAAGCGAATAGATGCACTTTTTGTAGTTCTACAATTGCAGACTGCAGTCCAAATGCTTCTCTACATACTTTGTTCCTCCCCTTTTACTCTGTTCCCTAATGGTCAGGACCCCCACAGGACACCCACAGATCAGGTACTATTTGGGTGGTGGATCATTCTCAGGGCTGCCCTGACACTGATGTGGTGGCAAGAGTGGATCAGATACAGCATTTTTAGCACCGGTTTTACTCTCGGTACTGTGGTAGCCTAGCGGTTAAGGTACTGGACTATGGACCAAAAGGTCCAGGGTTCAAATCCCACCTCTGCTAAGCTGCCACTGTTGGGTCCTTGAGCAAGACCCTTAACCCACAATTGCTTGGACTGTAAGACTGTATCAGTTGGAAGTCGCTCTGGATAAGGGCGTCTGCTAAATGCTGTAAATCTAAATCTACTCACTGTGCACTCTTACACACAGCTACCATATTGCTACACCTTTTAGATACATAGTCAGAGACAGTAGTTCATCTGTTGTTACACAGTTTGTGTTAGTCATCCTCTAATCCTTCTTCAGTGCTCACAGGATGCTGCCTACAGGATGCAGGGCATTTTTGGTAGTTGACTATTTGGTAGTTTAGTAGTCTCTCTTCATTTCTGTATCTGCCTGACTCGTACCAGCACAACGCACACTGACACACCACCACCACATCGGTGTCATTGCAGTGCTGAAAAATGATCCACCATCCAAATGGTACCAGCTTTAACCTCAATATGATCATTACATTAAAATGGAAATGGAAATTTTAATTTCAATTCATTTCAGTATTGGGGGGGGGGGGGGATACAGAAGCAAACTGGAAGGCTAAATGATTACAGATAAACATATTGAGTTGAAGTGATGTTGATCAGAATTCTAAATTGATGTGTACATTTACAGCATATCACATTTTACACATTCGATGGTTTTAATAAGTGCAGTGGAACCTCGGATTTCGAACACCTCTTCACTCAAACAATTCAGACATCGAGCGGTCTGTTTGACTTTTTGTTTTGCCCCCAACTTCGAACATGGGCACCCTAAATAAAACACTCAATGGTGCGATCTTCCAAAGACAATCCACGTAACCCAGTCCAGTTTGTGGCATTAATGCGCCGATACGGTACGCCTATCACCATGAAACAACACAAAACGAAGAACTAGGGTGCGATTATGGACGTATTATGTTATTATTATATCATGTACTTGAATTATCAGTCTATGGGTGCGATTTCAGACACCCTCTCAGTCTTGCCGCCGCTGTCCCAATGGATGCGTTTGCCTCAATGGATGTAAAGTTTCACTTTATATTCACTTATTTTATGTCTTTATATTTCAATAATTTCAAGTATTTATTGATAGATATTATTGTATTGCATGCCGTTGCTTTATTCATGCTTTTAATCATTAATTACATATACATTTAGGCATACAAAAACAATCATTTGGTGGTTGGGAACGGATTAATTCTATTTTCATTATTTCTTATGGGGAAATTTTGCTTTTGAGTTTAAATGGCCTTCTGGAACCAATTAAGTTGAAATTCCGAGGTTCCACTGTGTGAAAGATAGCCAACATATATACGTTATACAAACAGCATTGTAAATGTATTTAAGGCAAATTAAAATGTAAAGTTAAAGTGCACTGTAGCTGGATAAAACTGACCATGGATAAATATCTTGAGATAGTTGGAACTATCAGTTTTGAATCTAGCTCATTCAGCTCCTCCCTCCAACTCCACACCTAAACATATTTAGAATGAGAGTCACTGTCCCTTCCCTTTTCGAATGACAATCCTTGACTCTTGCAAACGGTACATATAATCCTGAAATAAAGCCTGTCCTCTATTCAAAGCCAAAGTAGTAATGTTACAGCTTATGTAATATGAGAAACATGCTTAGTACAATTTTCAGCATGCTGTAACCTCTTGATGCTATTATTTTGTAAGACCATTCATTAGAGCGTTGTGGTGATCTAATAGAAATGTCACGAAAGCATGTATTAACTTCTCAGAATTCATGAAAGACAGGGAAGCCCTTTGAGCTCTGAGTGTTTTTTTTTCTAGGCTGGTAAAAAGAGATTTTGCATAAGAAATGAATGTGAATCAAAATGAAAGTGCAGATTTTATCGTTACCCCAAGGTTGGCAGTAAATGATAAGCTTACCATTGACAATAACGTGACAGCTTGTTATTTTTAGCTGTGAAGGACTGCCCACAAGCATAACTGCCAAATTTCTCCAGCCTTCACCTGTAAGTAGACAGATATTGTAAGTTCAGGAACCTCCCCCAGATGAGCTAAACTGAAGAGTAGTTGGTGCTGAGTGCTATGTTGTGTACTGTTAGGTCAGCATCTTGGAACCTACAAATGTGTGACCAGATACCATAAAGTACATATGATTTCTCCACATGACATGGTGAATCTTAGTCTTACGCAGGTGTTTGGTCACCACTGGCTAAATTACAAGTTTTGTAAACACAGGGAACAAGCTTGATATTTCTGCAAATTGTAACCAGTCAGTTAAGGTCTGAAAACCTATCATATGAAACTGTTACACACTAATTCTGGTATGTTTAACATTTCTGCTTAAAATTGTGCAGAATGTAATACTGAAGGTTATTCCCTGCAATGGTTGTTAGGTTCTTTTCAATTAGGAAATCAGGATGTTTTTAAATAGTAGCCAAACTTGATTTTGGAAAAAAAATCTGATCTAGTGTGTAACTGCAGTCTCACTCAAAGCTTGATGAGAGACTAATCAAGAAGTCTATACTACTATCCTTCCTTCCTTCCTTCCTTCCTGAATAATAGATAATAATTGAGAATAACCATAAAACAATTGTTCAGAGTAGCTGAAATGAATCCAGGACACCACACTGTGTTGCAGAAAGTGATGCCTGCAAGTTAGGACTAGTGATTAACTTCTCATGTTCTTCTACACATTACTCATCTCAGTTGCTCTTGTATTGCTGGAGTGATTTATCTGCGCGGACAGAAATAGTAGCCATGGTGTGCTCACAGCTAGTTTAACGGATATGCTCTTTCAGCACTTCTGAGAAGTGAGATATGGCACATACCAGACAGAGAATTTACAGTTAACTACAGTATAATGCAGACTGCTTTTAAGGTTGAAATACTGATTCTTATGCTGGCTGTTTTTTAAAACCGATTGTATTGAACTGACAACATGAACTGATGTCAAAGTTTCTTTTTTTTAGAGTTGTTGATTAGAGTCATTTTGAATGTTGAAATGAATGTGCAAAGGCAGTGTGAATTTCAAGCGTGTTACCCTCTACTTGTGATGTGGTCTTTAACGTCTCCATTTTCACTTTCAGAAACCGGGTTTTTCAGAGAAGATGGGTTAAGTTTGACGGAGAGAATCTGACTTACTTTAACAATGACAAGGTCAGTGCTCGTACAGTCGCATTTTCGTTTTGGCACCCACCCACCATACAGCTCTGGGTGTTATGTACTGTCACTGTACCGGCAATAATGTTTCTATGATGCCAAACTTGGTCAGAGTCTTTGGCTGAATAGTTAAATGAATATTTAAAGGTAAATATTTAAAGAATGCCAGTACACAATCTAGATGTTTCAACCCACATGTATAAACATGCTGTAGTATAGAGTGGTGTGAAAAAGTGTTTGCCCCCTTCCTGATTTCCTATTTTTTGCATTTGTCACACTTAAGTGTTTCGGAACATCAAACCAATTAAATATTAGTCAAAGACAATACAAGGAAACACACAATGCAGTTTTAAATGAAGGTGTTTATTATTAAGGGAGAAGAAAATCCAAACCTACATGGCCCTGTGTGAAAAAGTGATTGCCCCCTCCCCCCGTTAAAACATAACTACGGTTTGTCACACCTATGTTTAACAAGGGGGGGCAATCACTTTTTCACACAGGGCCATGTAGGTATGGATTTTTTTTCCTCTCTTAATAATAAACACCTTTTAAAAACTGCATTTTGTGTTTGTGTTGTCTTTGACTAATATTTAAATTGGTTTGATGTTCCGAAACACTTAAGTGTGACAAACTCGAAAAACAAAAAGGAAATCACTGTATACTCACTCACCATTCTAGCCGCTTTCACACCAAACAGTTCTAGGGATTAATTTGGGAGGAACTACACTGCATTCACACTGTCAGTAGGAAAACTGTCTGACTCTTATGCAGTAAAGCCTAGACTTCACTATTGTTCCCTTAGTCTATGTATTTTTATTTATTTATTTTCTTCATTTTTAGTAAATATCTATTGTTTATAAGGCTACCAGTGTACAGGCATATTTAAACATGTCAATTGAGCTCGTCACAGGCATTTGTATCTGGACCAATCACTATATGCTTGCTTCACTATGTCTGGTCCAGTCGCCATTGTATTAGATACAGCCCTACACTGATACACTGGTCATTGTATTAGTATTGAGTCCCAGGTCATTGGTCACTATTAGGTACAGCCGTCTTGTGTCCACACTCGCTGGCCATTGTGTGTTGACATTCACTGGCCATTGTATTGCTACAGCCTGTTTTTGTGTTTTGTGAATTTATTTTTCCTTGCACAGTTTGAATCGTCCTTTAGCTCTTAATTGTTGTTAGTTTCTCATAATTTGCCTCTTTTGGGTGGATTTGTTCTATCTGATGCACTGGTACCAGCACCATGTACAGTGCCTTGCAAAAGTATTCGGCCCCCTTGAACTTTTCAACCTTTTGCCACATTTCAGGCTTTAAACATAAAGATATGAAATTGTAATTTTTTGTGAAGAATCAACAACAAGTGGGACACAATCGTGAAGTGGAACGAAAATTATTGGGTATTTTAAACTTTTTTTTAGAAATAAAAAACTGAAAAGTGGGGCGTGCAAAATTATTCGGCCCCTTTACTTTCAGTGCAGCAAACTCACTCCAGAAGTTCAGTGAGGATCTCTGAATGATCCAATGTTGACCTAAATGACTAATGATGATAAATAGAATCCACCTGTGTGTAATCAGGTCTCCGTATAAATGCACATGCTCTGTGATAGTCTCAGAGTTCTGTTTAAAGCGCAGAGAGCATCATGAAGACCAAGGAACACACCAGGCAGGTCCGAGATACTGTTGTGGAGAAGTTTAAAGCCGGATTTGGATACAAAGATTTCCCAAGCTTTAAACATCTCAAGGAGCACTGTGCAAGCGATCATATTGAAATGGAAGGAGTATCTTCCATTATCAAATCTACCAAGACCCGGCCGTCCCTCTAAACCTTCAGCTGAAACAAGGAAGAAGACTGATCCAGAGATGCAGCCAGAGGCCCATGATCACTCTGGATGAACTGCAGAGATCTACAGCTGAGGTGGGAGACTCTGTCCATAGGACAACCGTACACTGCACAAATCTGGCCTTTATGGAACAGTGGCAAGAAGAAAGCCATTTCTCAAAGATATTCAGTGTTTTTTGTTTGCCACAAGCCACCTGGGAGACGCACCAAACATGTGGAAGAAGGTGCTCTGGTCAACGAACTTTTGGCCACAATGCAAAACGTTATGTTTTAGCGTAAAAGCAACACAGCTCATCACCCTGAACGCATCATCCCCACTGTCAAACATGGTGGTGGCAGCATCATGGTTTGGGCCTGCTTTTCTTCAGCAGGAACAGGGAAGATGGTTAAAATTGATGGGAAGATGGATGGAGCCAAATACAGGACCATTTTGGAAGAAAACCTGTTGGAGTCTGCAAAAGACCTGAGACTGGGACGGAGATTTATCTTTCAACAAGACAATGGTCCAAAACATAAAGCAAAATCTACAATGGAGTGGTTCACAAATAAACGTATCCAGGTGTTAGAATGGCCAAGTCAAAGTCCAGACCTGAATCCAATCGAGAATCTGTGGAAAGAGCTCAAAACTGCTGTTCACAAACGCTCTCCATCCAACCTCACTGAGCTCGAGCTGTTTTGGCAAAAATTTCATTCTCTCGATGTGCAAAACTGATAGAGACATACCCCAAGCGACTTGCAGCTGTAATCGCAGCAAAAGGGGGCGCTACAAAGTATTAACGCAAGGGGACCGAATAATTTTGCACTCCCCACTTTTCAGTTTTTTATTTCTAAAAAAAGTTTAAAATATCCAATAAATTTCGTTCCACTTCACGTTTGTGTCCCACTTGTTGTTGATTCTTCACAAAAAATTACAATTTCATATGTTTATGTTTGAAGCCTGAAATGTGGCGAAAAGTTCAAGGGGGCCGAATACTTTTGCAAGGCACTGTACATGCCAGCGTCACTGCTGGGCTGAGATTAATCCATCACATTGAGAGTGTATGTTGTGGACCTACCCTGGGGGTGACATGCATTATGTATCTTACATTTCTCTGTGTAACAGCATTCATTTGCTGTGCTGCATCAAATGATTGGGAACCACTGATATGGGTGAAAGCACAAACAATCATATCTATAGCAACAATTTATTAAAAAAAATATTTTTATGTTATTAAATATATAAATGCAGTTTCAGTCTTCACATAAGTGCTGAGTGAAGAGGTCTGGCTTGTCCACGTGATCTTTGCAAACTGCAGACGAGCAGCAATGTTTTTTTTGGAGAGCAGTGGCTTTCTCCTTGCAACCCTGCCATGCACACCATTGTTGTTCAGTGTTCTTCTGATGGTGGACTCATGAACATTAACATCAGCCAATGTGAGAGAGGCCTTCAGTTGCTTAGAAGTTACCCTGTGGTCCTTTGTGACCTCACCAACTATTACACGCCTTGCTCTTGGAGTGATCTTTGTTGCTCGACCACTCCTGGGGAGGGTAATGATGGTCTTGAATTTCCTCCATTTGTACGCAATCTGTCTGACTGTGGATTGGTGGAGTCCAAACTCTTTAGAGATGGTTTTGTAACCTTTTCCAGCCTGATGAGCATCAACAACTCTTTGAGGTCCTCAGAAATCTCCTTTGTTCGTGCCATGATGCACTTCCACAAACATGTGTTGTGAAGAGCAGACTTTGATAGATCCCTGTTCTTTAAATAAAACAGGGTGCCCACTCACACCTGATTGTCATCCCATTGGTTGAAAACACCTGACTCTAATTTCACCTTCAAATTGCCTGCTAATCCTAGAGGTTCACATACTTTTGCCACTCACTAATATGTGATATTGGATCATTTTCCTCAATAAATAAATGACCAAGTATAATATTTTGGTCTAATTTGTTTAACTGGGTTCTCTTTATCTACTTTTAGGACTTGTGTGAAAATCTGATGGTTTTGGGTCATATTTATGCAGAAATGTAGAGAATTATAAAGGGTTCACAAACTTTCAAGCACCACTGTATATGAATGGATCAGCATATGTACACCATCATTTACCTGATCAGATTCTGTCACAGATTCAGGGGCCTTCAGTACTCAGTCTGTTTAGACCCTTTTAAATGACACCACCATTTAAGTGCAGGTCTCCTTTATAATGCCTTTACACTGAGCCACAGTTTTGGTGTGAAACCATGCATGTGTCTTTTAAATGCTGGCTAATTCTGATAACGCAGCAGCACTATTAGGCGGCTGGAGAAGGAGGTGGAGGATGAAGGTGACCCTGATATAGGAGGAAAGTAGAGCCGCGGTTTGCGAGGAAGAAAAAACGAGCTGGAGGCGTTTGTGGGAAAGGTGACATTGCTCCATGCTAGGTTGAGCACCTGTCTGCATTGAGCCGTTCTGCTTCTTTAGCCCTCTTTAGCTCCGGTAATTGAGGGTCACCGGCAGAACTGCTTCCTGCTTCGCTCAGCGTCCTTTCCTTTTTTTTTTTCTCTTTCCATTCTGTCTCCTTTTCTCACCCACTCCATCTTGTATTGCTTCATGGGGTCGTTTTTAAATGCAGGGTTGGCAGCGGAGAAAGGCGAGAAGAGGAACCAAAGGGGATAAAGAACACTGCAACTCAGCGACTTTGTATCTCTCTAAGCTCTTAGCTCCCTCTCTCTCGCCTTCACTCTCATATGGTCATAAAGCAAGGGCGCCCATTGTCAGCGCTGAATCCCACCTGGTGCAAATGCTCTCGTGTCTGTTTGAAAGCAAACTTTTTTTTTTTTTTTTAACCAGGGATATTTGTCTTGTTTGTCGTCATTGTGGCTCTTTGTTTGCACGTTTGTGGTTGGATATTGAGTTTATAGGTGTTTGTCATGCCCTTCCTATGCTGCCACAACGTTTGTTTTTTTTGAAGTGCCAGCAAAACTGAGCATCAGTCAATGATCTGAACTGCATGTGATGTAAGCCTGCAGCATCATCTCCTGTTTGTGTATCATTTGACCTTTATGCATTGGTACATGAAGTTAGAACATTTGTGATCCTCCTTCAAATTCTGTGCAGCTCTTTGAGACTAGTGTGTAAAAGCAGTGAAAACTGTGAGCTTCGCAAAGCGTTCAGTCAGAACAGTAATATTACACCCATCAAATGGAGTGTGGTTGATACTTCCCTCTAAAATAAACTGCATCTAATGCCCAAATGTAGTTCAATAAACAGGCAAAAAATTGCCTGACTTATTATTGTACCCACAAGGCTAATGCACAATAACTAATAAGGAAAGGAAGCCTGTCTCAAACAAGTCTTTTCAATAAATACATGCCCACACACTTAACATAAATCGGTAATGTTGTAATATTGTTGAGGGCGGCACAGTGGGTAGCCCTGTCGCCTCACAGCGAGAAGGTCCAGGGTTCAGTCCCCAGGTGGAGCAGTCTGGGTCCTTTTCTGTGTGGAGTCTGCTTGTTTTTCCCGTATCTGAGTGGGTTTACTCCGGGTACTCTGGTCTCCTTCCACAGTCCAACGTCATATGTGTTAGGTTAACTGGTGTCTCTAAAGTGTCCCTGGTGTCAGTGGCTAGGCACCAGCTCTCCAGTGCTTCATGTTTAAACAGATAAAGTGGATAAATGAATAATATTATTGCTGTTTCCCATATTAGAGCTGGATTATAGCTCAATTATCAGATTTCTTCTTCATATATATATATATATATGTGTGTGTGTATGAAAATAAGCAAAGTCTCTTAGAGTAAGCAGACCTGGCAACCATGTTTGGTATGTGTGTATACATGTGTGTGTGTGTGTATATATATATATATATATATATATATATATATATATATATATATATATATATATATATATATTTGGGTTTGGTCCTGGGATAGCCTAGTGGTTAACGTACTGGACTATGGACCAGAAGGTCCAGGGTTCAAATCCCACCTCTGTCACCTCTCGGTCCTTGAGCAAGACCCTTAACCCACAATTGCTTGGATTGTAAGGCTGTATTAGTTGTAAGAGCGTCTGCTAAATGCTGTAAATGTAAATGTTTCACTGGACCTGGTTGTTCAGTTCTCTACATCTGCTACATCTGGCAACCCTTGAATTAAACACAGCATCCATGATGTGTTCAAACACTTTTGGGGAGACTCTAAAAGGCAGTATGTGCTCGAGAAAATGACGCCAAACTGTAATTAAGTGAAGTTTGTCACGTCCTCCTGTGAGATTATTGGCTGGTTGAAAAGTAGAATTCCGTTCACTGCCATGTACGAGTCATGTAAACCTGGAGCTTACCCATTATCTGATTACCAAAGTGCGTGTATACTTGTTGATCCAGATTACTGATGATCTGATTTTCTGCAGTTATTGGTTTATTAAGTGTAATTGCACCACTCAATGGTAATGACTGACTTACAAGTAGTTGAAAAATGTTCCTCAGCCTGTTGTTTGTGTTTAATATGAGACCAAATGCTTTCTACAAGGTTCAAATCTGGACTTGGGCCAAACAATGAACCTGATGGACTGTAGGAGATTGTCAACTAACAACTACTCCTTTAAGAAAGAAAAAAAAAACAATACAAAAGACACTTTGGAAGTGTTGGAACAACCCGACGTGTTAGTTTGATTTTTTTTGTATCAAACATTTAAATGTTTTTATGATTTTAACTTTATGTACAAGGAGACTATATAAGTGAATTACCCCATTTTCAGCCCCTCCATTGGTTCTAAAAAGGTTAGTTTATAAGAGCCAACCATAAGCAAAACAGGAATTGAATGCTCCAGAACACAGGCTGAAGGTAGTTAACCAAAAGAGTAAAGTGTTTTGCACTTTCAATCTATTACTCGCTGTTACATGAGATTTTTCAACACTTTATTATAAAATTAGCTTTGTGTTAATGATTTTTCATCTGTAGGTTAATGTGTGTTTTAAACATTCTTACTTGGGTGTCATAAGGCGGAATCTCCATCTGCAGGCACCGTAGTGGTTCTGCAGTCATGTAAAGTGGACCGGAAAATGCAAATAAGAAGCCTAGCATTGAGTTCAGCTACACTGAAATGTAAACAATTCAACAACAGAAGTACCACAAGCTAAATGTTACCACACCGACGACAAAAATCCGGCTAATGACATATAAAGCCCTAAATTGTTTAGCTCTGGCATGTCTCACTAATCTTCTAAAGCAGTATAGACCACAGTGAGCCCTTTGATCCCATGAATTTAATGGAAGCTTGCATCTGCTAAACAGTCACAGCTCAGCTTCAGGACGGTTTTTTTTTTTTTTTTAATTAATATTTTTTTCTAGATCTTTGGAAGAGTGATCTAGATTACATTAGCAATACTCTATAGGTGTTCATGAATTCAGATTAGAAACCACCTCCATATAACCTGACCTATTTATAGTTCTTGTCAATAATAGTTCATTCATTTGTTTTCGTACTCACTTAATCCCCTTAATCTAACTGTCAGCACAGGGTGCAAGCTGGGAACTAACTCTAGACATTGTGCCAATTCGTCGGCACACACACTCGTACTGGGACACATTAGACTTAACGTGTCTGGAATATGGAGGAAACCTGGGTACCCAAAGGAAACCCATGCAGGCACGGTTTGAACCTGCAAACTATAGACTGGGAGAGTCCAAGAAATCGAACCAGTGATTTTTGGAGCTGTGAGATGACAGTGCTAACTACTGCAACACCATGTGAATAGCAATAAAGTAATATTTATAGTCCTGATTTCCTATTTTTCATTCTTAAGTGTTTTGGAACATCAAACAATTTAAATATCAGTCAAAGTAGAACACAAGTAAACACAAAATGCGGTTTTTAAATGAAGGTGTTTATTATTAAGGGAGAAAAAAAATCCAAACCTACATGGTCCTGTGTGAAAAACTGATTGCACTATCAGTCTGGAAAGGGTTATAAAGCCATTTCTAAAGCTTTGGGACTCCAGCGAACCACAGTGAGAGCCATTATCCACAAATGGCAAGAACATGGAACAGTGGTGAACCTTCCCTGGAGTGGCTGGGTGACCAAAGTTACCCCAAGAGCACAGCGATGACTCATCCAAGAAGTCACAAGACCCCACAACAACATCCAAAGAACTGCAGGCCTCACTTGCCTCAGGTAAGGTCAGTGTTCATGCCTCCACCATAAGAAGGAGACTGGGCAAATATGGCCTGCATGGCAGAGTTCCAAGATGAAAACCATTGCTGAGCAAAAAGAACATTAAAGCTCGCCTCAATTTTTCCAGAACACATCTTGATGATCCCTAAAAACGAGACAAAAGTTGAACTCTTTGGAAGGTGTGTGTCCCATTACATCTGACATAAAAGTAGCACAGCATTTCAGAAAACGAACGTTATAGCAACAGTAAAATATGGTGGTGGTAGTGTGATGGTCTGGGGCTGTTCTGCTGCTTCAGGACCTGGAAGACTTGCTGTGATAAATGGAGCTATGAATTCTACTGTCTACCAAAACATCCTGAAGGAGAATGTCCGACCATTTGTTCATGACCTCAAGCTGAAATGAACTTGGGTTCTGCAGCAGGACAATGATCCAAAACACACCAGCAAGTCCAACTCTGAATGGCTGAAGAAAAACAAAATGAAGACTTTGGAGTGGCCTAGTCAAAGTCCTGACCTGAATCCTATTGAGATGCTGTGGCATGACCTTAAAAAGGCCGTTCATGCTGGAAAACCCTCCATTGTGGCTGAATTACAACAATTCTACAAAGATGAGTGGCCAGAATTCCTCCACAACGCTGTAAAATACTCACTGCAAGTTATCACAAACGCTTGGTTGCAGTTGTTGCTGCTAAGGGTGGCCCAACCAGTTATTAGGTTTAGGGGGCAATCACTTTTTTTCACTTTTTGGAATTTTTTTCTCCCTTAATAATAATTATCTTCATTTAAAAACTGCATTTTGTGTTTTCTTGTTGTCTTTGGCTAATATTTAAATTGGTTTTATGTTCCAAAACATTTGTGTGTGACAAACGGGTAAAAAAATAGGAAATCAGGAAGGGGGCAAACACTTTTTCACACCACTGTATATCTAATTCATGTCTGTACGACAGAAAACTGGTATGAGCGAACCCTTGAGACACCCGCTCATAGAAGAGTCCCAGTCTTGAAAGGAAATATGCCTTGTTCTACTTTTGTAATTTTCGTTGTTTCAAGTTACAAATGAAAGATGCAAAGATAAGAATTGTATTGTATAGTACAGTTCCTGTTCTGTTTGATTTAATATTATTTAAAATCAAACGTCGTGTGCAAAATGACCAAACTACTATATGATTATGGCAATGTCCCGTCAATGTCCATATTGGTCAAACAGTGCCTACCTGTATGGGGAAAAAGAACCCGATCCCATTGTTTTAATTTGTTCTTAACTCCTCATTCGTCCTTTTCACCTCATACACTTTTCCACATCTCTTCCTGCTTATCTGATGGAAGCTGATGAAAACCCATAGTCGTCGGCAGTCACCTTTAATCGGCACATATTGACCGGTGATGTCGTCAAACACAGGCGGCTCCTGGAGGCGTGGGAGAAGGGACAGACGAAGTCTCTCATTCACTCTCTATTGGTCCCCAAGGGCCCCGAGTAGCCCGCTCCCGCTAGAGTTTACCCCCAGTTTCGTCAACCTTAGCTCTGACTCCCTAAGACAAGGGCACTCAAGGGATGCTTTGACTACACAGTCGGTGATGTGTGTTCTTAAATCAGGGTTTTAGAATGTCACCTGTCATTAGACTGAAGCTGAAGGAGGCTCTGTGTAAGGATTAGCTGTCTGTCTCACACTGGAATAAGGCGACGCTTTCTTCCCAAAGTAGCCCCCAGTTCCCCGCGAGAGCGCTTCTTTGTCTCTGCTGTCCCTTTTCTGCCTCTCAATTCTTTTCCCTTATAGCCTGTGTGTGATGGAGGCATTAGAGAGTAGTTGTAATCTTGCTGTTCACTGCGCTGTGTATGCAGAGGGCTCTGACGAGCCTGCTCTCGGCAACGTTTACAAATTATTGCCCCCAATCATGCGATGTAGAGTGAACCTACGATCCAAAGGGATTGCTGTATTTTATGATTAAAAAAAAAAAAAATAATTGTCTGCAGTGCTTTTGCATGGCCAGGTGGTGTCCCTGTGGCTCCACAATGGAAGCGAAACAATGCTGTTTGGATGAATGAGCAAAGCAGGACAGCTCTTCATGTAGAATGCGCACAATTAGGTTGATGCAGATCCAGCTCCACAAATCCTAATCTTAACCGTTATGAAATAAATGCAGATACTGGCCCTGGATCAGCGACAAGTGATGCCGTCCACCGGCTCTGCTGAGCAGTAAATGTGAATTAGTAGTGTGCAGTCAGACTTTTAGAGCTTTGTGACATAGTCCTGTCAAGCACTTTCCGTATTTATTCTTAGCAAGATGCTTACATGCAGAATAGCACGTGTGTCAGCCTGCATCTTCTGTGCATGCAGAGCTGAATATGAATGCCACTCGCATGGCAGGCGGTTTGTCGCAGAATCTTTTCTTACACATCAAAAATCGGAGCTGACTCGCTCTCTCGTTTTTGATTGAATAATAGCAAATGCACAAACTTTTGAATGCGTGTGGCTGTGGGTTGGCAGTACGCATCATCTCTGCCGAACGTAGGCATCTCTCAAGCTCCTGATGAACGTGGCCATGTTTACACATTCGCTCAGCGTTTCAGACGGTCCTTCTGACCTAAAAAATAACAATTATAATATGTAATTAACGCTAACCCAGATAGCGCCTAATTATCGGCACTTAGCTCGCATAAAGACGCGCTCGCGCTCCTCGATTCACCCGTCCCCTTGCTCCTCTGGTGCTCTCCTCCGTCCAAATTTAGATGGAAGGAGGCTCATTAGAATGCTGCCAAGTTCGTGGCCTCGGCGCTGTAGCAACGGGAGAAGTGCTAAATTGGAGAGAGAGAGAGAAATCCCATAGAAAGGAGACGGTCGCCCCGCACCATAATTAGGGTTAGCTGTAGCCGCCGCGGTTAACATCATGCCTTAATTTGTGGAGATGGCCTTCTTGGTGACCCCTCTTTTTTTCGCTCTTTCGCGCTACTTTTCTGTCTTCCCTGTGAAGTCGTTTGTTTGCCGCCTTCGGCCCGTGCTTAGTTATTCCTTCCCCGTACGGTTTTCCGTCAGCCCTCTCTATTTGCCGTACTTTTCTTCAGTCTCCCGCTGTGCCGTCCCTTTTCTTTTTGTGCTCGCTAAGGAGGGAGTCCCTTATTCAATCATCCCTGCTATTCCAGGATAGAAAGATTCTCAAAATAGTGCAAGGTCATCATTATAATTAAGAGGCAGATGGAATGTATAAATGGATCTCCCCCTCTCTTTTGCCAGTAAGTGAAGATTAAATATTCACTCCCCCATAGTTCATGCGTAGCAGAGACGGAGCTGCCCGCTGAGGTGTCATGGTGTTGTTGAAATATGGACTTGACCTAGCTGAGGGCCTTAAAATATCATGATACTTGGAAACGTTAAGAATGTGGGTTGAAATGTACGCATTGACAAAAATAACGTACCCAGATATAAATTTCGGATTGCTATGAAACCGAGCAGTTATGTCTGTGGCAGATATGTAAATAATTACAGTTGTGGACTGATTAGATGCTGGGTCTTGCCACAAGAGGGTGTAAAAGTGCTTCCCCTGCTGCACTATAAAAAGGCTATGAGGCTACTTTTGGGTAGTGTACCTCTTGGTTAGAGATTGTCAACTGCTAGACACATGTTTTTGCTTACAATGCACTCAAACATTTTGACCAGTTGACAGACTGAGAGGGTTTTTGACTTCATTTTTGTTAATATACATCCATTCCTGCATTTCAGTCATTCTTTTTTGCAAAGTGAAGTTTTAAGTGGCATTTGTGAATGTAGCTCTATTGTAATGCTTGGTCCAAAGGTTTGCAAAGGTTTGATAAAGTAATCCCTTGCACGTGTGGTTATTAGCTATTGATGAAGGATGGGTCTTGATGCAGTGCCATCTGTGGGATCAAAGATCAATGGTCTTCAGTTTAGGATTGCACCCTTGCCTTTTGTGCATTGGAATTCCTCCAGATTCCTTGAATCATTTAATATTATTCTCTTTAGAGGGAGAGATGTGCAAGTTCTTTCCAGTCTTTCTTTGAGTCACATTTCAGTAATTTTCTCAGACATTTCTTGAGAAACTGGGGATCCTCTGCCCATCTTTGCTTCTTAAATCCTTTCATGGATACTGCTTTTGTTTTGAATCATGATTATAATCACATTATTATTTAGTTACCACATTACTAGTCCTAAATTGCCCCTGTGCCAACTTTTTTGGAATGTGCTGCAGGCCTGAAATGTGGGAGTAGATGATTAATCAACAAATTAAATGAAGTTGACCAGACAAAAAAAAATGAATATCTTGGGTTCATATTGTCTGAAATGAAATAAAATTCAAAGTACATGTAAGACACTGTGTATTTTTAAGACTATTTACCGTACTGCCCCAACCTGTTACAACCCCAAATTAGAAAAATAAATTATTGCTAGGCTGGTCTAAGTGGTCTACTTCTGTATTTTTGTGGAGCTAGATTTGATCAGACCTGGTCAAGTTATGCTGTATAGCTGGTCTGAAAATGAGGACAGATTCCCACAGCTCAATGATCTGGCAGGGAAAGCACTATATCCAAGCACCTTCTGCACCTGTAGAGAGGGTATTTAGTAGACATGGTCTTGTGGTGGGTCCCCACTGTACAGGTTTAAGTCAGAAAATGGTCACGGTGCTTGAATTTCAATGTAATTCCCAATCCCTCCCTTAAAACATAAAAATAACTTTCGTTATTAGTGTTGAATCAGTGCACAGGCAGTCTAGGAATTTACCAGTCTGTTTTATTTTTTTATATAGTAAAAGGTAAAATAAACTTGTGTTTTTTATATATATTTTTTTAAATTCAGATTCTTGATCTTGAATTTAACTTTCATTTTTCTGTTTCTGGTCTTCTGCGGTTGTCTTGTTCTCAAATCAGACTTGCCACTCCTACTGGTCTTGATCTGGGCATGGACTTTCCTAAGGTGCACATTTTACATATATAGCATTTAGCAGATGTCCTTATCCAGAGAGAGTTAAAGAAGTGCTTTGTATTCATTTTAGTAGACATTACCTCATGCTGTAAATAAGCAGTATCCCAAGTACATAATCCTGTTAGAATTTTAGTCTTTAGTCACCTTGAGTCTTGAGTAGTGGGTCAAGTCAAGCCAGGCTTGTGTCTCAAAGGGTACGAGGTACAGAGTGGGGTTTGATTAGAGAAGGTGCTGGTCTGTTTTTGGGTTTGTTGGTAAGCATCTGGGTTTTGAGTCTGATGCTCAGGGAGTGCCACTTCAGTGCTTGTCCAGTCTCTTGTTGTATCAAAACTAGACGTCGTGTCCTCCAGGCCAAAGAGGAAAAGGACTGTTCGGATTGTTATCAGCACTAAGTTCAAAAGCCAGCATCTCTGATGGTCTGGGGGTGTGTCAGTGCCCATGGCATGGGTAACTTGCACATCTGTGAAGGCACCATTAATGCTGAAAGGTACATACAGGTTTTGGAGCAACATATGCTGCCATCCAAGCAACGTCTTCTTCAGGGACGCCCCTGCTTATTTCAGCAAGCCAATGCAAAGCCACATTCTGCACGTGTTACAGCAGCATGGCTTCATGGTAAAAGAGTGTGGGTACTAGACTGGCCTGCCTGCAGGCCATACCTGAAAATGTGTGGCGCATTATGAAGCGCAAAATGCGACAGCGGAGACCCCGGACTGTTGAGCAACTGAAGTTGTACATCAAGCAGGAATGGGAAAGAATTCCACCTACAAAGCTTCAACAATTAATGTCCTCAGTTCCCTTATTGAGTGTTGTTAAAAGGAAAGGTAATGTAACACGGTAAACATGCTCCTGTCCTAACTGTTTTGGAACATGTTGCAGGCATCACATTCAAAATGAGTGAATATTTGCAAAAATCAATAAAGTTTGTCCATTTGAACATTAAATATCTTGTCTTTGTAGTGTATTCAGTTGAATATAGGTTAAAAAAAGGATTTGCAAATCATCGTATTCTGTTTTTATTTATGTTTTACACAACATCCCAACTTCATTGGAATTGGGGTTGTATACAGTGGTACCTCGGTTCTCGACCACCTCGGAACTCGTTGAATTCAGTTCTCAATGCATTTTGACTAGAAAAATGGGTCTCAGCTTTCGTCGTTTGCTTGGTACTTGGTGCACTTGCTTAAACTTGTACGAGTCGAGCTGCGTGACTCTGTTAATGATTCATAAGTCACAATGAAGTACACAGTGATTCAGGTTCACAATAACCATAGAAGATCTCCACTATATTTCTTGTATTTTTCTTTGTTTACATCTACAGTACTGTATTCTTACCGATGGATTTGTCAGTAAATATGCCCTTCGTAAATCATGTATCACCTGTACAATACAACTCTATTAATGTCTATGATGCCTTATAAGGTGTGGATTTTCTGGGGATCTGGAATGGAGTCATTCAGTTTATATTATTCCTTATGGGAAGAGTTTGTCCGGTACTCGTCGTTTTCGGTTCTCGACAAGCCATCTGGAACAAATTAATGACGAGAACTGAGGTACCAGTGTATGACAAAAAATGTATGTATTTATTTTTAACCTGCATCAAGTGCTAACAGGATTTTTCTTGGATGGTGTTCTTGAGTTATTGCTTATTTGTTCTAGAATTAGGTAATGTCTACTAAGAAGAATACAAAGCAATTCTGTAAGTCGCTCCGGATAAGGGTGTCTGCTAAATGCTGTAAAGGATTTGTAAATGATGCGAGCAGAACATGGAAGTGGGGTGAAATGAGAACTTGTCCAAACTGAAAACTGTTGCTGCATTCTGATCCAGTTGCATCTCTAGAATGCAGTGTTGGCTGCTGTCCTGCTGATACCCAAGTTGCTTACAGAACACCATATCGTAATTCTTCCAAGTCTCTCAAAATCATATAGTCTTGACTCCGAACCTCAGGTTTCAGATATGTAGGTGGTGCTCGTGTCTTGGTTTGACACGTGCATGTAGAGACCATACCCTCTAAGCAAGCAAGTCCTGATTACCTGATAATCCCCCTGAATCACTAAGCTTTATTCATGAGAAACGTTTGTTTACTTGCTGGGGTCTTGTATTAGTATGCAGACCTCCTAGATACCTGTGTGCTTGTGTTTGTCCATGTACGTCTCACGTACAGCACACGCCAGATCCTAGATGTAAAGGATGGGTCAGGGAGTGTGTTTGTGTGTGTTTGGGTGGATCTGCTATTCTATTCATCTTTTTGCGGGTGTCTGAGGGCTGGATTTTGCTCTGCTGTGAAGTAGATGCCTGCAGTGAGAGTGATGTGTAGGTGGGGTATGAATGTGATTATGTGTCTTGGTCTTAAAGTTCCCCTGTAAACTCTCTCTCTCTCTCTCTCTCTCTCTTTCTGTCTCTCTCTCTCTCTCTCTCTCTCTCTCTCTCTCTCTCTCTCTCTCTCTCTCTCTCTCTCTCTCTCTGTAGGAGATGTATTCTAAAGGATTGATCTCCCTCTCAGCTGTTAAACAGGTGCGATATTTGGGAGAAAATAAGTTTGAGGTGGTCACCACAGGAAGAACGTTTGTTTTCCGAGAAGAGAAAGAAGGTGAGACTCTCCTCATTAACCTGCCATCCCGAGTTACCCTTTGTTGTCATCCTCCAGGTTTCTTTACCTTTAAACCCATTTCAGGACGTTGTAGTTTGTCCCTAGAAGTTTGATGTCCTCTGCAGGGCATTTCATTCACCTTTTTAAAAAAGTGAAGTATTAAGTCATTTGCCAATGAATGTATTTTCCTGGAAATTATTTAGGAAATAGCTCAGTGGTCAAGACTCTGGACTACCAAGAGCTTCCACTGTTGGGTCCTTCAGCAAGACCTTTAACCCTCAACCGTTAATATGTATGTGCGTCTAATGCGTAAAGCGAGCCAGAACTTTCCAATTCTGAGAACAGGCCAACAGAATGCTGTGACTAGCTAGTGTTGCACTGAATGAACAAGGTTATAGGAATCCTTCCTATCGAGAAAGCATGGATATTTATACACCATGTCAAAATGTTGTGTGGATCCCAAAAGATACTTTGTCTGAAATCATGGGTATAACTCTGGAGTAAGGCGACTGTGCAAACCAACGAAGTTCAGCATAGTAGACTCCCCATTCTTTTCTTTGTCTGACTTTGTTTTATAAGGGCAGGCCAGAAAGTTGATGTTGGGAGGTGGAAACCAGCAAACCAACAAAGCTGCCATATTGAGAGTCAGTGAGTGTATGTACATGCACTTAATAATCCGATAACTGCAGAAAATCAGGCTTTTGTAAGTGATCTGATCAACAAGAGTACATGCATTTGGGTGATCTGATAAAGTGAATGCTCTGGGTTTAAATGACTCGGGCAATAGTCATGTTTCTGCTTTGCATCCAGCCAGTAATCTCACAGAATGTGATGTAAACTTCAAACTTAATTAGCTAAATAGTGCATATATTGTGTTTCAGTCTCTACAAAAGTGTAGCCGTTTTATACGTTTATTCCATGCTGTGTTTAATTCTGGGGTTGCCAGATCCTGTGAGGGGAAAATAAGCCATCATCAGTGGAAAGACGCTCCCCCAAAAAAGCCAGTAATCTTGGAATAATCTGACTACTGAGTTAAAATCCAGCTCTCTCTATCGGATTACATACTTCGATTTCTATACCTTAATCTGATCTGGGAAATCGGAGTATGCTTTTTACATGGCCAATTGAATAATCGGATAATTGCAGAAATTCAACTATGATCAGGTTATTAAGTGCTTGTAGATGCACTGAGTGAGGTGTTCAGTGCAAACCCATTCAAATACCACTGTTTGTCTGTGGGGATTCCATGCCTGTTTGCTACACGTTCTGAATCCGGTTAGCAGTCATGATAGATTGTAAGAGAGTATACTAATTAGGAAGGGTCTACATCATTTTGTCCATGTAGTGTATGCTCCATGCAGATTTGCTATGGCATCACCCGGATTCAGACTTGCACTTTGAATTCCACTGATCTCATGACGAAGTTTCCCTTCATTGCCGATGCAAATCAAGTTTGTCAGTCTCTGATATGTTGAAATCTAAATCGAAACATGTGTTAATGCTGGATATGAGTACATAACTACTTCAGTACTCCCTGGAGACAGGAAAGATTATGTGTATTTGTTGTTGTTGTTTTTTTCCCTCTATATATTAACAATGCTTTTTCTTGAGTAGGGTCTCTGGCACCCATTGCTGGGGATGTCAGAGTCTCCAAGTCCCCCAAGTCAGAGCCAGTAGGGTATGATGCCTGACCTGGTTGGAAGGCACTGCCAAGACTCAAACCCGGGTGGGCTAACATGTATAAGACTGTTGCTCTACCTGAGTTCCCAAAACATTGTACATGTGAAATTATAATCTTTATTTATAAGTTTGTAGTTATTTACAGTTAGAAACAGCAGTGAATTATTTCTTTTTTTCTTTTGTCAGGCAAAAAACCCACTCAGTGGCTCGCCCCCTGTTGTGAAGTGTTTAGTGCTATTGTCTTGGTAATGACAGTGTACTGGAAGTACGGCCATCACTTCAGATGATGTATTCAGTGTTTTCACAATTTACATTCTATTATTACAATATTAGAGCAAAAGCATGTATTGGGGAAAACTGTACAATTGAAGCAGCCTCTAGTACCCTGTTGGGTTGCCTCTAGCCTGGATACAAGATGAGATTCAGATGGGCATGGGGGCATACAGGTTCTGTATGGTATCTTGTGGCATATTTGCCCACAGATGTTGCAGCTGGGCCTGTAGGTCCTGCAAACTCGTAAGTTGCCGAAGCTGGTCCTATAAATGCTTGATTGATAATAAATCTGGTGACCAGCCAGGCCAAGGAAATATTGCAATCTGGCGGAGACATTCATGCTAATCCTTTCTGTGTGTGGGTGAGCATTATGTTGCTGAAAAAATGCCCATTGGAAGCACTGCCATAAGTGGCAACACTTTTGGCTGTTGGGTGTTCTGCACATATCGCTGAGTTGTTGGTGTCCCTCGTATCACTAATAGGGGTGACCGACTGTCATATGCAGTGGCTCCCCATATAATCACACCAGCAGCGGGGGCAGTGTCGCTCTACAGCAAAGACAGGGTTGACGCGGTCACCACAAGTCCTCAGTACTCAAAACCTGAACGTTGTCGGATCCTAAACAGAACAGAGCCTGTATAGCCATTGCTAAGGATGATACAGTTCCAGTCCGTAGAAGTCCAGGTTTCTCGTTCGCGACAGCACTGCAAATGAGGTGATTTTCTCTGCCTGTCAATGGCAGGACACTTATTGGGTGCCGTGACAACAAATTTCCTTCTGCTAAGCACCTGGAATTTGGGAAGAGACAGGGTTGTGTAGTGAAGGTGCCACCTGTGTCTTGATGGTGGACAATGAAACTGTGGGAGCTGCTCGTGCTTATCGGCAGATCAAATGATCTTTTCTACTGGTGGTCTGTCTGAGCTGTCCGGAGCCTGTTTGCTGTGTGTGCCCTCAAGGAGCCACTGCTTCCAAACACCTGCTAACACCTAGATCAGAACGTCCTACAGTGGTGCTTGAATGTTTGTGAACCCTTTAGAATTTTCTATATTGCTGCATATACATGATCTAAAACATCATCAGATTTTCACACAAGTCCTAAAAGTAGATAAAGAGAACCCAGTTAAACAAATGAGACAAAAGTATTATACTTGGTCATTTATTTATTGAGGAAAATGATCCAATTTTACATATTAGTGAGTGGCAAAAGTATGTGAACCTCTAGGATTAGCAGTTAATTTGAAGCTGAAATTAGTCAGGTGTTTTCAATCAATGGGATGGCAATCAGGTGTGAGTGGGCACCCTGTTTTATTTAAAGAAAAGGGATCTATCAAAGTCTGCTGCTCTTAACACATGTTTGTGGAAGTGTATCAAGGCACAAACAAAATAAGAGTTGTTGATGCTCATTACAAACCATCTCTAAAGAGTTTGGATTTCACAAATGCAGGAAATTCAAGACCATTGTTACCCTTCCCTAGGAGTGGTCGACCAACAAAGATCACTTCAAGAGCAAGGCGTGTAATAGTTGGCGAGGTCATGAAGGATCCCAGGGTAACTTCTCAACTACTGAAGGCCTCTCTCACATTGGCTAATATTAATGTTCATGAGTCCACCATCAGAAGAACACTGAACAACACTGTTTTGATGCATCTGGGCCAGGACTGTTTGCCATTGATGAAACAATGAATTCTGAATTATATCAGAATTCTAAAGGAAAATGTCAGGACATCTGTCCATGAACTGAATCTTAAGGGAAGGTGGGTCATGCAGCAAGACAACGACCCTAAGCACACAAGCTGTTCTACCAAAGAATGGTTAAAGAAAAATATAGTTAATTTTTTGGAATGGAGGTCACACCAGATACTGAAAGCACAGGTTCACATCTTTTTGCCACTCACTAATATGTAGTATTGGATAATTTTCCTCAATAAATAAATTACCAAGTATTTTTTTTCTCTCATTTGTTTAACTGGGTTCTCTTTTATCTACTTTTAGAACTTGTGTGAAAATCCGATGATGTTTTAGGTCATATTTATGCAGAAATATAGAAAATTCTAAAGGGTTCACAAACTTTCAAGCACCACTGTAGATGTTGGGCAACTTGTTGTAATGATCATCCTGCTTCTCCCAGTCCAATGATGTGCCCTCTCTCAAAGTCTGTCAACTTTGACAAAAAATATCTTCAGGTGTATCGCAGAGGCATGTCTAGCAGTCAATGCTCTCTCACCAAGAGGTACACTACCCAAAAGTAGCATCTTTTTGTTGAGCAGCACCCTATTGCGCTGTCTGGTGGCAAGGCCCAGTGTCTAATCAGACCACACCTGTAACCATTTACATATCTGCCTGAGACGTAGCTACATGCCAAGTTTTGCAGCAGTCTGACATATCTATCTTCGTGCTTTGTTTTTTATGTCAATGAGTGTATTATCAATAATACATTTTCCACCCTGTCCTCATAGCCACTTTTGTGGCTTGGATCAGCCAGTGATACTTTATCTTCACCAGCCGTTGGTGTAGTGTCCCAAAAATGTTATTCACCTGCTCATGAAAATGACAACAACACTGCAGGTAGTCTCCTTCTGTGTTTATCATGCTGGATTTCAACCAGGCAGCATTAGTTTTACACGAGGAGCTAGGGTAATATATTTCAATGCGTGTTTTTATCGTCTCCCACCAAAACTAAAAAACAATAGCGACTAAGCTTAAAATGCTGATCAGAACCAGAATGAGTTTTATTTGCCAAGCATGTGTGCACACAAGGAATTTGACTGTGGTTTCTAATAGCTCTCATGGCACAAGGACAAAGCACATAACTTATCAACACCGAGTCAAATCACACCAGACTCACCAGACTTATTCGTACCTAGTAAGGGGTAGCTGCCCCGATCTGTGCTTTCTGCCAAGTCTTACTCACTATCAAATACGTATTAATAGAGTGCACTGTGTACAGAAAAGAAAGACAACAGTTATCTGTGTACTAAAAGCCGAGAATCTGCTCAAATTCCTGTCTATAATATAAAAAATAGTAGTATGTATAATATAAAAAAGTAATAGTATGGTCAACAGATGTAACCCCTCTACATGATGTCCCATTCCCGACTTCCTGCTAAAATAAATGCTCTCTGTATCTGTCCCTGCCGTGAAGATGGGGGCAAAGGGCAGTCGGTGTCAAAAGGCAGTAACTAACTAGCTAATAAACAGTCAAACCGCAGTACACTGGGATCTTGGAATTTGAAACTACAATTTGAACATTTCAGACATCGAATGATCAGTTTTATTTCTTTTCCTCCCAAATTCGAACAAAAATTCAGAGTTTGGACATGGGCACCCTAAATAATACACTCAATGGTGCAATCTTCCAAAGACGATGCGTCCAGTCCAGCTGGTGGCGATAATGCACCAATACGGTATGCCAGTCACCATAACACCATAGGCATATTACATATATGATATTTTATTATTGTATTATGTATGTGTAGATTATATCAGTCTGTGGGGGTGATTTCAGACACGCCCTTAGTCTCGGCGCCCCTGTCCCAGTGATAAGACGTGCCGAAACTGCATTCACTGCAGTGGCTATTTGTTTCAATTATTTCATGTCTTCATATTTCATTAATTTCATGTATTTATTGATTATTATTGTATTATGTGCCTTTGCTTTATGCTTTTAGTCATTAATTACATAGAAATATAAGCACAGTTATTTGGGGGTCGAGAACGGATTAATCCTATTTACATTGGTTCTTATGGGGAAGTTTGATTCCGACTTCTAACAAGTCAGTGTTCAAACTGCCTTCTGGAACCAATTAAATTCGAATTTCAAGGTTCTACTGTATCAATTAATTTTACATATAAACACTGCCCAGCCAAAAACTAAGCAAATAGTTAAAGAGTCTCCCATCAGATAATTACTGCAGTGGTGATCATGTTTCAGCTGGCAACAAGTTCTTTAACCCTGACTGATGCAGTGAGTAGCTTCTCATTTGTTAAACAACCATATGGACAGACGCATCCTGTGGTCGTGGAAAAGATGTTCATCTGATCCAGAAGGATGAAACTGTGAAAGAGTGGTTCAGGGAGCATGAGCCATCATTTTCACACATGGATTGGCCACCGCAGAGTCCAGACCTGAACCCCATTGAGAATATTTGGGATGTGCTGGAGAAGACTTTGTGCAGTGGAACAAACCTCCCATCATCAATACAAGATCTTGGGGGGGAAAATTAATGCAACTCGGGACAGAAATAAATGTTGTGACATTGCACTATTACTTTGCTATTGCTCAAGTGTATGGGGAGGCCACACTAAATACTTGCCACTGTAGCCTATAGAAGGCTACTTTTTTTCTGTCCACAGTTGCATAAAATTTCCCCCAAGATCTTGTTGATTTAATTTCTGGTGTGTGTGTGTGTGTGTGTGTGTGTGTGTGTGTGTGTGTGTGTGTGTGTGTGTGTGTGTGTGTAAGTGAAGATGAGGGGGGCATACATGTTCACTAAGTTGACTTTGAATCAATATGGTACAGTACAGTACAAAAGTATCAGGCCACCTGTAGATTTGTTGTTTTAGCAATGTTATAATAACCATATGTCATATTGTTGACAGACATGGTTGATTTTACCCTAAATTGTTTTGGATTATACTCTTTCCCCCTGATCTTCATTCCCATCTTTGTCAGCTTTAGCACATCTTAGTCTTTTTACCCTGTCCCCCTTGTGAAGAAGTGGTTTCTTGTCTGCCACCCTTCCAAAAAGACCATTCCTGTCAAGCTTCTGCAGACTGTAGAAGGGTCAACTTGGTATTCTGATGAAACTGCCAGATGCTGCTATTGCTCAAATGTATCGGGAGGTCACACTAAATACTTGCCACTGTAGCCTATAGAAGGCTACTTTTTGACTGCTTTTTTCAGTTTTTCATACAAATTTCCTGTCATTTCTGGTTGTATTCTAATAATGAGTGAGAAATCTCTCTCTCTCTTTCTCTCTCTCTCTCTCTCTCTCTCTCTCTCTCTCTCTCTCTCTCTCTCTCTCTCTCTCTCTCTAATTAATAATATATATATATATATAGAATATATCTATATATAATATATATATATAATATATATATATATATATACTATATATTATATATATATATATATATATATATATATATATATATATATATATGGTCATTACTAAAACAAGGGTATATCTGATCTAACAGTAAAGACTTTTGGAGAGTACTGTAGATTCTGTTGCCTTTCTCTCTCACTCTCCCATCCTTCTTCTCCTGCTCAGTCTCTCCCGGCCAGACGTTCTCAAACAGAATGGTGTGTGCCCTGCTCACTGCTCATCTCCTTCGATTAGCCTGTCCCTTGTCTGGTTTAATGAGAGCTTTGCTCGCCTCGTGACCACCATTTCGAGTCAACTGAGAGAGCAGATGCGCTCTACACTGAGCCGAAACACTGTGCTGGCACTGATGATGGTGATGCTGAAGGATGATGATGATAGCATAATTCCAAATATGTGCATTAAAATGTCCTGCCCGAAGCCATTACTGTCAGTTAGGGTTGCAGAGGTTTTGCCATGAGCGTTATTTATTTCATTTTGGGATGTCTTGCGGAGAAAGTCAGTGGAGACTGAGAACATGGTCATTTGTATAGCAAATAAAAGCTCAGTCTGTCAGTGCGGGTCAGGATGCTCCATACGGGGCTCTAGCCTGAATCTCAGGAAGGAGATGGTAAACTCCGGCGTGCAGTGCTGTGGCTTTGAGCGTGAGGTCAAAATATATTATTTAAGTCTAACTCATTCCCCCATAACATGACCTATGAATCTTCATAAGCCTCACCCTAAGCCTAGATGAGGTTTTGGCCATGGATTTTCATTAGCATCCGTCTGTGTTCTGAGGAGAATGGTAGCCTGGTCAGCTCATGCATCTTTAAAAAGCTTCATACAAGACTGAGAGAGTCATCAATCTTAAGACAAACACGAGAACGAGAGAGAGAGAGTTTGGAGTAAGGGTTGGCAGTGGGCATAAAAGGCCACGACTGAGTAGTGAGAGAGAACAACAGAGTGAGAGTCCACGATGAATAATTGACATGCACAGGAATACGTATGGACGACTCTCCGTCTGAAAGCTCGCACAGGTGCGGGGTGTTTTTGCCAAGCTGCAGGTGCGCAGGTCTCCCCAGGTGACTGTCGACAAACTTTTATAGTGCTGTTTTGTTATTGTGGCTGCAAAACATTTGTGCAGAGGGAGTGAGAACTAAGCACTTTTTAAAAATATTGCACGGAGATTTCCCAAACAAGGGAATCTCCCTCGTACAAACACACAGCTGCCAAGAGTGACACGTTGGCCCATGGGTGTACAGTTTCTGTATATTCAAATTGTTTGCTTTGCTCCTGCTGTGTGATTTGGATTATAACTACCGGAGGGCTGCATAGCACACCCACGCAAGTTTGTATTTCTTTTTTTCAAGAGGCTTTCCATTGACACCATGTTGCTTCAGCTGATTAGTTCTATACCTAAGCTTGACCTCTGTGACCTCAGGCAATGTTTTCGCTTTTTTGGTTTTTCAACTCAAAGTTCACCAAAGAGGACCAGGAAAATGTCCCTCCAAGGTAAAAAAAACAACAAAAAACAGATCCGTCCTCCTGTCAGCTAAGAACAGGAAAGTGATGCTGCAATTCGCAAGGGCTCATCAAAATTGAACAATAGAAGAATGGAGAAGTCTGGTCTGGTCTGTTTTTTGCTGTGACATTTGGATAGTAGGGTCAGAATTTGGAAACAACATGGATGTATGGATCCATCCTGTCTTGTATCAATGGTTCAGGCTGCTGTTGGTGATAATAAGTGATAATAATAATAAGTCATGTTTTTATGTGGTGTTTTTCACAAACCACACCAAATTGGTTGGGGGGCAAGTACACAAGAAGGGAGGAAGAGAAATGTTCAGGAAACAAACATCTTTAAATCAGATTTAAAAGTAGAAAATCAAGACCGATCGTGGACTGAGGAAGAAGTTCCAGAGTTTGGGGGCTGTGGCACTGAGGAGTTTGCCTCCCCACGTGGGAGGTGGACTAAACTGTTCTAACGGTTCTTGGTTGATGTGTTTAGAGACACATTTGTGCAAGTTACTCGTTTGCATGGATGACTTTCAACTGCTTATTTGTACCAAGCTGTGAATGGTGTTTAGGTTTATGTGCCTGTCCTATTGTAAGTAGTACATTTACATTTACAGCATTTAGCAGACGCCCTTATCCAGGGGGACTTACAATTTGTACAGTCTTACAGTCCAACTGTAACTGTGGGTTAAGGGACTTGCCGTGGCAGCTTGGCAGAGGTGGGATTTGAACCCTCGACCTTCTGGTCCATAGTCCAGTACCTTAACCGATAGGCTACCACAGTCCCACAAAACTGTTCTTCTAAATCAGCTCATATTTACATTTACAGCATTTAGCAGACGCCCTTATCTAGAGCGACTTACAGTTGATACAATCTTACAATCCAAGCAATTGTGGGTTAAGGGTCTTGCTCAAGGACCCAACAGTGGCAGCTTGGCAGAGGTGGGATTTGAACCCTGGATCTTCTGGTCCAGAGTCCAGTACCTTACCCGCTACCACTGTAGTACTTACAATACTTACTTGTACTTGCAGTACTTGCTTGTTTGTTCCCCTACTACCTGTATGTTCTCTCTATAACTATATAAACTGTTTCACATTTATTCGTGGAGCCCCTGTGTTGTTCGTAATACTGTCTATCGAGGCATTTTTGGCTTCTTTTGAACTAAAGTATCAGTCATGTCAATCAGATTTTCGCCAATATCTCAAACACATTTACGCATTGTTTGCACGTAGATTTCTTGCAGAAATGCCCTTTATGTTTACATTATTGTAGCATATTAAGATTGACTGCTAATGTCTGGTCAGTGACCATTTTGGTCAAGGTCCTGTTTCACAGAACGTAATATGGTTGTTAGGTGGCACATTACTGTATTGCAGTTTCATTGCACGTTTGTGACTGGTTGTGCAGCTGTGGTTCGGGCCCATGTATCTTCACACAGATGATAGCAGATCCATTAATGTTGCTTTGACATACCAAAACCTTGGAATAAATTGGTGGAGAAATTGGATGCTTCAGTCTTTGTGGGAGCATCATCAATGAATGTTAGTGTTGGCATCGAATTGGACTGCAGCGCTTCCTCAGGCTAGGCATTATCTCGCTTTGAGGTTTAGCTGGTTGGCACTGATATAAAATAGGTTTGCTTTGAATCTCCTCCAGGGCAACTGCTTGGCAACCATCACATTCAACCCAGTTGTGTGTTTTATTAGTCAAGTCGATGGTGTCATTTTACTGGGAACTTCTCTATCGATTTAAGCATTGTAGTAATCGATTCTATAGCTACTACTTATCTGATTTTGGCATTCTCTCCTCAACTAAGTCAAGCCAATGCCAGTGTGAGATAAACACACATGAATGCGGTGTGCATGGAGTGTGTGTTGAGGTCCGAGCCAACGTCATGGGCTTGAATCTGAAAAGATGTCAAACCTGATCCAATCCAGTGTTTAAGGTGAAAATCCTCTCGCTGATTCTTAATTTGAGATTATGACATTCCTCAATGGAATCATCATTCATGCCAAGATCTTTTTTTCTTACATGCTTCCTCACTCTCAGTCTTTCTCACCCTTTCCTCTCTCCCTGTGTCAGTCTCCTCTCATTTTGTCTTCTCTCTGTGAATCACACCAGACACCAGGTGCTGTAGACATGCAGAGAATGAGGCCATCCAGCTGTTAATATTTCTTGGCTAGTGTGTGTGGGAGCCCCTGTGGTCCCATTTCTGCACCCTGTGGGAGCATTTGTGCTAGCCGCCTCCAATCAACACCCACGCAACCTAGCCAACGAGACGCTGGGGGTGTTTGCATGCAGGCTTCATTTTCGCATTTGAAACTTTACCAAAGTATGCCAGCAATATTAGGCCTTTTCTCCTCCATTGAATTCCCCATTGCCACTTTGTCCTGCTATTTATACACAGGAGTATGTGCATAAAAAAGGATATATTTACCCACGTATGCGCTCGCGTACTGCTCGCTTGGGAGCCCGAGACCTAATATAATTCAGCGCTCTCGGTCTGTGTCTTTTCTGATGTATGCTCGCACGCATTCACATTTTTAACCGCCTTTCCCCCACCATGTGTCGCACACTCAGGAGAGCGTCGGGAATGGCTGGGAGTGCTGCAGGCTGCTCTGAAGTCTCGTGCCTCCGTTTCCCTCACGTCCTGTAGAAACAGC
Source organism: Ancistrus triradiatus (assembly GCA_025084515.1). Classification (NCBI taxonomy): domain Eukaryota; kingdom Metazoa; phylum Chordata; class Actinopteri; order Siluriformes; family Loricariidae; genus Ancistrus; species Ancistrus triradiatus. The sequence continues at coordinate 172,193 of JAJAGP010000105.1, read as the reverse complement.
TCCAGCAAGAGCGGCTACGTCGAGCTCCGTGGCCACAAAGGCAGAGTCTACCTCAGCCTCATGGGGACCAAATTTCGACTCTGCAAAACAGACCAGGTAGCTTTTTAGTTCAGCCGTGTGTTTAAAATAATTCCGTATTCAAGCTGAAGCCTGTTTCTTTCCCCCTGCTGCAGTCCCTGCTGTCTTATTTGTGCAAATGTAGAGGAATGTATGTGTACTGTGATGTGTCTGCGGGAAAAAAGAAGAACTAGGCATAAAAAAGGAGTAGTTGCATACTTGGGCATGCACAGTGGATAAGCCAGCCGGAGGGGCGCACACACTCACACTGTAATGGCCAAATCAATGCAAATGTAAACCCCACCATGAAAAAACTAAACAGAGGAAAATCACTTTTAAATTGCCTCTTAATTCAGTGCTTCACTTTGTTTTTTTTAGTTTTTTTCCCCCCTCTTAATTTGACGTGTGTGTGTGTGTGTGTGTGTGTGTGTGTGTGTGTGTGTGTGTGTGTGTGTGTGTGTGTGTGTAAAAATCTGTTGTATACTTACTTATACTAATGTAACTCTTCCCAAAAAAAAAAAAACTTCAGTAGCTTTGTCCTGTTATCAGCATCAATGGCCATTTTAACAACAGACACGAGGTTCTATCTATACACAAGGATACTTCAATGTATGTGTGTGTGTGTATATATATATACACACACACACACACAGTGGTGCTTGAAAGTTTGTGAACCCTTTAGAGTTTTCTATATTTCTACATAAATATGACCTAAAACATCATCAGATTTTCACACAAGTCCTAAAAGTAGATAAAGAGAACCCAGTTAAACAAATGAGACAAAAATATTATACTTGGTCATTTATTTATTGAGGAAAATGATCCAATATTACATATTAGTGAGTGGCAAAAGTATGTGAACCTCTAGGATTAGCAGTTCATTTGAAGTTGAAATTAGTCAGATGTTTCCAATCAATGGGATGACAATCAGGTGTGAGGGGGCACCATGTTTTATTTAAAGAACAGGGATCTATGAAAGTCTGCTCTTCACAACATGTTTGTGGACATGTATCATGGCATGAACAAAGGAGATCACCTCCATTGTTTAAAGATCTGTAGAATCAAGCATACAGCAAAACATTTATATTACCTTGGGTTCTATGACTTTCAGCATGGCATGATCATAGGATTTTACCTTTTTAGCAACTTAGATTGTCAAATGTCTACCCTTTTCCAGCTAACCAGGGCAGCTCTGACATGAATCATCTAGGAACAGATCGCACAAGCTACCAGAATGGGACTGCTTAGTGCTGATGCATGTAGGGTGTACAGAAAAAATTCTGTCCTTGATTACACTAACACGTTCCAAACTGCCAATAGAAGCGACACTCATACAAGAACTTGTCAGGTGCTGCATGAATAGGAATCTGAGTAAGCAACTACTGCAAATCTCTACACTCAATGCCAAGCGCTGGCTGGTGTAATACAGAGCACAGTTGGTAGATTTTTGGGTAGTGGAGACATGCCCGCTGTGGCCGTGTATGTGTTTAGTGAATTCTGGGAAAACACTACTGAATGTAAAGTGTGAAAAAGTAACATGGCTAAAAGTATTGGGACATGCACTCAGCCAGTATTGTGTATGGGACTCGCGGCCAAAGTACCGAGACACAGTCCAGCATGTGGCCAAAAGTATTGTGACACGCCCTTGCACGAGGCCAAAAATATTGTGACATGTCCCCGGATGTGGCAAAAAGTATTGGGACACGCCCCTACATGTGTCCGAAAGTATTGGGACACAGGCCAGCATGCTGCCAAAAGTATTGCGACATGCCCTGCATGCGGAGAAAAGTAGTTGGACCCACCCCTGCATGTGGCCAAAAGTATTGGCGCACAAGCCACATTCTGTCCGTTTGCTGCATTTCAAGTGCTGGTGTAATTCCCTCAGGAGCTGCAGATCTAGTTGTGTATGGTTTTTATACCATTGCTAAAACAATTCTAAATCTAATTTAATTATGGCTGTATACATTTATTACAAGATACTTTTGGTAGCACCTTTGGTGTCCCCCTCAGGAATTGTTCTTGAGAAATTTTACTGCTTATTGTCCCCTCCACATTGAAATGACATTTACACCCTTGTGTTAAGGCCCTTACTTCACATTTGCGTGGAATGTATCAGTTGTGAGTCGCTCTGGATGGGATGTCTGCAAAATGAGTAAAAGTAAATGTGTCTCAGAAGAGGCCGACTCCACATTAATGCACATGGATTGAGCTGTTCACCAAGGACATGTCAATGTGATGTTTAGGTGTCCGTGTACTTTTGGCCATGTATCGTACTATATAGATAATGGTCTCTTCTATAGGAAAAAGTCATTATGTGTAAGAAAAGTTATTATTAATAACGTGTCTGACATATGTTAAGCACAAGTGAATCGAGAGACTTCTCCAGTCAATTTGAGTGCAGATTTGCCATCCATAATGCTGGCCTGTACCTAATATATGCACACACACACACACATTATATCTGCATCTCCAGTCACACACTGCCGTTCCAGATTAGTTTAGACTACGAGAATGATTCTACGTAACCAGCATGCTATCACCATTATTCTCACATTCACACTCGCGCTGTATATTATCTCTTGCCTTTCATTACTTTTCGCATTAGCGTGAAGCGAGGTCTTTTGTCTTAATTACGCAAGGAAATGTCTCTTCGTCAACTAATTGAGAGGGAGAGGGTGAGGCCGAGCACTGAGAAGTGTAAGAAATGGAAATTGATTGCGTTGTTTTTGTTGTAAATCTTCTCTATTGCAAACACAGCGTCACGCGGTGGAAGAAAGAGAGAGGGAGTGGGATATGAGAGTGCAGAGGTAGATGGAGTGAGACAATGATGGAGGGAATGTAGAGGGAGGTGAAGACAGCTAGGGGGAATTGAATGATGGAGGAAAGGTGAAAGAGCATCGAGACGGAGAGCGAGGGAGGTGGCGAGCAAAAGAGTGGTGCGACTCTGTTCATGTTCAGCGAAGTGGAGTATTTAATTTAACAAAGATGAACGAGCTAGCTGCTAGGTCCCCCCGCTTCGCCTCCTTGGAGGGGAGGCTGCAGTCTGCACTCCTGCCCTGAGCAGATGAAACCCTACACCGCACCGCAGGCAAGAAAGGCATGGCAAACAAACAAAAGCAGCCAGCTTCAAGACTCCGTTTAATGCTGCGTCGATCCCTTACTCGGCTTCCCGCCAAAGCAAAGGGAGAACTCTGACAAACACGGGGTCAACGTTGGAAGAGTAGGTCATTCAGGTACAGATTTTTGAGCCATCTTAGGTTCTCAAAACCTCAAGCGTGCTCAGTGGGCGTGGGGAAGGAAACCTGGATACACAGTTCTAGATCCTTTTAGGAGACGGCTCTAGTCCCTTGTACAAGGTGTGCACTGTTTAACGTCTGCATTACGTTTGATTGAAATGGATGTCGACCGGACATTACCATAGTCACATGGTCTTTTATGCTACTGTAATGTAAATATAATAGGTATTTATACAAGAAACCTGTGCGAACAATATGTAAACGTGTCAGAGATGCCACTGAAAACATGAGCGGTTGATTAAAGATTGAAATGTCTTGATACTTTTGTTTGACGAAATGCACTGATAGACAGCATTACGAACAATAGAGGATCAGCCAGATGAAACCGATTCAGTGAGTGAATATGAAACAGTTTATGTACTTGGTGGTTAGAGAGAATATACAGGTAGTGGGATGTCAAACAAAGGGGTACTACTGACAATAGGACAGGCACATGCACTTACCAATACCATTTACAGCTCGTTACAAATAAGTGGTAAAAAGTCATTCACAGACATGAGAAACTCACACAGTCTCTAAAACACATCAGCTGAGTTACAGCAGTCTCTAGTCCACTCATGAGCTAACGATGAATGGCGGACTCCTGCTGCTCTTAAACTCTTAACTCCTGCCTCTGCTCGTGGATCCACAGCATTGATTGGCTGTGAACCCTTTAGAATTTTCTATATTTCTGCATAAATATGACTTAAAACATCATCAGATTTTCACACAAGTCTTAAAAGTAGAAAAAGCGAACCCAGTTGTTAGATAGTTATTCGAGCCTCGTCCTATCTGACTTCGCCTGTGCGGGTCCCGTCCGTGCAGTGCTGGGAGGTCAATGAAGAAACCACGACCAAGCTATAGCAGCAGCGGGTTTATTCAAAGAGCTCGATACACATAAAATGCATGGTTCTTTTAAACATTCCAAAGGAGGGAAAAAGAAGGGGAGGCCCCCTGCAAAAGAGTACTTTGTTCATACCAGAGCCTAAAAAGCAAGAGAGTAGCTATCAGCGAGGTCAAGCGGGGGAGCATCATGTGC